>ML996702.1:83500-134944 GCA_010356995.1 Trichodelitschia bisporula
GGAAGACGCGAGAGCTGGGGGTTGGTGGGCGACAGAGATGGTGGAGAGGATGCGCTGCGGATGCTCTACGTAAGGGCTCTCGCGGTTCGTATACTTATCGTATACTTATGGAGAGTGGTAGTGAAAAGGTTAGAGCAATGAGGTTCAAGAGATTTCCAGGAAAACAGCGCGCTGCCTTGATGAGAGTTTGTACGAAGGAGAAGCAAAGGTGTTTGTGTAGTTTGGACCTCGTGTGTCGATGTCATGGACGCCGTGACCTAGTGAATTGCTACTAACCAGAGTGAGAGCTTCCAGGGGCTTCACCCATCAGGTTCGCAAGTCTTTAGGAGGCGCAGCTTAATTACTTTGCCCTCGTAACGGGAGCGTTAACCGCCGCGACTACGTTAACTATCTTAGTCGTAGCGAGAAGCAATCGTACGTAGTAGTGATGGCAGCGTGCATTGTACTACAGTAGGCGCTTGACGTTTCCAAGCCTGTCGGCAAGTTGCTGCGAATGTCATTCATGGTCCTCCCCCAACCTCCATTCACTTCTGTCAGCGGTGGCTGCGTCTCCCTACTCGTTAATCATCCGATGGCGTCTGCGGTCCGGTTACGCATTAACGTCTTGCCCACATGTGGCAAGCTTCCCCGCAATCATATCCAAAATGCGCCGCTTTTTCAACGTTTGTCACATCGGTCCGGTCAAGTGCACTAGAACTACTCCGTAGGAGCCGATAGACGCATGCGCGTCAAGTTAAGCCAGCCTTGTGCATTGGCCATCAATACTGCCATCATGGCGACAAATGATGTGCATGCGGAAATGTCAAAGCCGCAAATTGAAACGCCGTGCGCCAATGCACCACCCGTATAAACATCGCCATGGCAACAATCCTCAGAAACTACCGCCGCAGACTATCCAGCCTGGCTTGCAAATCGTCATCGTCGTGTTCGCCTCCTCCCCCTATCGCTTGAGCAACACGGCCTTCCGTGTTAGCAGACTTGAGAGCGGTTGGTGTGTCGCCAAGCTGTGCATATCAGCATCGCTCAGGTTGTAGACCATGAAACATACCGCTTGGCCGAGGTCGATGCCTATTTCGTCGAGAACCTGATTGACAACCTCCTCGCCCTCCTCCTCATCCTCAAGTCCCGTAACATCGTCGATAGCATCGTCCATCATCTCCTGCCGCTGGTCCATGATGTCATTTTCCTTTTCGAATTCCATGGCGATGCGTTGAAGCGCGGGTAGGTTCATCTGGCGATTCATGCTACCAAGAAGCGTCGTTGCACCCTTCATGGATTGCATCATCTGCTCGTTACTGCGGACAGTCTGTCGAGAGGTTAGGGGATAGGGAGGTCGGAGTGGCATTGTCTGACCTGAATTCGGAGGGAGATGGCCTGCAGCTGGGTGCGCATTTGGTAGAACTTTTGGATATATCTGGAGCATGGTCAGACGTTGCCCAAATGCAGCAGTTGTGCCAGCCGTACCTCCGCGTTCTAACCAGATCCTTCGCTTGGATTCGAAGCGCACCCATCTGGTTGTTCTTTGCGCTCTTCTTGATGTCCTGCACTAGCTTCTTCTCCTGGTTCTCGAGCTTCACCCGCTCGCGGTCGAGCTCACGCTGTGTTTTCTCGAGCGCCCGTTGGTGCTTCCGCAGACGCTCTGCTGGCGTCATACGCTTGCCGAAGGCCCATTCTACAATCTCGGCAAGTCAGCGACTTGTACTGTAACTGGGGCTTGGGACTCACATTCATGGTGTCGATAGGACTCCAGTGGCCCGAAGAGTGCGCAGCGACGAGGTATGGCGCTTGTTGTCTTAATGCGCTATTCTGTGTATTGTTCTTCGTCCAGATGGCAGAGGAGGCTGCAAGAGCTCGGTCGCGCAACGGACTCTGGTCCTAGGCGGCGTGCATGGCAGGCTTGTAAGGCTTCAAGCAAAGGTGCCTGAGGTGTGCAGGGTAAATGTTCCTCCGGGCCATCGCTTCCTTCAACTCCAACGTGCCCAAGAACTGCCTCCGCAAGACTGTCCCCTAATGCTCAATCAAATCTATCAACACGTCAGTATCCTCCACTTGCAATGACGCCTTTCCGGTCCGTCATCTCTGAGCGGACTCAAAACTGGATTGCATCTCTACGGTTTCGTGATGACCGAGCTGGAGGATGTGGGGATGAACCTCCGGTTGCATGCCTTTTGCAGTGATCTTGTCGTGCTTCGAACCTCATGCATTTTGTTGGCTCCAGGTTCTTCATCATACTGTAGCGTGTGGGTTGAAACCCACTTCTAAACCATCGAACCGGGCATGAATTGCGCGGCACAGAATTCGAAAGTTGACAAGCAGTAAATTGACGACATGAGCATGAGTAACAGTTAGAAATTGACAACGGAGCTGACGGGTGAATCAGGTCCTCGCGGCAATTCGGATTCAGTGTAAGCCAATCTGCTAGCAGTGTGGCTGCACCTGTCCGCCTACCTTGCGGGGTAACCATACGGGCCAGTCACCGCGTCTACTGTACATGACAGCAAGGCAATATTCATGTTCCATGGCATCGGATATAAGTATACAGTTCCTCAATAACGCCCACCATTGCCCATCGCATGTTGCTTCGGTCGATTGAGGCTCGAGGATACCAGTGTGGAGTCTAGCGTATCACGCCTCATAGATTGGCCCGGGCGACAATACCCTTCCGTCCCTCTCCTTCGGCCAGCTACGTGTTCCCTCTATATGCTTAGCCACATACATCTTCCCTTGTGTGTCCGTGCCAGCCATCGCGAGGACCTTATCGCTGTTAGTGTCTGGACACTTCGAAAGATCTTCTACACAGTAATTAGGAAGTACGGCACAATTATCAAGGCCTTAATAGAGCCCATTTCGAAGCCAAAACGTCGGTGGAATTCATTAATGTCTGGATGTTCCAATTCCATTACGCTCCAGGAAGCGTGGGCTGATCTCAAGCGGCTTATCCGTCAGAGGGTGAACCGTGATGCTGAGCATGTGAAGATGCCTAGTCGCCATGATTGGAAGGAGCATTCGCCTATTCTGCAACGAGGTCGATATCAGTGCAGAAGAGGTAAAGTGATGCGTCTAGCTAACTTGTGTTTCGCTCAGATGAAGATGAAATATCTAAAGGACAGGACACTTGGTGAAAAGTCACATCGTTCTGGTAGGCACGACAGAAGCGAGGTAGGAAGGAAGTCTTGGTATGAGGAGGTGGAGAAAACTTATAACCTAGTTCTAGCTTTCTTTCTCATCTCAGTTTGTAAGTCAACAAACTTTGTCTTATGTCCTTCACATCAATCAACCAGCGTCAGTAGACGCATCAGCCTCGTTACTTTCTCCCGTCGGGTGTGATTCTCACAACACTCCAGCAAAAAACCTTTGGAGATGGTGCTTCTTTCTGGGCGTACCACGGTGAATTTTGAGGTTTGTATATGACGTCACCCAGGTCCCCCGCATCTGGAGCAACCTCCGATGCACAATCCAGACAACTGAAGCTTGCAGGCCCCGGTCATGGAGGGGCCGCGCGTACCAACCGCGATTTTCACGTAAGGCGCGTCCTCCTACCACTAGTTTTAATATCTTCTGCTTCCTCCTCCTCTTCCTCTCTCCTCAACCTCACTCCGTTCCCCTACTTCCGCGCCATGGCCACTCACGAACCCATCCCCTTCGCCACAATCGGCACGGGCTGGATAACCAAGTCCTTCATCCACGCCGCCCAATCAACCGGCTTCTACAAGCTCATCGCCGTCCACTCACGCTCCCAGGACACATCGTCAACCTTCGCCGCGACTTTCGCGACCCCCGCCCACGGAATCAAAGCATACACCTCCCTCGACGCCCTAGCCAGCGACCCCGCCATAAAGCTCGTGTACATCGCCTCCCCGAACTCGAGCCACTTCCCTCAAGCGATGGCACTCCTCCAGGCCGGCAAACACGTCATAGTGGAAAAGCCCGCGGTACTCAACGTCAACGAAATGTGCGAACTTCAAAACTTAGCCGAGAAAAAGAACCTCGTATGCCTCGAAGCCTTCCGGCATCTGCACGGGCCCGCCTTCGCCGCGCTGCGCGCCGGTATCGACGAACTTGGTCCCATATACGGCGCTAGCCTGCCCTATGCCAGCCGCAGCAGTCGCTACGAGGCGCTCTTGCGCGGCGAGACGCCGAATGTGTTTAGCGCTGAGCACGCTGGCGGCGCCCTGCGTGATCTGGGCGTGTACTCCGTTTCGCTGGCAATAGCGCTGTGGCACGCGCCGGAACGTGCGCGGTACGAGCCGCGTATGCTAGCGACGGGGGTCGATGGCGGGGGATGGTTGACCCTACATTACGAGAGTTTCGACGTTAACTGTAATGTAAGCAAGATGTGGACGGCGGACGGGCAGGGGGAGGTGTATGGCGAGAAGGGGCGGGTGCTGATTGAGGGGGTGGCGGATATGGAGAGGGTGGTGTTTGAGGGGGTTGGGGGGGAGAGGGAGGTGTTGTTTGAGGGGCGGGAGAAGGGGGATCTGCGGGATATGTGTGCGGCCTTTGCGAATGTGGTATGGCAGGGGGGAGGTCTTGAGTCTCAGGAGCCGTGGTGGAGTCTTACTGGTGAGGTTGCGTTACTGACGGAGAGGGTGATGTCGAAGTTGGGACAAGATGTCAAGATTGATTTCGATGAAGTCTGAAGTTGGGCATCGGCCGGAGTGACGGAGAAGGAGGATGGACGAGGATTTGATAGCGCGAAATGCAATGCCTGTCCATTCCGAACACCGTACAGTGTGCCTCGACGGGCGTGGATATATACACCGTAAAACATAACCCCCCAGTACCAGATACTCAAAGCTAGTTCCAAGCGGAGTATCCAACGCCTAACCCGCGAATCCAAGGGAGGATGACAGTAATACCCAGAAAGACGCCTCCGAACCGCTGACCGGACGAGGCCGTGACGCGGCCGACCGAAGAAATGCAAGACCCCCGTACCGTAAACCCTCCCATCCGTGCATCAATGCAACCAAACCCACCTAATCCTCCCAAATCGTCTCCAAGTTCAAGTCCCCCCTCTTCTCCGCCCCACAAACACTCCACCTCTTCCGCTTATCCCTCCCAAACCCACCCCCACCCCGCCCATCCAGACTCCCCCTCCTCGGTTCCTCCCCCCTTAGTACCTGCCGCCCCCGCTCCAACCGCTCCTGCTCCACCGCCGCCTCCTCCGCATCGGGACTGTCGGGAATAGTCTCAAGGCTGGATATGGACGGGCTGCGGCTGCGCACGCTCGTCGGCGTGCTCGGCATGCTGCTCGATGCGCTCCGTGCGTACACGTACCCCAAGTCCCCGCCGAACGCCTCGTCGAACTTGCCCCGTCCCCCGCCGAACACGGGACTCGCACTTGCGGACTGCGGCGCGCTCGTTGGAGCCGCGAGCAGCGATGCCCCTAGGCCCCCCGCTGCCGGCGGCGGCGCGCTGCCCAGTCCACCAGACAAGGGCGAGGCTGGGCGCCGGCGCCGCGGGAATGTATGTCCGTGGTACGGCGAGGGGGGGTCCCGCGGTGTGAGTTCCAGCTCCGCGTCTTCGGAGATGGAGCTTATTTCCGAGCCGGCCAGCGGTGCGTGGGGGTGGTTGCCGGTTATGGGGGCGGGCCATTCTTCGCCGCGGAGGGGGGAGCGGGTGCGGAGGGGCGAGCGGAGGGGGGAGGGTGGTCGGAGGGTTGAGATTGGGGATGAGAGGGCTGGTGAGGAGTGCGCCCTTACCATGGGGGTGGAGGTTGGGGCGCGGGGGCGAGAGTAGGGTGATCGGGGGCGGGGGCGTGGTTGGGTCGTGGGGTGGAGGTTTGGGCTTGAGTGGGGTGGTGTTGAGGGGAGGGGAGGACTGGGTCGACGGGGTGTGAGGGGTCGTTGGAGGGGGGTTTCGTCGAGGGGGGTGTCGAGGAGGGGGGGTTGGGATATGGTGAGGTTGGCGAAGGAGAGGGGGGAGTCGTGGTCGATTAGCTGGAGGGGCGAGGCGGAGCGGGGGGGGGTGGAGGGCGGGAGACGAGGTGAGGATGTCATTTTGGCGGGTGAGGTGAGGTTCGAGTGGCCATGCGATGGGCGGAGTGGAGTGTTCAAGTATCGTGGCCGAAGGTCAGATGCGGTGCGAGGGCTTGTGTGAGACGTGAGGGAGCGCGGGGGATGGTGGGTGACCGGCTCAGAGGCGGCGCGTGCGGGGATTGTTTTGCGGATTTTGTAGGTACGGAAGAGTTCTTGATGTGCGAGATTTGCAGAACGAGTTGGTGATGGTGGCGAGGAGAAGTTGTACTTGTGTGGCAAAGGGCGGGAGTTGTGGTTTGCAATGCTCGTTCCAACAGAGAGCTGAAGCTGACCGAGACCAATGGTGGGTAACAAGGCGCGCAGCCGGGATTGCTGGATCGAGCAGTTATGACAAGCGGTCGGGAGAGGAGATGTAGCAGTAAGCAGAGCTGAGTTGTGCGACGAAATTGAGAAGAAAGCGGGAAGTCGGTGAGTTTGTTAAGGAAGAGTGGAGAGGGAGATGGAAGGGGAGGGGGGAAGAAGGAGGGAGGTGAGGGAGATGTTCCGCGACACCAGCGTCGTCTTGGCCCTTTGCGCCTCTTCTCCGCAACTGGTGCCTCTTCTTCGACTCCTCCACCAAAACTCTCCTCCTTACTGTCACATCGGCGCCTCCGCTCGGCCGCCACCCTGTGATGATGCTCAGCCTTCCTACTATTAAAGGCAAGTGGTTGGTGCTTTGAAGATCCTATCAACGACGACAACAGCTGCAGCAGCAACAACAACAACAACAACAACAACAACAACAACAACCACAATAACAAGCAAAGCAAAGCAGAAGAAGACGAAGACTAAGACGAAGACGAAGACGAACAACAACCCCAAGTTGGCCACCTTCGATCCCACCGTCTAAAGAAAGCAACAAAGTCTCTATTCATCTACCCCCAACATCACCACCCCCTTGTTGCTCGACAAGCAAAGTGTACAGTGTACCGTCAACACCACAGCAAACACCACCAATCCGAACAGCCTCCTTCGTAGCCAGCGGCAAGGTACAACTGTCCACCCCCACACACACCACTCCCCCCTCCCCCTTCTCGCTGCATACGCCAAACCCCGCATCCACACCCCCTCACTGGCCCCAGTCAGCCGTGCCCTTCACGCTCCAGCCCTGTGCGCTGTGCATAAGGCGCGCACCCTCCGCAGCGCATCATGTACTCCTGTACTCCTTCCTGTACGGTACAGTAGTCCTGTACTCGTGTGTTCTAGCCGCACTCCACTCTCTCCCTCTCTCCCTCTCCATCATCGGCATATCCCCTATAGGGCATCATCCCTTTCCCCTCTCCAACCGCCCACCCCTCGCCTCGGCACAGTCCAGCCCTTCCTCGCCGCGAACCTTCATCTCCTTGTGCCAGTGCGCGGTCCCAGCGGCAATATGACTCGAGTTCGAGATTTGCCATGTATTTCTGCAGGAGTGGGATCGGTCCGATCGGTTTATTTGCTAGGGTTGCGTAACCGTGAGGCGGCCACGTGCCAAGGGCGTGTGGGGTACTCGTAGGTGACCGGTTGCCGGTGTGGTCATCTACTCCGTGTGGTCATTTACTTAACCTGCATCTGTTCAGATTATTGTACTCTTTAGGGTGGCGAGGCGCAGCGAGGCTGAAATATGCCTGTTCAGCGGCAGTGGTGGCTGCGGTTACTTCTCTGTCAGGCTGGCATAAGGCGTTGCGGTACTCACCATCATCGTCTGGATATCCAATCTCACATTTCAGCAGTATCGTGGGCTTGAATATTCCACACAGATATCAAGATATAGCGACGCAATAAATCTCAGCTCTAAAACCCATCGACGATACCGCGCGCGGCCTCATCCTTCAGTCTCGCTTCGTTGACGTCCCACCACCACTTGTGCGTCTCATCCTTGCCGTCCTCCTTGCCATTCTCGTCCCACGGTTTCGGGCTCAAAATATAGTGGATATTCTTGACCTCCTCATCGCGCCAAATCGGACGGTGCACGCCATCCCACCGCAGCGTCTTCAACGCGTTGTACACATACGGCAGTGCCACCCAACGTCCCTTGAACAAATCACCAAGCAGCGACTGATCGGCAAAGTCATACGCTTCAATTGACGAGGAGTTGAGCTGGTCGACAATGAGGTCGTATATCGCCTTTGACGGGTTCACGACTTGGAGACCGCCGTTTGGAATCCCGAGGCCGGCGGTTGAGGGCGCTCCTGTGGTTTGCGCTTCGTCCGGAGTGGAGTGCTGGTGCGTAAATGCACACGATTCGGGGACCCTACGGAGTACAGCCGTCAGCAGAGATTCAAGGTGTAGGAAGTCATGGAGGACATGCCAGTCCTTGGGATAGTGCGGCTTCTTGAGCGGATTGCAGACACAAGCGTGGCTTGCAGCAAACACTCGCATTGCCGATGCACCAGCACTGGGCGGATCGAGCTCCAGATCCATCAGCTCATCCATGTTCTTGAGCACCAGCATATCGCTGTCCAGCTGTACGACACGATCATATTCGACCAGGGAAAACGGCGTCAGCTTACTCCAGCAGTCGTAGAAGCGGGGATCGTTGCTGTAGTCCTTGTGGACAGAGGGCAGCAAGTAGTTGACTCGCTGCTTGGGAATCCCGCGATCTTCCAGTGCCTTGTGGCCCTCGGGAGGGAAGGTGTCGGTGTAGAGGGCGATCAAAGGGCACTTGGAGCCCGCTGCCTTCAAGGAGTAGTCCAGAGTGAGGAGACCTGGGAGATAAGCCGTGTTGGTGATCAACGTCGTCCATACTTTTGCAGCTGTCAGCTTCTGAGAGGGCTATCACTGTCACTTCTGTTCTCATACCGCGTTTCGACTCAACAAGTCTGGTCGGCGCGGGGCTGACCCCGCCGCTACCCGTAGCCGTCGCATCTTGCGTCATGATGAAGCTTTTGCTTTTTCAAGTGTAAATTCAGCAAAGAGATACCGCCGATATCCAGATAGGCTGCAGTTAAGTACAACAGCTGGACGCCTGACGATCTACATGGCGTTTGTAACTCGCGACGAACACCGCTGCGATCGGGGAGCTTCGGACGTGGGGCAAAGGCGCAAGACTGGCGACCAGGATGTGATGGCACAATCCGCTTTGGTGTGGGACTTCTAGTTCTACTTTGTCTCCGCTTCCAGCTTTTTAGAACGTCAGCTCCCTCGAAGCTCTGAGTCTGCACAGTAGTCTACACATTTTGCCATTTTACTCGCAAAGTAGCAGGCCAATTGCTGCTGGTAAGTGACCATGTCGACAGTCGCCGAGGGAGCTTTGGCGGCTTCAGACAACAAGCCACAGCCTAGCCACTACAAGGGATTTGTAGCCGGCGTCTTCTCCGGTGTCGCGAAGCTCAGCGGTACGTTTGAAGATGATGAAACTATCTGAGTCGACACTAACTCTTAGATAGTGGGACATCCGTAAGTGTCCTCACGCCGAGCGAACCCGCAGACACCGTCCTTACCAGTCTCCCATTCCCAGCTTCGATACCATCAAGGTCCGGCTACAAACCTCCGAGAAATCCCACTTCCGGGGTCCCTTGGACTGCGTCCTACAAACCATCCGCAATGAAGGCTTTCGAGGCTTGTACAAAGGGGCAACTCCACCGCTGGTGGGGTGGATGTTCATGGATTCGCTGTATGTACGACTCGTCTACCACGAGCCCCTTCTGAATGCTTATCTGTTAAACAGGATGCTCGGGTCGCTGACGGCTTACCGCCGTATACTGCGCGAGCGCGTGTTTGCTCCTAGGTCCCTCGACATGAGCGCAGCGGACAAGCTTCCGGCCTACGGGCACGGCATTGCGGGTACCTTCGCTGGCTGGACGGTCAGCTTGATTGCCGCGCCGGTGGAGCACGTGAAAGCCCGGCTTCAGGTCCAGTACGCAGCCGACAAGGCGAAGCGGTTATACAAGGGACCGATCGACTGCACGAAGAGGATTGTAAGATTGTACGGATATTCACCTTCGGACCGGTCTAACTGTGTCTAGTTCAAGGCTCATGGCGTAAGAGGCTTATACCACGGACTATTCGCCACTATGCTCTTCCGGACCTTTTTCTTCTTCTGGTGGTCGACATACGATGTCTTCTCCCACTACTTCCACAATCACACTTCGCTCTCAACACCAGCCGTCAACTTCTGGGCCGGAGGGCTCTCCGCTCAGGTCTTCTGGCTTACGTCGTACCCGTCTGACGTCGTCAAGCAGCGCATAATGACAGATCCGCTGGACCCTGACAAACGAAAGTTCCGACACTGGCGAGATGCAGCACAGGCTGTGTGGCGCGAGAACGGCTGGAGAGGCTACTGGCGTGGCTTCGTTCCTTGTTTTCTGCGCGCATTCCCTGCGAATGCTGTCGCCCTTGTGGCATTCGAAGGAGTTATGCGATCACTATGAGTGAACGAGCCGTCAATGACCGTGTTGAACGTTAGCAGGCATTGAAACGATACTACAGGCTGATATGGAGATCGTCTCCTCTTCGGCCGAGGGCCCAGAGCCGACGGCGTCCATGAACATCCAGATCGAATTAAACCCCACCTCCCAATACGGTCAGTCGTAAATGGCCAAAGTGCGCTTCTAGAAGATAGCTACGGCCTTACCGTAATCCATACGCGACATGGATTTCCTCCTTGAAACGCGATATGGACTTGGGAACCATCCAATGACAAGAGCTTCCGCGGCTTCTTTTCCGCACGCAACGACCCGGTAGGCGGGGGCTATTGCGGTAGTCACAAGCCATATGGCAATCTTTGCGACCCTTGTCGGTTCGCTCAGGATGCCTATCTCAACATTTCAACATCTCAGATCGGGTGCATAGATCCCTCATAGATGGCCTCCTATCTAGCTGGCCAGACGAATCGAAATGCTTTGGTTGCCTCTGCTTGTACGAACTGCAACGTCCTCACCTTCCTTCATCGACTTACGTGCGAGTTGAAAGCTAGCTAGAGATGTCCACTGTTGATCCATTCCCCCACGGGCTGGCGGCTTCATCTATCACTCGGCCGTATCCGCAAGGCAGCCCTATAAGCCCCTCCGATCTGGCCGCACGGTTGAGTTTAATATATTGAAAATCTGCCTTCGAATTTCGCCATCGGTTGCCGAGTTCTGCAGCCCATGCGTTCAATGCAAAACACGTCCGTTATCTCCACACGCGCACATGCTGCGACAGGCACAACATATATCATCACACCACAGCGCCTGATGGCTCGGCCTCCAGGCGTCCCTCAGTTCCATTCTTTGCAGTCACTCATTCAGCATCCAACATGAAGTCGAGCATTTTCCTCGCGCTGGCCGCTGGCGCCATGGGCGCCGTCATCGCTGACCTCCCCGACATCCATAAGGGCATGACGCGCGAGCAGGAGGGCCGTAAGTGGAACATACGCCCCTCCAGCCAACCATTGCCTAACAAAAGCCAGACAAGGTCGTCGCCTCGGGCATCGCGCCAGAGGTGCAGCAGCTAGTCCCGCTCTTCAACGACTACGCACCCGGCTCGAAGCGCGTTAAGATCCGCTACGGCAAATTCGCGCTCCCCAGCGTCAACGCCACGACGGCCATGTCGAAGCTGACGGGCGAGCAAGGCACCATGACCACCATGCTGGGGACGATGAAGAAGCCGTGCGCGGGTGACTGCTCGCTCATTACCATGCAGGCGGGGCTAGAGTATGCGAACGGGCAGGTGGCAGAGCCGAGCAACGGCGGCTGGCTGCACCATATTGTCATGCTGGTGGGCGGGGGGAGCCGCAAGGACAGCGTGTGCAGCCTGCCCGTGGAGCGCTTCTTCAGCTCCGGCAACGAGCGCACGCCAACCGCGTTCGGCGACGTGGTCAACAAGAAGGTTAAGAGCAGCTTCCCGCTCACGGCGTCGGATCGCTTCATGGCGCAGCTCGAGCTCATGAACTTGCTCCCCAAGCCGCAGGACGTCTGGCTCACGGTCGACTACGAGTTTGTCGACGGGCCGCGCCAGCCCGGGTGGAAGGTGGCCAAGGCCATGTGGCTCGATGTTACCAACTGCGGTGCGTCGTCGGTGCGGCCGCCGGCGGGCAAGCAGCAGTTTAAGCTTGCCATGCGCCCCTGGACTAGCCAGTTTGACGGAGAGCTTCTGGGTGTTGGTAAGTGGACCACGGCTGGTGTGCGAAAGGAGACGTGCTGATTGAACAGGCGGCCATTTGCACGATGGCGGTGTCAACGTCAATGTCTACCAGAACAACAAAGTCATTTGCGACTCCCGTGCCACCTACACCGAGCCCGCCCACGGCCACAAGGTGAAGCGTGATGGGCCGCACGATATGAACGAGTACGTCTTCATTTCTCTAGTGACAGAGACTTGACTTTGCTGACACTGTCCTAGTGGTATGGCACATATCAAGCAAATGTCGACCTGCTCCGAGCTTGGTCCGCTGAAGAAGGGCGACAAGATTTTCATTGATGCCAACTACGATTTCGCCAAGTTCGCGGGCATGAAGAGCAAGGCGGGTGCTTATACGGAGGTGATGGGTATTGCCATTCTGTATGCCGCTGTGAACTTGTAGGCTGCGACGGGTACGGTCAGCGGGTTGGAGTGGAAGTTGATGTACATAACTAGTTCTGGCGTGTATCTCAAAACATTGGGTTGACAGCGGATTGCTGTGTGCCGTATCCGATTCCCAGACGTTGGCCAGCCTTCAGGATAGGATTGAAGGATGAGCGGGGTAAGCGTGTGGTGAGCATAATGAGCGCGTGGTGAGGTCCCTGGCAAAATGAGGAGCGCGTCCCCTTCGGCTTGGCGTTGGATGCGCCGAGCAATTGTCTGGCGAAGTGTCCCAACATGATTTGACCGCCGTGAGAAAGATGCCGAATAGAAAGGGAGAAGAAAGAGGCTACGACTCCCTAATCTTCATCCTCTTCCGTACTCTCCTCCGCACCTAAGCCGCAACGTCTCCTCTCCAGTTGCTTGCTTTACTACTTCGTACGTCGATAGTGACGTTCTCTCTCGCTCAACCCTTCGAGGCGAACTTTATCCCTCTCGAACCCTCGACACCTCGACGCCTCAAGACCCTTCACACATTCCGTTTTCGGTGTACAACACGCGCCGCGTCTCACCTTCTCACACCTTCCTCCCTAGTCTTCATTTTGCTCCTTCACGAGCCTCTACATATCTCCATATCACCACCCCTCCAACCCCCCCCCCACCCCCCCCCACCTTCGTAATTCCGCTCCGGGATCCTTAGCGTCTGCAAAGCTCGCGGACAGCAATCCTCCGCTCCACTCTTTAATAAAAGTGTGTTAGCCGCGAAGCGCGCTTCCGCCCCATCCCCTTATCATCCCGCACCTCCAGGCATCCAGCCACCGGTCAATATCATCAACACCAGAGAAGACATCTTCCCTAGCCACCCGTCCTTCTTCCGCACACATCACCGACTGCAACTTCTCTCAATCACCAGTCCTCACACGGAGCTCGTCCCTCCAGCCACTCGTTCTTGCGCTTTACCCGTCCACCCAAGCATCAGGCCTCCCAAGTCGCCGCTAAAACCCTTCCGGCATCCTTAGCCATCAGCTCCTTCCGCCTCTTAGCCGCATCGTCACATAGCCAGCAAGCTGGAGACTCTTCAGGGCCGGCCCCGTCGACGCTCGACGCTTTCACGCTCGGCACCACCTCCCATCGCCGAAGAAATTTTGCGGCCATTAACAGCGGAGATGGGGTGGATAGAGCGGCTCAGGAAGAAATGGCGTTCTTCCTCCTGGCCTGCACTTGAGGAACCTCCGCGGACACACTCCCGCCTGCCGCCGCGGTTAGCCTTCCTCCGCTGGCGAGTGCGACTAAGAAGGGTGTCGGTGCCAGTCGGAGTGCTTGCTTTTCCGCCATTGATCCTCCTAATTGTAATACTCACTCTTCTCTTGCGACATACCGACACTCCGGGCCGGGTTCTCATGCAGACTGGATCGCCGCCGGCAATAAGGTAAGATTGCGCCGCGATGCATGCTGCCTCATACTAAAGCTCGCAGACGCATCAGCGAAAAGTACGACAAGGTTTTCTATACGGGATGTCTTGCACCGGAGATTCAGGCAAAGGAGCCTCGCGCCAACGCCGCCTTCGTTGTTCTCGCGCGGAACAAGGAATTGGACGGTGTGATTCAGTCCATCAAGTCCATCGAACGGCACTTTAACCGCTGGTTCCACTACCCCTACGTCTTCCTCAACGACGGCGACTTCAATTCCACTTTCAAGGAAGTTGTCCGCAACTACACGAGCGCTCCGGTGGAGTTTGGAAAGCTGGATCCTTCAATGTGGGGCTACCCGGACTGGGTTGACAAGGAGGTTGCTCGTGAGGGCATCCGGAAGCAGGGTGATGCGGCTATCATGTACGGTGGCATGGAGAGCTACCATCACATGTGCCGCTTCTATTCTGGGTTCGTTTTATGACCCTTTGGCCGAGCTTCACTCACAGTGGCAGATTCTTCTACAAGCATCCCCTTCTTGACAAGTACAAGTGGTATTGGAGACTGGAGCCCGAGATCAAGTACTTCTGTGACATTACCTAGTAAGTATCATCCTGCTAAGTCGTTGCCAAACAACTGACTCCGCAGTGATCCCTTTGTCAAAATGGAACAGGCAAACAAGACGTATGGCTTTACCATTGCCGTCAAGGAACTCAAGGAGACCGTCCCGAACATCTTCCGATACGCGTCGGCGTACAAGCGCATCAACAACATCACATCGACGGGACTCTGGGAGATGTTCACGGAGAAGAAGAAGAAGGGTGACAAGAAGGAGAAGCTGCCGAAGGACGACCCAAAGTACAAGAAGCCTCTCCCGGAGGAGATATTGAACACGGAACCGGGCGCCGGGTCGCTTCCCGACATCCACCCCGACGCCATGGAGGGTGAGTCGTACAACATGTGCCACTTTTGGAGTAACTTCGAGATTGCGCGCCTGGACTGGTTCAGGAGCAAGGAATACAACGAATTCTTTGATATGATGGATCACAGCGGCGGCTTCTGGATGGAACGGGTATGGCCTTCTTCTAAGCGCTGATGATGAATGCTAACGAGTTTAGTGGGGCGATGCGCCGATTCACTCCTTGGCTGCTGGAGCGCTCTTGAGTCCGTCTGACATCCACTACTTCCGCGACTTTGGTTACCGGCACACGACCATTCAGCACTGCCCGGCCAACGCGCCTGCCCGCCAGCTGCCTCACATTCCCTACCTCGAGCAGACGACGGTTGACGAGAAGAAGCGCATTGAAGAGGACGAGTACTGGGCGACTCCGGACCGCGAGCGGGAGAACGGCGTGGGCTGCCGCTGCCGCTGCGACACGGACATTGTGGACGTGGAAGGCAAGGAGGGCAGCTGTCTCGCGGAGTGG
Organism: Trichodelitschia bisporula; assembly: GCA_010356995.1. Lineage (NCBI taxonomy): Eukaryota > Fungi > Ascomycota > Dothideomycetes > Phaeotrichales > Phaeotrichaceae > Trichodelitschia > Trichodelitschia bisporula. The sequence goes on from ML996702.1 coordinate 98,816, forward strand.
GTGGAGGTGGCCGGCGGATGGTCGTCACCGTAGTGGATTTGTAGCGTTGGGAGGGGCAAGCGGAGCGTATCTGCCGTCGGAAGTGGGCTTATGGGACCTGATTTCACGTCTGTTCTGACCATTGGAGCGGAGTTTGTGGGGATGGATACCTGTATTCTCTGTATATCTTTTGTCTTTTGAGAATTGCTCAGCTGGGATGGGGGGCGGGGTCCGAGGGCATCCTCTAGCCAGTGCATAGTAAGTGGTATTTTGACGAAATAGACGGGAACTGTTGTTGCTGCATACTGAATGCATGGTGTAAACGGATATGTGTTAGCGAATTCGGAGGTTGTGACGGATCGGAAACGCCAAATCGGATGGACGCTGGGTGAGTCACGTAGCTGAGGCGGCAAGCTAGGAAGAAGAGAGCCGCCGAATGGATGATACCAGCGTAATGCTACAGTAGAGTTGATATGGAACCGTGGTAACAGCGAAGGCCGATGGGATATCTATTCCATGGGTATCATTGAGGGGGTGATACCGGCCAGTGACGGAACGGGATGATTGATGCTTGGCGTGCCGCTCTCCGCCCAGCGACTCATCGGACCCCGCCATTTCCTACCACTATTGACCAAGGACCCAAACACCTGCGTCTGCCTGCAAGTGAACGTGACACTTGACAAGTACAATAAGCAACGTTACTCTTGTTGTTGTTGCCTTTAAGCCTCTTCTCTTCTCTCTCCCATTCAGCTCTTCCCTTCACACTCTCACAGCTTCCCTCCTTATCTCGTAACCTCCACCATCCACGCTCTAGCAAGTATCCCGACGCTACCTGCACCTGCCAACGAAGACACAACGGAGCCTGGTCGAATCAGAGGGCTCCCTCGCTCGGCCACACCCCCCCGGTCTGGTGCCTACGTGCCTACGTACATCTGCCTCAACTACTCACCCCTCCCCGCTTCTGTGCCCGGCCTTAATCACCACAACACAACGCCATCCATCTGGCCTCAACAGCTGGTTTACTCACCACTTAAGCAAGAGAATCAAGATCAAAGGAGTACGCTTCTCCCTCTTCTCCCTCCGTTCCAGACGTGATATCCTGCTGCTCATCTCTCACCCCTCCCTTTGCCGCCCGCGTCGTCCTCCACTCCCCGCACTACCCCCTCCCCCCCCCTCCCCCCACACTCACCTCAACCTCCCCGTCCGCAGCCTTACCTCCCAACTGCTGACTCGATGGAAGCTTCACAGCACATTCCCGAGCCGGACACTCATCCTGTCCACCACTTTGCCTTTCCTTCACTCGAGACTGAAGGCGAAGTCGCCGATATCGTCTCGGAAGCTCTTGAGATGACACGCCCACCACTCGAGCGTCTCCCGAGCGATGCTCACTCGTCGCTCGACGATTCCTCTTATGACATACTCACCGACTCGTCTCTGCTCTCAGACGATGAAGCCCATACCGAGTCTCTGGCGTCCTGTTCGGTGGACGAGCATAATGCCAGCGACGTCTCGAGCATCAACTCCGAGTCGGATGATGAGGCCGACGGGCTGCAGAACTCGGAAGAAGGCGGCCTCTCGCAAGCAGGAACGGCTGCCTCCTTCCTGCAGCCTGAGAACACTATTGTAGACAGTGGCATGACGGTTCGGACGGTTCAGTCTTCGGATTCAGCCAACTACCTTGAGTTCTCCGAGGATTTGGAGTCTGGACCCGCCACGGGTGAGATGCACTTGGTGCACTGCATCCATTCCATCTCCATGGAACAAGTGCCGCGTGAACTGGCGGGCTATGGGTCGTCCCGCGTCGGGGTTTCCGTCTATCAAACAATATCCGAGTCGACGTTCAAGTGCGAAGGCCGCTTCCGGATTCTGTTTGTTGGTCAGTATAACCACTATGCTCGGCCTCAAGTCATTGCGCACCTTGCGAGCGCCCTCAACGCTGGCCATGCCACTGAGGACGAGGGCTCGGTGGAGTCGTCGGGAGTGACGGTCATGCGGCTGTCCTGGCCGTCGGAGACGAAAGGAATGAGTCAAACTCCCGTCTCGAGTTCGCCGGACGTCGACATCGTGGTTGATCGGTGCAACGGCGCCGTGGAAGCGGAGAACATTGAGCTGACGGTCAATGAAACGACTCGCATTCAGATCTCGGGCGGCCAGGCTTTCGAGCTGTCGGACGATTCTCCCGTTCTCTACCCCACGTGGAATCTCGTCGTTTTCTTGCATCCCTCTCCCGCCGAGGTTCCCATGCATGAAGCGGACGCGCATGACAACTACTTCCGGCTCGTCCGGCATGCAATGCAGTCGTGCAACATACCTATGCTTGATATCTCAGAGTATCCGCTCTTTCAGGCTGCTCCCATGTCATACACCTACCGGAAGAGGAGCCTCCACCTCCTCGTAACATGCAAAGACGACCGTCCGTTTGTCACTCGGGTGGAGGAGCTGCTGCCGGTTGATCTGGACACGTTCCTTAGCATCGATCCTAACCTGCTGAACCGGCACCTGGCTAGCATCATACAGGGCAGCTCGACTTCCCCGTTATCTTCGCAGCATATCCCAGCAGCCAAGGAGGATACTACATCTCACCGCTCTGGCCTCCTCTCCTTGGGCAAGGATGCCATTCGGCACTCGAGCAAGGCTTGCAAAGCTCGCTATTTGGCCCTCTCCGTGAGAGAAACAATCGGAGTCCTGGGCTTACTGGCACTTCTCCTGAGCGGTATCGGATGGAATCTGACGATGCAGCACTTTGGCGGCAAATCTACCGACCACGGTGTCATGAAATGCGAGGACTTTATAACAGAACCATTCTCGATCTTGCCTCCTCCAAGCACCACCTCGCGCTCTCTGACTAGCAGCGCAGCCCCCATACCCCTGGAGACCGAGATCAGGCCGAAGCCCGAAGTAGCCATCGTGCCCGAGCAGAAGTCTTTGGGCAAGGTCTTGACCGATTTTGTGACGCCCCTTGATCCGTCTCCCGGCATGTTCCAGGTCGAAAAACTCAACGCAACACACCTGTCGCTGGTGCCCGAGCCGCCGATGAAGATCAAGAAGGGTCACCAGCTGTCAGTGCTCGTCTCGCGGGATTCTGAGCCGGTGAAGATGGATTTGACGCCCTCTAACGATACCTTTGCCTACATTGTCACGCTCCCGCGCGAGGAGGCATACGGCCAGGTCGACGTGACGGTCCGGTGGATGGCGAACAGGGCCCGATCGGAGCAGGTAGCACATTTCGATCTCGGCTCCCGCTGGTTCAAGGCTGCCGCATGGTCCCGGACTGCCTGTGACATCGGCAAGGCGATCCAGAGCGATTTGGTCCTGGTCCAATCCAGCGCGAAAGACATCTCGGTGCGCGTGAGTTCCAACATTCATGACACGGTCGGCTTCCTGCATCGCAGTGTCAAGGAGCAGGCTGCCGACGCGAAGGCGCCTGCCGACAAGGGACGGAAGCGCTACACCCCGATTTCGAAGCGCATTGGGCTGAGCGCACGCACCATCCGCGAGGCTGCGCGGCGACCATTTATCGGCATGTACGAAACGCTGCGCAGCACGGGACCCCATTTCGTCCCAACCCAGCCAGTGGCCAAGTCGGAGCCCCTCAAGCGCGCCAGTCACAACGCTCGCGACCTTTGGGATAAGCTAAAGGCGCGTGGGAAGGAGGGAATACGGCCGGTGGCGATTGTCTGAAGAGGTCCATGGGAAGTGCAAGGTACAGTACTTTGGCGTTTAAGGTGGATATGGGCGGACATGTTATTCTGCATCCAGAGCGGGGGTTGGGGTTCGGCGGCGCGTCGGGTAGCTGGCGGGACCCTCGGGTGCTCTCTCATATCGGATCTGGGGCTTTCAACCCCCGCGTGTTTCGCTCTCTTGCCTGGAGGCTGGCGTCGAGTGTGAGTGTTGGTGTTTTTGCTCCGACATAGCTTTCGCTGCTTAGCTAGGGATTAATGGGGCCGGTTAACGGTAGGGATGGAGAGGCTATAGAAATCATTGATTTTGGGGCGCGCGCGTTATCCCTCGTTTCTGAATGGTGAATCATTGAGAGATGAAAGATTTTCCCGAAGAGGCTTTTGTCGACATCTTGGGAATATCACGTGGGTAGTAGGCGCGGGGGGGCGAGGGAAACCGTTAGGCAACGTTCCACGCGGTAGGGAGAAGAAAAGTAACTGCCTTCCTCTCCCCCCCACTCTGGCCAGCCACTGGCTCAAGCAGTATGCAACAACTTTCAAGTCCTCTTCGAGTTTGGGAGGCAGCAACCGCCAAGCCAACCGAGCAGCCAGTTTCGCTGGCGGTGGTCTGTGCGCGCAGGTTGCGTTAGAGGGTGCCTGACAGGCACAACGGAATTTCTAACCCCACACTTTTGCCCCTCCTTCCCTTATCTGAGAACCTTCGACTTGCTCGCCGTCGAAAAACCATCTACCCCACATCGCACACTTTACATACCGCAAGCAAACCATTATGGCTGACACCGAGACGAAGAAAGACGCGCCTCCCGCCGCTGCTCCGGCCGCCGAGACCAGCACGACTGCCGAGCCTGCTGCGGAGGGAGAGAAGAAGTCCGCTGTCCAGGGCAACGTCTTTTCCATGTTCGGTGGCGGGCCAAAGCGCGAGAAGAAGGAGGATGAAGAGCCTGTCAACGAGCGATCTGGATCGTCTAAGGCGACGAAGGCTAAGGAGGACGAGGTAAGTCGCACGATCTCACCCCACTTTTTGTTTGCGTTGAGCGCAGTCACTGACGTCTACTAGGAGGACAAGCCGGATGAGGCCGAGCCCGACGTTCACTTCGAGCCGGTCGTGCACCTGACGCAGAAGGTCGACACGAAGACGAACGAGGAGTCTGAGGAGCAGGTATTCAAGATGCGTGCGAAGCTGTTCAAGTTCGACCGCGAGACGCGCGAGTGGAAGGAGCGGGGCACGGGCGACGTTCGTCTGCTGAAGCACAAGGAGAACGGCAAGACGCGCCTAGTCATGCGCCGTGATAAGACGCTCAAGGTCTGCGCCAACCACTACAGTTAGTGCCCTTGTCGTTTGCGTTGGGGACCTAGCTAATGACGCCGCAGTTGTTCCCGACATGAAGCTCTCGCCCAACGTTGGTAGTGACCGTAGCTGGGTTTGGAATGCGGCTGCCGATGTCAGCGAGGGTGAGCCGGAGGCTCAGACGCTTGCTATTCGGTTTGCCAACAGCGACAGTGAGTTTTTGCCGAAATTTGACTCGTTCGCACACACTAACACCAAATACAGACGCCAACGCATTCAAGGAGGCCTTCCTCAAGGCTCAGCAGGACAACCAGGCTCTGTTCGGCGCTACTAAGCCCGAGGCTGCGTCCACGTCCGCGTAGATGTGGATGTAGAAGCTTGAGCTAGATTCCAACCACGATCCATTCAGTGCACTCAGAACAGATGTAGCTTGACGGCAAAGACCATTCCCCCTTTATACTACACCTCAGTTCTTGATGCACTTGATTACCCAAATCCTTCCCAACCCCCATCTCCCCATCTCATACACGACGCACGTATCTCAGTTGAACTTTACGGTCAAAAGCCATCACCATCACTTGCAGCAGTTGAGCCCTTGAGGGTATTGACTTTGGTAGCGACGGGACTTAGCGTGGTGGATGAGAGTAGATAGAACAGCTCTGTACTTAGTTTAAAGGTCGACGACCGAAATTAAGTCCAGCTTCAGCATATCTTTGTCTGGTGTGTATGCCGCCGGCATCTTTCTCATCAAAGCGGTGTGGCTCCTGGGTGGCTGCCTTTTTGATACTGCCGGCCCGTGCTGCCGCGCCCGCCTTTGGCGTTGACCTTTATGCTCGCCTTGGCTCAGAACCCCGAACTCCACCACCCAAATCGCAGCACACTCAAACTCCACCACCACTGACTTCTACTCCCACCAATCTGTTCCCACCCACGGACGGCTTACTACCCTTTTACGACCCCAAACATACACACAGAACCGTCACAGCCACCCCCCCCGCTACAATGCCTGAGGTGAGCAAGCGCGTCCGCGCGGGGTTCGTCGTGACGCGTCTGGCCCCGCGACTGACTCTGGATGGAGCTAAATTTTGCGGCAGGTCAAACGTACGGTCAAGCTCATTACTACCCAGCGCATCATGTATGTGACGCCGGTCTCCGCCGACAGTACCTTTCCTCGTCCACTGTTCTTCTCCTACCTTTCCTCCCCTTACAAACCATACTCTCCCGCCAACCCCGCTCTATGCGCCATGTGCACGGATCTGCGATGCTGACCTGGACACAGCGACAAGCCCTCGGGCGTTGAAGGTTTCCCGCTTCGTGCATGGAGCATCGAGCTCTACCTCGTCAACGATCAGGGCGAGGATGTGCCCGCGACCATCTTCGAGAAGGTGACGTACGAGCTGCATCCGAGCTTCGAGAAGCGTGCGAAGCAAAGTAAGCGAGCCCCAGCCTGTACCTGGTGGAAGAAGCGGCGCTAAGGTGTTTGCAGCGTTCAAGAAGCCGCCCTTCCGTATCGAGGAGGAGGGTTGGGGCGAGTTCGATCTCTCGATCCATTGCTCGCCTGTTGGTCGTGGCCCCGAGCAGGCCATGAACCATGATCTCAACTTCCAGAAGGAGCGCTACGAGGCCATCCATATCCTGGTATGTGTGGGTGCCGATGATAGCTGGCGCTGGCTGATATCCGCAGGCCTTCAAGAACCCGAAGCCCGAGCTACTGGCCTTGCTGGCGGAGTCGGGCCCGACGGGCGTCGAGAACGGGGTAAAGAAGACGCCGGCCGAGCCTAAGAAGCGCGGCCGCAAGGACAAGACGATTGATCTGGAGAAGCTGGCCGACGGCATGCAGAAGCTGGTCGAGGACGATCTGCTTCAGGTGGTCCAGATGATCCATGACAACAAGTCGCCCGAGACATACACTAAGAGCGACTCCGAAAGTGAGCACCATTCCTACCTTGTGGCTGAGATTTCTTACACCCTCCAGTGGGCGAGTTTCACGTCGACCTCTACACACTGCCTGACAACGCTATCAAGATACTCTGGGATTTTGTCACTTCAAAGGTGGATGTCTAGCTACCGCAGACACATCCGATGCTTGCGGCTCGCTAATATCCCGCTCAATAGTCGCTCATGTCACCGTCCATACCCCACCTTCGCCGTACACTCCCGAAGTTGACATGACTTAAGTTCATCGGACGATGAGGGATCCATACGCAAGCGTCGTAGGGTTCGCTGAGCGGATTGCATACTGTGTGTGGGCAGGGACCTTAGTTAGGGTAACTTGTGCGTTTGGGGTGTGCTTTGTCGTCTATCACTGGTGTTGAGTGTATATTGTGTGGTTTATGTGCAGCGCTCTTTTTACTTGTCACTATTGTGGAAAGGGGGCGGTTAAGGACTCTTTGGCTAGGCGTCTGGCGAAGGGTGGTGTGTGCTGCCAGCGCTGTTGCTGTTGGTGCTGTTGCGCTTATTTTTTCTATCATTGTGTGTTGTGTGTACGAAAAGTTGGTGGGTCGGGTGCGGGCTTGACGGGAGACGCGGGTGTATGAGGGGATAGCGCATCTCTAGGGTGCCCGGGTAATCATGGATTCGCGTATGGATTGACTTCGAGTGGGTTTTGGTGTTGTTCCAATGCAGCGATCTGGCAGACTCTTAATATGACGTTGAGGTAGGGAACCGTCCTTTGTTCGACCTCAAGTCTCCATGGGCCATGGGGAATGGCATCGCTAGGATGCGAGGGTAATCATGGATTGACTGCAATTGGGTTTTGGTGTTGTTGTAATGGAGCGCTCCATCAGACTCCTATGCAATCTGACGTTGAGGCAGGGAACCGTCCTTTGTTCGACCTCAAGGCTTCACGCATCATGGGGACCAACAAAGAGGTTACAGCGAATGCCTTTACTAAGAGGTTACAGTAAAGGGGTTTGGTGGACAGTACTCCGCACAGGAGATTATCGCGTAGCAGTTACCTTTTTTATTGAATAGAAGCCTTAACCTGCCGGCTCCGCCCGGGTAGGCGAGGATAGAGGATATCTGATAGCGCGACTCCTAAGATGCGGCATATTTGACGGTTTGTGATGATGACGCTTCCGACGCGATGTTAGCTCTAGACCTAGAACGCTTTGCTGCACGGTGACATCGTTAGAGGCACGGGTGGGTTCCTTCCCGTCCCCGGCCCGGCGGGAAGCTGGGCACTGAGCTCTTGGCCCGGGCGCGGGCATGCCACGCCGAACCACCAAAAGCCCCCATGGCAGATCTACAGACGCATTCCTCAACGTCTAGCTCAACTGCTCTCCGATAAGCCACCATTGCTTACCATCTTCACGCAATTCTTGCAGCATCATTTACTCCACCATAACTCCGCGACTGACACCCTAGAGTTTGTTGTGTTGGTTACCCTACGCTTATCGAATCTCACTCACGCTTCGTCCGTGGCACTCTCCGGGTCCACCGAGTGATTTCCGGGGTCCCGCCGTTACCCCCCTGCGAGAGCCTCAGCGCGCTCGACCACCCCGATTACCCCAAATCTTCCGCGCTGGCAATCGCGTTGTCGCATTCTCACGAACCTCACTCCAGCGCACCGGGGCATTCGATGATGAGCCAGCTCTTGGATTCTAGAGGACGCATTCGGTCCGCCCAGCTGCCTGTCTCGACGTCTCTTACTCCTTCGCCGCCGCTTCCAGCAGCTTGACCATGGCGCAACCCAGCAGCACCCGGCTGACCATTTCGCAGCCCAGCACCTTCATGTCTTTCGTCGTCGGCATCCTCGTTCTCGCCTACCTGTTCACCTTCGTTCTCTTCGCCGTTATCCGCATACTCTGGGGCGTCTCAATCCAGCGCTTATGGTGGTCGGGCCTCCGGCGCATCTCGTTCACACCTAGGGAGGGACTTCGCGTGGACATACGAGGCCTGAGGCTTTCAATACACCGGCCGACTTTTGCGCAGCCAACGTGGGTCAGCGTCGTGGTCACGGAGCTCAAGGTCACGGTCGACTTCAAATCACTGGGCGCGAAACCTGTCAGGGCAAAATCAGGAAGTGGCACACCGGCGACCGCGCAATCGCGTCCGACGACGCCTCTGGAGAAAAAAGGCTCGGAAGACGATGAAAGTGGCGGCAACGACCTGTCTGACTTGGATGAAGAAGAAGATGACTCGTCGGATTCGGAGCCGCAGAAGAGTAGGACGTGGAAGCGCCTCACGGAGCTTAAGGAGCAGATCAAGCGCCTGCACCGGCAGATACAATGGATACGCCTGGTGGACTTCATCGCGACGAACACGGCTATTGTCGTGGTGGACGTTGGCTCCCTGCAGGTCGCCAGCTTCACCATGGCCGTCGACACGCGCCGCCGGACCGTGGACCGCAGCCGGCTGTTCCAGCACCGTCGTGCCGAGTCGGACGCCTTTCGCCCCGCTGAATGGATCCTGACCGCACGTGGCATTCTTTTCGCCCTTGATGGGGACGAGGCTAGCGAGATCCTCGACCATGCGACGCTCAACATTCATGGCCTCTTGTCGCAGCGGCTCGAAGGTCTCCGCGATGCTTCCATTGCTCTCAAGTTTGGTCGTCTCAGTCTGCCATATGACGACCTGTTCAAGTTCCAGGAGCGCATGGACACCCATCGCGCGACGCGTAGCCGGTACAATACCCCCTCGCACAGCCGCGCTCCCTCCTTCACCGATATTGTCAACGAGCTCGATGAGCCCGGCAGTGCAGAGGAGACCATTGTCCAGGCGGTGTCGGACTCCAAGGAGTTCATCTCCTCGATTCTGCGCGGTATTCAAGAGGTCCAATTTGCCGTTGGCTTTATCGGCCTCTCGAAGCGCATTCGTTCCGTTCAGAAGGCACCGGTCTATCTCAACATGTCTATGAAGGAAGTCGGCCTGGATGTCCTGCGGCTCGACCCCAAGGAGCCCGCTCATCTGATGTACTTCTCCCGAACAGACGTGGCGCACCAGGCCCTCCTCACTGTCATTGCTATTTCCGTCGGCATCGATGACGGCCACGACCATCCCGAGCGACTCTTCTACGTCCCTATGGCAACGGCCACGATCAAGTCCACGCTTCCCTCGAAGACCATCCAGTTTACGGGCCAGAAGAACGTCGCCGAGCGCAACACCAACATCCTTTTCGCTAATCTCGTTGTTACGTCGCCCTCCATTGATATCGAGGCCAAGCATCCGCCATTTATAATCTCCTTGCTTCAAAACGCGCTTAAGCAGCCCAGCAATCCTCCACGCAAAAATGAGAGGCATCACATCATCTCCCGTCTACTCCCCAAGGCCAGCGTCAAGATTTCAGTGCACGAGCCCGTCATTCGTGCGCGGCTTCCGTGTATGGAGATTGAGCGCCGCGGAAATGGCGAGTTCGATTTGCTGATCGGCACTCTGTCTTCCATCTCCCTCGATATGGAGTCTTCGCATTCCGGCAGCGGCGATTTGCACTACAGCCTGTCCAGTAATCTTCGCGTCGCCTCTAACCAGCTCTACTACCAGACGGCCTCGGGCGAAAAGCACAATCTCTTAATCACAGAGAGCCTCGAGCTCAAATTCCAAATGAACGCATCTCCCGAAGTAGCGGTGGTTGTATCTGGCAATGTGCAAACATTATCAGTGTTCATGGTCCGGCCTGAAATCAGCGAGGGTGTGCGATTGATAGTCACACAGTTGCGAAGCGACGTCTTGAATCCGCCTCAGAGTCCGCGACCAGCTGCCCCACAGCCGAGCTTCCTGCGCCGGCTTCCTAGTTGGCTTCTTCATGTGCAGCTGCAGGGCTCGGACTTCAACTTTGAAGTCGCTGGTAACGATCCGGGCGTCTCACAGCATGCGCGGGGTGCGGCGTTGCACCTCGAGTCGTGTTCCGCGGAGTACAAGGCCAATAAGCACGAGGAGGCAGTGCCACGTCCGCACAGGCGTCGGGCTGTAAGCAGGTCCATCCATGGCGACGACATATTCCTCAAGGCTCCGTCGTCCAGCCCTTCCCGCAAGTCATACGGCGTGGATTCGGATAATCGTCATTTGGCGATTCAGACCAACGGCCTGGAAGCGTTCGTCATTGAATCTTCGGAGAACTGGGAGCCGGAGTCGTTTCTGTCTCTCCCGCGCTTCGAGATTGGCTTTAGTACGGCGAGTGACCAGCAGGGCCAATGCCTCAATGTCAATGCCAACGCAAAGGCGCTGTACGTCCAGTATTCGCTGTACCGTCACTATGCTCTCGGCGTTGCAACTATGGTGCTGCGCAAGACTTTCTCTAGGCCGCACTCCGACTCCTACGCCCCCGAGCCGAGAGCAAGCCTCTCTCCCACACGTAGCGATTTTGGCTCGCCCCCGCGCACCCCCTCCGTTCGGCCCGAGATTGTCAACTTCGATTTCCGTGCGGGCCTCGTCCAGATCAAGGCCACCATGCCTGCGGATCCCCCGCTGATGATTCAGGTCTTCAGCGTCGAAGCTGGGCGCCACCGCTGGGCTATCCCGTACGCCAAAGCGCGTCTTGTCCGGCTGTATGCGGAGAGCCCGCATGTGAGACGTGTCTGGGCAAGGATAATCAGCATCAGGGGCTTACGTGTGGACTATCGCTTGTCGCGCCGGAAGTATGGTACTGGATATGTGGAAGATCGGTCGCTTGACATAGTCGCTGAGGCGATCCGGGTCGCGGTTCCGCATCAGCTTGTTGTCCACAAAATCTTTGACAACTTGACTAATGTGGCTAAGACAGTTGAACAGCTGCACCATCGGTTCAGGACTGAGACGGACGAGTACATTCTTGAAAAGAAGCCCCAAGGGCCCAAAAAAGTCCCGAAGATATCGCTCCGCACTCAGGCCTTCTTGTTTGAAATCGAGGACAGTCCGTTTGAGTGGAAGTTCGGCCTCATTTACCTCCAAGGGCTTCAGGAACAGCGCCAGAGACTTGCGCGCGATGAAGCATTCCAACTGAAGGTTAGGGCGATTGAGGAGGCGGATGTGCGGAGAGGATCGTCGCGCTTCCGGGCCAAGTCTTCGCACACCCACCATGGCCGCGGACGCCACCACAGGAGGAAGATGTCTGAGGGCGCTGAAACCACAAACCGCAGCAAGAGCGTAGACCCGCCGCGGCGCTCTCAGAGCGCCGCCCGTAGCACTACCGGCAAGCTGCGCTACGATGCCGAAGGCACCGCCGGTTTGAGCGACAAGGCGAGGACTAGCATTGAGGATGCGAAGGAGAAGCTGGATAAGTTCAACGCGCAGAGCTGGAAGAAACGCATAAACACGGCGTACAAGTTCCAAAAGACCGGGATGCAGGACCTGCGTTCCACCGTTTGGGGCCTCGATGAGACCCCGGACGACGTGGAGCATACTGAAACTATACTCGGTATTCCTGAGCGCTCAGCGCTCATGTCGATTCTCGTCAATGATCTGAATATCCTCATCGACAAGCCGTCGTTCCCGCTTCATGAGTACCCCAGCTTCCTTCACAAAATGGGGAAAGGCATACCGTTCGACATGGAATACTCACTGCTCATCCCCATGAGTCTCAATGTCGGCATGGGCGAAGCTCGCATGACACTCCGAGACTATCCCCTACCTTTGATGCACTTCCCGCCCCTTCGATCTGGGCAGTCACCTCGGATGCCAGCTGTATCCGCCAGGACCGACTTCGTCATCGCCGAAGAGTTCCGACACGCTGAATCCATCCGCCACGTCACAGTCGGTGTCGTACCTCCCGAGCGGCTCCCTGGCGGTGATCTCGGCAAGGGGCTTATCATTGACGTGCGTCGGACCGTGTCTGCAGTCAAGACGTACTCCAATATCGCCGTTGAGGTCAACACCAGCAATCCGACGCGCATCACGTGGGGCACCTCGTATCAGCCCGCCATCCAAGATATGATGCAAGTGGTTGAGAACTTCACGAAGCCGCCTGTGGACCCGTCGGAGCGTGTGGGCTTCTGGGACAAGATTCGTCTAACCTTTCACTCGGCCATCAATGTTATATGGAAGGGTGACGGCGACGTGCATCTCATACTTAAGGGCTCGCGCGATCCGTATCATGTTACCGACAGCGGAGCGGGCTTCGTCATGTGCTGGCGCGGAGACGTCAAGTGGGGGATTGCCCAGAGCTTAGATCCGAAGAAGTTCATGACGGTCGACAGCAACGAGTATGTCCTCGCCATCCCGAACCTGGCCCGGTACGCCCGACGGTCGCTGGAGGGCGATGATTCAGACAACAGCAGTATCTCAAGCACCGCGAGCTACGAGCAGGGTGGCCGGTTCAAGAAGACAGTGATGAAGCTTTCGGGTAATGTGCGCTGGATTGCTGGTCTCGTGTTTGAGCGAAACGTGCATACCGGTGGCCGTTCGTTCCAGTTCCGTCCGCACTACGAGGTTGCGCTCAAGAACCCAGAGTTTGCCAGACCCGGCGAAGATGGACAGCCGTACGATGCATACCAGGGCTTCCGCAGCCACTACATTCACTTGTCCGTTGGAATCTCCGCGCCGAGCGACAAGGACTGGACCGTGACGAACATCAAGCCGTCGAAGAACTACAACAGTGTGCACCTTACGCCCCGATTCTTCAGTCACTTCTTCAGCTGGTGGTCCATGTTCTCCGGAAGCATGTCTCTGCCCATTCGCCAGGGGAAGCTGTTCCCGGGAGTCGAAAAGTCAAGCAAAAAATTTGGGCGTCACCTTGCTACAATCAAGTACAGCCTCTTGCTTTCACCACTGTACCTGGCACATATCTACAAGCACCAGGATCTGCGAGAGGTTGGCATCTCGGATGTATCTGCCACCGGGCTCAAGGTCAAGCTCGACAGCTTCATGCTAGACCTTCATCAGCGGCGCGAAGAGTTCCGGACGCAGGTTCAAGGAAAGCAAACTGTCACCAGCGCCATGCGAATCAACCAAGCCCAGCTCGACTTCGTGTCAGCCGACGTGCGCGCCGTCTCGGCCAAGATCGCATCTACAACAGCGCACGATGTCGACGAGGCCTCGGAGGACATGCTAGCCGCCTTCGAACAGGCCGTCCCGAAAGCCGATCTCTCACGCTTTATCATACCCGACCGCGACACCGACTGGGTCGACATGGATGATTTTGTGGAAATCGACTGGATTCTGCCCGGAGAACCGAATGCAGAAACTAAGATCCTGCCGCTGGCATATGCGCCGCGCTTCACTTACTTCCGTAATACCGATCACCATAGCATTATCGCGCGTGACCCGAGCCGCTCCAGCCCGTTCGGCAACGAGGATACACACTACTGCGTCATGTCTGCGCGCAATGATCCGCACCGCGTTCAGTGTGATTTGATTCAGGAGCGCCTGGACCGTATAGCTGAGCAGCTGGCGAAGAACAGGCGCAACATTGGTGAACAAGAGCTCAATGTGATCCGCGATGCTACGGGGCGGCAAGAGGAGCTCAAAAGCCGGCTGGAGGCGTGGCAGACACACAATGACCTGCTCACCAAGAAGCAGAAGTTCTTGCAGGCCATCCACAAGGTTTTGCTGAGTCGACTTGGGGATGATGCTCAGCCGCTGAACGAGGCTGATCAAGAGACGGATGCTTACTTCGAGGCGAAGGAAGACTACGATCCTACGGATCCCGAGTTGCTGGGCATGGATTCTGCGCCGCTCTCCGACGATATCAGCGACTTCAACAACCGCTTCATTGTGCACAATATGCAGCTGAAGTGGAACAACTCGCTCCGAGACATCATCATTCGCTACGTTCACCAGGTCAGCCAGCGGCGGGGCTTCGTCTACTACATGTCCCGGCGTGCCGTTAAGTTCATCCTCGACATCGTCGAGGAGCAGCGGAAGGCCCAGGGTGAGGAGAAAACCGACGCCGCAGCCGCCCGCACCGCGGACGAGGCCTCGAGCCCCACGGCAAAGCAACCCCCGCAAGATGACGACGATGTGGTCCAAGGCCGTATCGAGCAGCTGCTGGGTGATGCGAAGCGCTTCGTATCTGCCGATGAAGCGGAGAAGCCGAATGCTTCCGCGGTTTCTGGAAGCCTGGCAGACGAGGATATTTCGCGGGACTATGTCTCGCAGAAAGCCTATCACGTCCGCCTCATTGCGCCGCAAATACAGCTGCAGAGTGAGAAGAATACGAAGTCTGCTGTGCTTGTCACGTCCAAGGGCATGCAACTCAAGGTGTTCCAAATTATGGACAAGGACCGGGTTACGGATGAAGTCAGCGGTCTGGTGCAGCATCGGTTTACCGCCGCCATGGACAGCGTCCAGATCTTCGTCACGAGCTCGCAGACTTTCTCCAAGGAGTTCCTCGACATGTACTCGGCCAACCGGTACGGCGCGCGCTACAACTCGTCCTGGCCGCCGTGGGTGCCGCTGGAGGTCATGTTCGACTTCAACATCGATCCTTACGGCTTCTCGCGTGTTGTGGAGCGTACGTCGATGAGCATGCGGCTGGACAAGTACAACACCCTGCGCCTCAAGTACACAGACGACCTAACAAGTGGGAAAGACGGGCAGCTTGCTACGGATGGGTCGGAGAGTCAGATTGATCACCTCTGGGTCAATTTCCCGAAGCTGCATGCCGTTTGCAATTCTGTGCAGTACTACGCGCTCTATATCATTGTTCTGGACCTTCTACTCTACAATGAGCCGTTTGAGAAGACGCGCAGCGAGCGCTTGGAGAAGATTATGCTCGCATCGGACTTCAGCGATCTCAGTGGTGCGCCGGAGATGGTCAACAGGCTACAGGAGAAGATCCGCACGTTGCAGGAGATCAAGATGCTGTTCCAGATCAATGAGCGCTCACTCACGCGGCAGCAATGGAAGGATCGGATTATGCTCGAGGACGATCTTGCGCAGTACGAAGACCAACTCTTCTTCATCATGAAGGCTATCACCACATCGCAGCGGCGATATGACGAGCGGGCACCGACAAACCAGTCCGCTGGGCTGTTGCACTGGGAGATTGCAGCCAAGGAACTTGTATGGCATCTTGTCCGCGGCGAGAAAGAGTCGCTTGTTGAACTGCAGCTCAAAGACACGTTGTATAACCGCACGGACAACAACGATGGCTCGAACAACAACTCCATGGAAATAGGCAACATCACCGGCTACAACCTTTTGCCCGATGCGGTGTACCCCGTCATAATCGCGCCGTTCACTGACGACAAGACGACGGCTTCCGAAGGCGAAAATCGCAAGATGCTGAGTATCCACTGGTACATGCTGGAGGCAATTGCCGGCATACCGGTCATGGAGCGCTTTGAAGTCAATATCGTCCCGCTGAAGATTCAGCTTGAGCGCGAAGTCGGCCAGAAGGTGTTCGAGTACATATTCCCAGGCATCACCGGTGATGGCGGCGAGGGCCCCGACTTCTCTCCCTTCATTGTTAAGCACATGCTCCCGACGCACCAGGAGGCGGACGAGGAGAGCCCTGATACCTCCGAGGATATCACACCCAATGGCTCCGAGATAATGCTCGCGACCGATGAGATGAAGGGTGTCGGCGACCTCTCCCTGCGCCTGCAGCCCACGCTCACGTTGCCCGACAACAAGCGGCCCGGGCCGTTCCCTGGGAAGACAAAGCCTCTCAGCAGCCACCACGATCTGCTGCGCCTGCGGCATTTGTCCAAGGATACGTCGAGCGATCTGCGGCGCTTCACGGTACGTCGCAAAGACACAGATTCCATATCATTGTTTTCGCGGCCGGGCACGACGCGCAGCTCAACCATGATGTCGGACACGACAGAGAAGGACACGGCGTTTGGCAAGAAGCTACTTCATCGATCTAACAGCGCACTTGCGAAGGGCGGCAAGGCCCAAGGGCGCAACGACGATATTGCCGAGATGCTAAGCCGGGCGAACAAGTACATGACCCTGGCGTACGTAAAGATCCCAAGCATGGTCCTCTGCCTCAGTTTCAAGGGCAAGGGCAACCGGAACATCATCACCGACGTGCACGACCTCGTCTTCCGCATGCCAACGCTGGAGTACCGGAACAAAACCTGGTCTAACCTCGACCTCGTCATGCAGCTGAAGAAGGAAGTCATGCGCGCGCTGCTCAGCCACACCGGCGCCATTCTCGGGAACAAATTCCACACCCGCCCCTCCAAGCAACAGCAATCCAAGCTCCGCGAACTCGCCTCGAGCAGCATCATGCTCGGCGCACCCTCCGACCTCTGGGGCCCCAGCGAAGCGCCCTCCCTCCACAGCTCCACCGTCGCAGATATGTCCTCCGAGGCGCAGTCCACTTCCGAGCCGCGCCAGAGCTTCGGCTCCGGCCGCGACTCCGAGTACACCCAGTACCCCGAGAGCATGACCAGCAGCATGTCGCACGGTGAGCGGGCGCGGCCGCGGACGAGCTCTGGCGCCGCTGCCGGCCTCGGCGTCAGCCACAGCCACAGCCCCAGCCCCGGCCCGGCGGCGCGCAAGGATACGGATTCGACGCTGGTGCCTGCGAGCCCGGCGCCGAGTGAGGCGAGTGATGGGCGCAGGAGTGCGCTTTCCCAGCGACTTGCGGGCTTTGGGCAGAAGGCGTTGCGGCATGGGGGGGATGATGGGGATAGGTATGGCTCTGAGCGGGCGAGGTGGTGGCAGCGCTAATGGGGTACAGGAGGCGGAGTCGGATTCCGTTGCCGAAGTTTTTGAATGGTGGGGCGTGAGCGAGTGGGAGCTGAGAGATGGTGATGTCGCTGTTGGGGAGGGGTGATGGGGGTCGGGATGTGTTCGCTCATTTGGGCTTTCCTTAATTATGTATCATAGATGGCCGCATGGGGTTGGTGTTCGGTTTCTAGCGGGTTGCATGGTGGATTGGGCTGGATGGCGGTTTCTTGGGCTGTCGTTCGCTTTTTGTGTGTTCGCATGGCGGACATGAGCTGTGTTACTATGTTTTTGGGGGTTAGACGGGTAGTGTGAGCGTTTCAGCGCGGCTTGTGAATCGATGCGTGGTGTACATCGTGTCTAGAACTATACCGGGGCAAAGGGATGTGTCACTGTATGCGGGTTACTTGTGTTGATACTAGAACTGCGCTGTCTTGCTGGCACGTTTTGAAGTCGTGTCAATAGAATGCAGGTTTCCTCGAAGCCGTCGATGAATACTATATATCCCGCACTACCCCTTGATTCCAAGCAAGTCATGCTCCTCACAGTTTCCCACTACCATCACCACCCCTCACTCCTCAGCCTTGACATCAATCTTATTTTTATCTACCCATCAATCAGCCCTCCGTCACACCAGCAAATACACTCACCACAACTCACAAAAAGCAACCCAACCCCTCAGCGGCTTCGCCCTCTCCGTAATAACCTCCGGATAATACCACGCCGCATCCTCCCTTACCGCGTCCCCCACCGCAACGGTGTAGTAGCTCGCATCGCCCTTCCACGGGCAGTGCGTGTGCGTGTCCGTCTTGGTGTAGAATTCGGACTTGAGCGCCGAGGGGGGGAAGTACACGTTGCCTTCGACGACCTGGTAGGTGTCGGTTGAGGCGATGGTTTGGCCGTTTAGTGAGGCGGTGGCGTGCGGCATTGTTTGGCTGTTTGGCTGTTTGATGGGGGGGGGGGGGGGGTCGGGGGCTGGGTTGGTGATGGGGTTGCGGGGATGGATGCGGGGATTATATATGTGATGGATGCATCCTGGATGATGACGCAGCTGATTGTTTGTAAACGGCGGACATTTGTCATCGTGACCAGTGGGAGCATGCCGGAGTCGTATTCGCTATGGCACACAACAACTTTGATCTACGGTACTGCACCATTGGGCTCGAATCGGCGCAAGTGAAGACTTGTTCCTTGGGGTGTTTGGCAAAGTGGGCACTTGACCATTTAGTTCTAGTTTAGTGCTTGGGATATTCCCAATCGAGATATTGACCATGGAACCGCTGAACTATTAGCATGGGCTACGTCCCTCTTCTTTCAGAACTCTGCTTCGGTGCCCTGATTCAGCATAATGGTGCATAGCTTTCATACGTGCTATGCCAACGAAAGGACGAAGCGAGACAGGTGAGCAGCGGAGCCGCTTAACACTAAATACAATATCAAATGTTTGCCATGTATCCTCCTCCTTCTATGCCCCTTCCTTCAGTGGGAATGTTTCTACCCCGTGCTTTCGTCAGAGAACTGAGTCTAACACTCCCCAAACACGCTGAACGGCGAGCAGCCTCCCTTCGCCCGTCGCGAGGTTCATAGGTTCCGCTTCCCTTATCTCAACCTTTGGCGCATCTTGCGGGGGAGTGGAGGGCACCTCCACCCACTGAAGGTACTCAGAGTTGAAGTGGAAAGAAATGATCCTCGTCGACATTTGCCGCATGATAATCAAGAAAATCCGTAGCCTCTTTTGGCTCAAAGGTAGACCATCGGCCAATTTAACACGGCTTTGGACGCACGCCAGTGCCTCGCCGAAGATTTGTGGTAGGCATGCCGACCCTAAATCGGTTCCCTTCCACTTAATGAGGATGAGATGGTAATCGAACGATCCACGCGTCGCCCTCCCGCCGGATCTAGCCAAGCTGTATATCCCGCCATCCGTATGGAATTCCACTTTCACTTGTCCGAAGCTGATGTGGTGGCGGGTAGCGTCCAGAAAGTATATCAGCGGCGGTGCCAGCCCCTTCTCCTCGTTGTAGCTGGCAAGAACGACTGCGAGGAACATACCCATTAATACCATTGTTGAACGTTCGAACATTTTCATCCGCTTGACGAAGGATGGCTCCCTCGTCGAGGCGTCCGGCTCACGAAGCAGAATTGGCTGTAGCGCACCGTAAAACCACCAGGCGTCTATGCGGTGATCCGCAAGCTTATCCCTCATTTCCAAGGTCGAATGGCTTACGACATCACCTTCGGTGAAGAGTTTAGTCCAGCTAGTATGACTTTCCGGAATCGTCGGAATGGGTTCTTCCCATCCGGAACGCTGGTGCTCTGTTTGCTTTGACGATGACACCAGCAAGCCACGGTCTAGAACGCTTTTCACTAAGCTGTCATCGGACATGGTAGCTGATGGAGGCGAGGGCTTGACAGGTGCAAACCGAGTGAGGTGAAGGGGCGATAAAAGGCGAGATAGAAACGCGTATCGAGAGTCGGGGTATAAACGTGTCGAGAAGCGATGAAGAAGTGAGTGTCGAGAGACGCTCAAGATTAAATACACGATGCGGCAAGCGTCCTCCAATGTGCCTGCCTTCTGTCGTGCGCCTTCCATCGGCATGTTCCTTCCCCAGAGTGATATGCTCCTTCCAACGGTAAGTATGACTCCTTAGTGCGATGTCAACACTTCACAACAAAATCAACTCCGCTTCCACAAGTTCTCCAATTTCAACACCACCCCACCCTCACCTTCAATTGCTTTCCCCCAAAACACCCAATCTCCTCTACAACTTCAGCCTTCAGGTCTGCTATCTCCAAGTCTGCTGCCAAATCTCACAACAATCAGCAAGCCTCACAATCCAGAAAGTCAGCCATGTTGTCCATCAAGATTATCGTACTCGCGCTCGGCACCGTCGCTCTCGCAGGTCCTGTTCCGTATAACATCGCCTGGCGTCCCGCGTTCTGCGTTGCTGGCTACTCCGGCACCGGCAAAACTGCCGTCGATACTGCTCTTGGAAGGAGTATACTTCACCAGGGGAAGTCGCTGGGGAGATAATGGAACCTTCGAGTTTACGGTCAACAGTATACTGAGCTATGAGCGGCAGTACTTCCCAAAGCATCAACTCTGCTTCCTCATGTTCTTCAAACTTGATGCTTTCGAACACTTCCCCCTAGCATCCCTCGTCCTATACAATTTCGGGTCGGCTACCCCAAGTCCGCTGTCAAATCTCACTTACAGTCATCTAGTTACACACCCTCAAACGGCCATCGTGTGGTCTATCAAAGTCATCACCATCACCATCCTGATGCTCTGCACCGTCGCTCTCGCGGGACCCGCCAGCACCCACGGGGGTACCACCTGGTGCACCGTTGACCGCTCGAGCCCCGGCAGCACTGACAATTATGCCACGTAATATTGCGTTCACAATCTTCACGCCAGTCCTGGCTGGAAATACACTGATATGCTGATGACTGTCCTCGTCATCCGGCTCATTCGGTTCCGGCTCTAGGAATGCTCTCTCTTGAATGCGGCTTTCTAACCGAGACGTTGGACTTCGGCTGAGCGGAGCGGAATTTCTTTAGGATAGCCCATCTGGACATCAGGTACGGCCTAACGCACGGCCGCACAAAATATGGCAGATAATGAAATCTCAAATGCAAAGCGGCACAAGTAAAGTATATCCCAACGGAATAGCTTATGAAATCTTTGAGTTCATATCGGGGTGCGGTCTCGCGGTCCATGTGTTTAAGATTTGACATCCAAGGGCACGTCCTCCGCACAATGGAGTATGGGGCCGGTCATGCTTTCGAGTAGCCATCCACGTTATCCAATCATGACAAGATGTAAGAGACCTTGGGAGAGAATATCTGATGGACATTACTACTAAGATACCAAGTAACAACGGTCAGCGAGATAGTTTCAGATCGGTCGATGATTTGGCAAGGCAGCCCATTCGCATCTCTGAGTCGCGGAGGACACGCCAAACCACTCGTATTATCCGGATCAACCCCATCACCGACCACCTCAACCACCGCAACAACCTCCCTACCCACAACAAACAGTAGTCTCCTCTCCCGGACCCGCCAAGCTGACAGCCTCCCACCCAAACACAAAGAATCCCAGATACGCCCCGATAAAGATGCAAATGATGATGTACCCATTGTAATACATCGCCAACCTATCCCATTAGCCTCGCCCTCAAGTACCACAGATGTAGGAGAACTCACAGCATAACAAAATACGCCACCGCAAACTGCAACATATGCAGCAGCGCCCGAATTGCCTGCTGCCCCACCGTCGGCCTTCCCACCACCCTTACTGGGCCTCCCGTCTTCGACCCCGAACTCCCCTCCGACGACGCCGCATCCCGCCCCGCCTGCGCAGCCCGATACCCGCGCACAAGTACGCGGTCATATTCCTTGCCCGCGCGGCGCAACAGCTCGAGCACCATGACTAGGAGAATGACGCCGATGCACGAGCCTGCGAACATGCCGCGCGACTTGATGTGCCAGCTGCTTGAGAGGAAGCACGTGTCGAGCACGTTCCAGTTCCAGAGCATCTGGAGAGGGGAGGGTTAGCTAGGTTAGACAAGGTAGGATGGAAGAAAGCGCACTGAGATCTTGCACGCGCCCGGCCCGCCCATGTCCATGTGCATGCCTGTCGCAGAAGCCGACGCCGCGGCTGCCGTGGCGGTGCCGGTGGCCGAGGACATGGCCATGGTCATTGAGGTCATGGACATCGACATAGAATCCATGACTGAGTGTCGAAGCTTCGGGTGAGGTATGTAGTATCGACGATGCCGGAAAGACGAGCAATCAAAAATGTGTGCGATGGGTCGTCGTACAATATAGCCTTGCCTGGGTGCCGCTAGTGTCGTGCGGACCAATCAGGGCCGTGCACGCGAGTGAGGGTGTTTGAGCACGTATTGCGCCGCGCCAAGGGAGGGGCGCAAGGCTGGGTGTGGGGTAGGTGGGATGGGGGGGATTTGTGCTCAATATGCCGCAGAGGGGTGCATGAATGGCCATGGGAGAAGGGGGGCCGGATGGAAGATTTGGTGGGGTGATGCCTCTCGCGATGGCTTGCTGTCTGCCTTCTTTTCTTGGTGTCACTTGCTTTGAGGGGCCTGGTTCACTTCTTTTAGTTCCAGATGCTGTTCAGCGGCTGTGGTCGGGACCGAGTTGGATCTCCAGCGCTGACTGCCGAAATGCACTCAGTATTGTCGAGGCGGTCCAAAGTCTGTCCGTCCACCAGTGGTGCCATGACACAGTTGTCGATACCGTGATCGCTCAACACTCGGCTAGCTGCTGGGAGAGAGAACCAGTACTTCCTTTGTCGGTGGCCGTCAAAACTTTACCGTAGCTGTCGTCGAGCCAGCCAAAAATCTCTCCGACCATCATCCTATATCAGCAAGTGGAAGGTGCGTTGCTCAATTCGAGCACGGGCTGCGGCGAATATGAATGAGCTGGTGCTCATCCAGCAGCGTCAGGAACTCCTGGACTTTATCGCGACGCTGGACTTGGATGAGATTGGCGACACAATAATCGGCGGGAATGATTCTTTGAGAAAACAGAAGCAACAAGCATATACGTCACCATGGCTTTGGCCCGGCTGGTGAAGAAATCGAGGCCCGGCCTTACCGCAATTCGATGTCGAATCCACATATGCAGCGAGGCAGGCTGCAGGAGGCAATCAGAGCATCGTCCGTGGCTTGCAACGAAGTCGTTTGAGCAGAATAAACAGTACCCTTATGGCTACAAGCCAGAACTCCTAGGAAAGAGAAACATGTCGAGGTGAAGATAAAGCGGTGTTTGAAGATGCCAGCTGTTCGGCCGACGTCGCATCCAGAGGCAGCCCTGTCACGTGATAGCTAGCTTCGAGACAGCTTTAGAGCGATAGCAACGGAGCATTTTGAAAGCGAGTACCGGTAGATCTTGTCTGTATCAAAATAGCCATAACGAAGTTATCACGACTTTTTAGCCGAGCTTCAAGGCTAAGTTTTGACCTTTGCGGTTTCCAACGGCTATTGAACATCATCGGCATCGTGCGCAGCATCACTACCCACCCAGCTTGGATGTCAGTCTTGACGCTGTACTTCGGTTGCTGTGACACCCCAATTCCCGACATCATTTCCTCAACTTAATGAATTCCTCATCATTGTCGAATTGAACTTCTTGCTTTACGCGGATCGTCTTGCCAGAGAATCCGTAGCATGCGTTCGCCGGGGAGGGTGATCTCCAGGCCGCGCTCAGCTGATAAGAACATGATCGTCTGTTACGTCACTCGAGTACCCTTACATACTTCGACTGTTGTAGGACCAAATGCATCATGAAGTCTACCCTCACGCTGTCCAAGACAGAAAGAGCGATCGTTGCGATCAGGATGCAGGAGAAGTAACTACACTATGTATTCGACATCATATCCTTTGATACTGATAACCATGGGTAGGTGGAGTGCATATCCTTCTTAACACGCCACATGCAGGCACTGCATCGCCGATCAATCCCCTTCCGCACCGATGCTACGAGAATATGCCACTTCGCGTCATGCGTGACGTCACGACGACACTGGAGCGACGTCACTATAACCGGGAGTTTAAATGGCGATGGAACGCTCGGATGAGAGAAGCAAAGTACACCGCTGCCCACCAGAAAATTAGAAGACTACACTTACTCGTACCAACTCAACCACAACCCAAAATCCTCCGTATCGCCACCCATCATACGCAACCGAAGAACAACACAATGGCCCCCATCGCCCCCTCTTCCGGCACCAAGGTACACCCCCCATCTCCCCTCCCCAGCTCCAACCTAACAGCCCAGGTGTCCTCCAACTCCCCCATCACCGAAAAGCCTGGCTTCATCGCCGCCGACAGCCTAGCCGCCGAATCCGTCCGCGACCACGGCGCCTTCAGCGCCAACCCCTCCACCGGCATCTCCGGCCAATCCGCCAAGGGCATGACGGCCAACACCTCGGACACCAGCGCCGCGAGTGTCCGGCCCCCGGCCCCGAACGCCGAAGCGCGCATGCAGCAGCACAAGGAGCGCAAGGAGCACGGTATGCACACGGAGTCTATGCGCGGCTCTGGACTGGACAGCTCACGCTGGGCAGATATGGCTGAGGAGGCTGCGGTTCGGGAGCAGGATCGTATTCCGGAGGGTGGGCCCGTGGGTGGGATGGGAGGGGAGGTGAAGGGGAATGCGAAGACAGCGCCGACGGGGATGTGGCGCAATGTTGATCCCGCTGTGCTCAAGGCCAAGGGGAAGAATTTGAAGGAGGGTGGGTTTGAGGGGGAGGGTGGGGTGGGTGAGATTGGGGGGGATATGGATCCGAGTCGTAAGGCGGAGGAGAAGATGATTGGGAGGAATTATATGGGTGAGGGTGTGGGTGTTAAGGACACGGAAGTTGATAAGGGATTGTATGGTGCGCTGGGGGAGGAGAGGGCATAGACTTGGGGCATGCTGTGATGGTGGGATAATGGCGTTGGTATGTCGAAAATTGGATGTTGTTTGAAGCTATTTTGGTCATGGTCGTGATGCATGCCCTACAGCCCTAGAGCAATGAACCAGCTGCGGGGTAGCTGCGGCACGGATCGCGTACGGCATGAAGTGATCGGCGCGCAGGGAACGTCATAGCTTCCGATGTTAAAAACGGCCAGCTGCGGGGCACAACAGCTCATCCCCTACACTTACCGAATCTACTACCCAAACGAGAGAGATATTCCGCCCACCGCCTCTCCGCATCGTGAAACTCAAATTCTAAAGCCCTTACGGCACCTTATCTACGCCGTGCGCGCTGCGTGTGAGCTTCCAGCCCTCTCCAATCGCGGCTTAACCCGCGTGGTGGTCCGACATCTGAAACGCGGGCCCGTCGCCAATCCAGCCTCTCCACCGCGGGGCGCGTCTTGACACGCTCGCGAGGCTGGCGTCCGCAGGCTCCTTGTGTCACGGGAAAAGCAACACCAAATAGAAGGGGCGGGGGTATAAACACGCTTGCGGTCCCGCTTTCGAGTCTAGTTGATAACGCTTTCATCTTCGTCTTCAACCTCAATCCAGGCCCCGAGTTCCACATCAATTCCACCGCGATGGCGACTTCGACTTCATCTGCGCCCGCCGCGGAGCCTACTCGTACAACCTCTTCCGATCCTCCATCCGCAACGGATCCAAAATCCTCCACGCTTCCTCCATCCGACGAGCCTCCTTCAGCCGAAGCCCTCGCCGCCGCAGATACAATCCCCATCTTCAGCGCCCCAGGCACAAGCACACCCTTCCGCGACATATATGCAGCCGACGACATAGACCGGCACCTCGTAATTTTCGTCCGGCATTTTTTCTGCGGCGTTCGTCCCCCTCCCTCCCACCCCTCCAACCCCAAACCCACCCGCTAACCTCCTCCAGATCTGCCAAGACTTCCTCGCCTCCTTCTCGCACACCATCCCCCCCTCCAGCCTCCCGCCTCGCACTCGGATAACAATAATCGGCCCCGGCAGTCCCACGCTCATCCCCAGCTACCTCTCCGCCACCAGCTCCCCCTACACCCTGCTCTCCGAACCCACCGGCCAACTCTACGACGTGCTGGGCTTCATCCGCACGCTGTCCCTCGGTGATAAGAAGCCAAGTTATGTAAAGAGGAGTATGTTGGTGGGGAGTCTGGCGAGTATAGCGCAGGCGTTTGGGACGGGGAGGGAGATGTTAAAGGGAGGCGAGTTCGATCGGAATGGCGGGGAGATTTTGTGGGTTAGGAAGGAGGACGAGTGGAACGTGGAGTGGATACACAGGATGAGGAATACGAGGGGGCATGCGGAGATTGATACTCTCAAGCAGGTGTTAGGGGTGGCGTAGGAGGCGTGACATGTGGAGGTTGAGCGTTGAGGCGGGTTCGCGGCGGCATAGGAGGTGGGCGGATGTATCGCACGTCGAATACGCGCTGGCATGTGGAGAGCGGTACTCTGAACAGTTCAAGGCGAGGCATAGGCAGGCACGGCGTTAGATTCCCCCAACCAACAGATACAGTATACAACTTTCCCTCCCAAACCCAGATCTACAACCTACTCCCCGTCCCTTTTACATCCACCACACACCTGTCCCATCAGCCCGCCTCCTAATCCGCACGCATATCAACCACGCACCGAATACAATCCCCCGCCTTCATATCCTGGAAGGCCTGATTAATCCCCGCGAGGTTCTGGCGATGCGTAATGAACTCATCCACCTTGAGCCGGCCCTCAGTGTAGTCCGCCACCAGGCTCGGGAGCTGCGTGCGCCCCTTGACCCCACCGAAGGCGCAGCCCTTCCACACGCGGCCCGTGACGAGTTGGAACGCTGTGTTCGTTAGTAAAACCCTAAAAGGAGGGAGGGCATTGCCTACGCCGTGTCGAAATCTCCTGCCCCGCCGCCGCAACGCCGATGATAATACTCTCGCCCCAGCCCTTGTGGCACGCCTCGAGCGCGCTCCGCATGACGTGCACGTTGCCCGTGCAATCGAAGGTGTAATCGCACCCGCCGTCCGTCATCTCGACCAACTTCTCCTGGATGCTCGTGCCGGCGGGGAGCTTCATCGGGTTCACGAAATCCGTGGCGCCGAACTTGCGCGCCCACTCCTCCTTGCTGTCATTCACATCTACGACGATAATCTTCCCCGCGCCATTCCGCACCGCACCCTGAATGACACTGAGGCCTACACACCCCGCCCCAAACACAGCGACATTAGACCCCTCCTCGATGCCCCCGCGCCCCGCCGTGATCGTCGCGGCGCCGTACCCCGTCGTGATGCCGCACCCGAGCAGACACGTCCTGTCCATCGGCGCGTCGGGCGTGATGGCCACGACGCTGATGTCTGCCACGACAGTGAACTGGCTGAAGGTCGATGTGCCCATGAAGTGCAGCAGCGGCTTGCCTTTACAGGTGAAGCGCGAGGTGCCGTCGGGCATGACGCCGCGGCCCTGCGTGGCGCGGATTTTGCCGCAGAGGTTGGTTTTGTTGGATTTGCAGAATTTGCATTCGCGGCATTCGGGGGTGCTGCGGGTGGGTTAGACGTTAGACGTGTGTTTGGGGGGGGGAGAGAGGTGATGACGTACTAGAGAGCTACGACGTGGTCGCCGACTTTTACGGAGGTCACGCCCTCGCCGACGCTTTCGACGATGCCGGCACCCTCGTGGCCCAGGACGATGGGGAAGGCACCTTCCGGGTCTTTGCCGGAGAGGGTGTAGGCATCTGGGTTGTGGTTGTCAGCGGCTTGCTACAGATATCGTGGACAGATGTCCAGGCCACGCACCTGTGTGGCACACGCCCGTGTAGTATATCTCGATGCGAACCTCGTGGGCCTTGGGCGGAGCGACCTCGATGGTCTCGATCGACAGGTCCTTGCCGGCTTCCCAGGCCACGGCGGCTTTGCAGGTGATTGTCTGTGGTGCGGGGTAAGCAGTGATAGAGAGAGCGACAGAGAGGGGGATGCACCTTTCCCTCCGTCGACATCGTGATGGTTGCGATTCTGTTGGTGGAGATGAATGGAGGTGGGATGAGAGGAAGGTGAGTGCGGCGTCTATTGCTGGAGTACGTTCAGTCGATCGTGTGCTGACGCTCCGTAAAAGGTGGGGGTAGCTGGTCTCCGGTGCTTTCGGCCAAGGCACGAGGAGGGGTCAAGGGCAAAGGCGGGGCAGCTTTATCACCCAACATTCCCCGACGACCGTACGCCAGCGAGTCACTCTCTACGCAGTACGCCTTCAACAAGCCACCCCACAGTTCGCATTGGCATCCCGATGTCGCCCGCGCGCACCGGGAAACCGTCGCTCTTCTCGGTCAACGTTAGCGGCCGGTTCGCGGATCTAATTGCCGGATTTGGACAGCGATGAGGGTGGGGTGGTGACGACGTCATCCGATGCCGTCATCGGCGCAATTACCTGTTGCTGTTGGTGATGGAATGGTCGGCTTCTTCAGTGCACTATCAGGCTGTCTCGGAGATCGAGCCGGTGATATCGGGATTGCACACTCGGGCCGATGGCAGTGGGGCTTATGGCGGTGGCGCCTTCCGTGCGCGCTGCATCGCTCTGCGCACCGTGCGCGGCGCGTATAAAGGCACTTTTTTTTTGCGTCGCTGTTTCTTTCTGCAACACCTTCACTGAGCTTGCGAACTCGGGCTTCTGCTGTTCATCGCTGTCATGGCAATTCCTAATGACAGAGCTTTGTAACATGCTAACCATGGCTTCCATCTCTACAGCTTCATAGCCATTGCTGCTGCCAAAGCTTCCCTTCCGCTAACACCAGAGCTTCGCGACCGGCAAATGCAAGAGCTTCAGAGCCTGCTACATATGGCCGACATTACTGCAGCCCATGACCTGCTACCTATTAATCACCACCATCGCAGCACATCAACGAGTGTCTCAATGCCAGGTACGTTTGCTCATCTTCTTTTCTCCCCCCGCCAACATGATGATACCCTTCCCACATTCGCAGTTTCCACGCTAGGCCGTCGCCTAGTTTAGAACCTAATTAGACGGCCATTGAGCGGAATACTTCCTTGGATGTCTGACTGGTTTTCACACTCCCTTTACTCGCAACTCCACGTTGAACCGCGCTGACAGCCGAAGCTCACAGGTTTATTCCGCTATGCAATGCTTTACACGTCCTCCCGCCCAGCATGACAGTTCATCACCCCTAGCCCACGCCTACCTCCCCTTCTCATCCTGCATACCAATGGTATCTGGTGCCTCAGGAAACTCCTCCTTCGCTTTCTTCTGTCCCTGCTGCCTGTCGCGCTGCTCCGTCGCATTACCACCCTCACCGTTCTCCTTCGCGCTACTGCCATATTAGCGCGTCAATTAGCAATGTACTAAACGCCTGCGCGCCAGCCCACTTACGCCTTTGCCATCCTACTCCCGTCGGACTGTGGGTCGAGTCCTTTCTTGTCTGTAGCGTGCGTGGAATCGGGATAGCCTTCGGTAGCAACGCGCTTAGACTGCGAGGAGCCGTGGGAGGAGTCTTCGCGGGGACGGAGGGTCGTGGTGAATGGACGGGTGGTGGTAGCACGGGACGCGATGCGTGTAGGCAGGGACCGTATGGCCCGGACGGAGAGAGTAGAGATAGTCATTGTGCGGATTCTCGAGTAGCAATTCGGTAGCAATTCAGGCTTGAGGTTGTCAATGGTTCGTGAAGCTGTTTGTCATTGTCTCGCGGGTTTTATATCCGACACCATTCCCCGTCCCTCGGCCTTGGTACTCGACGTCATCACGACGCTGCTTGGCCGCACCACGTACCGCGCACCCCGGCCCTCGGCTTGGCGGCCGTGCCTGGCGGGGGTGAGTGAGTCCTTGCAGTCGGGCGGGGTTGGTGATGGCCGTTTTTTCAAGCTTCACTTCTTGCTAGACTAAGTATGCACCTCGGCCGTGTTTATAAACCTATTGCCGGTATGGCGGCTGTGGATGATCTGGATGATCTGGACGAGCGCTTCCCGTGCAAACTGTGCGTGGCCCCGGGCGGTGTGGAAGGGAAACTGACAAACGTAGCGTCCTCACCATCCCCTTCCCCACCCACCGCCTCGCGAACGCAGCGCTGCGGTCGCTCGCCGTAGACGAGGAACTTTCGCAGCTTGTGAAGCGCGACTTTGCACTCACCAACAATGATGGGGATACAAGTACAAGCGAGGGCAAGGGCGTGGAGGCGGACACGGTCCTGCTCGTCACGTACCGCGCAACCACGCACCGCATGCTCCGCGTCGCGGTCAACGGGTTCTTGGAGAGTGTACGGCTCGTGGTGCAAGTCATGGAGGAGGCGGACGAGGATGTAGTCCTGCGGCCCAGCAGGGAGACACTGGTTGGTGCGCAGGGCGTGGAGAGCGTGGAGGTGTGATATTGTGGGTTGGGGTTGGGGTAGCTACGGATTGTACTGCCACCTCAGACGGAGACGATGCTGCGATATTATGAGGGCCGATGAGGCTCTGCGCATATTTGGGGGCGACAATGAAGCAAGTGCCGTGTACCCGCTTTCCTCAACGCCGCGGCCGAGTCGTGGAGGCTGGTGCGGGCTGCTTTGGGTGCTTTCGTGGTATTGGCTTTCAGCTGCGTGCGTGGCGGGTGTTTGTCTTGTACGTAGCGCGGGCGGTTGTTGCTCCGATCACGGCTTTGACGGTGGTGGAGGCGCTGTGACATGCAGGCACAAGGCTATGACAGACGGAGGGGAAGACGGAGACGCAACCGCAGACGCAGGTACGGAAGCTTACCATCCACGACACTGTTCAGCATTAACGAGCGCTGCGACGCAATATATCACTTCCTTTCCTCGCCGCTCACATCTCGCCCTAGCATCGTGCATCACCGTCTAGCTCCCGCTTTGGGGGCCGAAATCTAGCGCTACACAACACAAGCAACACAAGCAACAAACAAAGAACCAACAGCCCTATCACCGCTCGCTAAAGCTCGATTCTGGACCTCCCTCCCCTCGCATGCGGGCGCCACGTTCCTCAAACATGCACACTGCAGGTCCCGGCACGCGATGCTGTGATTGGGCGGAGCACGCGCTGGGGGTGCGCCTGGCGCTCTGTCAGGGGAAGATATCGGGGGTGGGATCTAGAGCAGGTCTTTTATCGATGCTATTTTGATGTCATGGTGAAGGCGATGGGGTTGAGTGGTGAGTCTGGCATCTCGGGTGCGAACATGTTCTTACGATACTAGGGTTCGCTGGATGGATGTGAATATGGATATGGAGTTGGCGGACGCCCATCACGCCTCTCCTCAACTCAACCACAACAAGCTTCCGCCACACCTGCCCCCGCGCCACCCCCCTCGATTCTTTCGTGGGTTTGAGCCGCACGCGTGGTCAATGCAGGAGTGCGGCTGAGGTTCTGGCGCCAGCCTTGCCGAGAGTTCTGGGGCCCGATTCGGATGGTGCCCCGTGCGTAGGCTGTGATGGTTGACCGGTCTGGATGTTGGGGATGGAGGAGGGATATGAAGGCGTGCCCAGATCCATATTTGGAGGCTCTGGTTGGGTTTGTGATACCGCCGACTTTTTCGTTCTTTGTGTGAGTTGTGGTTTTGAAGCTGTCGTTCCTTTGCGAGTTGGATATCGCGAGTGAGATTGTCTATCATTTTGGTATCGACTGTTTATCGTTTGGCATTGAACGTCTATCATTCCGCGTCTACTTCCGTACCGTCTGTCATTCGGCATCTGGCAGCAGTCGCTGGCATCTACCGTCTGCCATTTAGCATCTAGCATCCATCATCCGGCATCGACCGTCTACCATTCGGCATCGACTGTTCACCCTCACTGCTATGCAATAAAAACACCCTTCTTGTCTTACCACCATACATCCGTAGCCAGCAACCATGAACATCATGCGTCCCAAATCCAAATCCAAAAACCGCGCCTTTGACGCGCGCAGTTCGTCCCCCCCTCCCCCATCATCATCCCCTAACTAACAAGGCAGAACAACGCACGCCCCTCACCTCGCGCTTCTCCTCCCGCCCCGCCCTCATAAAACTCTACAGCCTCCTCGCCGTCCTCATCCTAACCCTCGCCCTCATCGGCCTCCTGGAATACGCAAACCGCACCCTCCCCTCCGGCCAGAAATCCGCCTTCAAGGCGCCGGACCTGCACAAGCGGCAAGTCGGCGGGAACGGCACAGTCACCGCCAACACCACCTCGCCCGACCCAGCTCCTCCTCCTCCCCCTCCCGCAGCGAACCCTCCTGCAGCGAACCCTCCTGCAGCGAACCCTCCTGCAGCGAACCCTCCTGCAGCGAACCCTCCTGCAGCGAACCCTCCTGCAGCGAACACCACCACCCCACCGCCGGTCGGCCAAACCCCCGGCCAAACGGCAGGGCAGACAAACGGCCCCTTCGTCGCGCCGACCAGCACCTCGCCCCTCCCGTCCTGCCCCACAGGCGACATAAGCACCTGCACCTGCCCGCCCGACGCCGAGCTCCCGGACTGCGCATGCACGCCCTCCAGCGAGGTCACCTTCTGCAGCTGCAGGATCCTATCCGAATCGCGCTCCTGCGTCTGCCCGCTCGACCAGTCGACAGGCGGCGGGTGCGCGGGGAACAGCACCGTCATCCCACCCGCCCCAGTCGGCGGCACCGTCGTCACTGTCGTCAACGCGTCTGTACCCATCACCCCTAACACCACTAACTTAACGGGCAGCGCGCCCGTCGGTGTGGGCGGTGTCACGCTGCTGGACACAGGGAACAGCACGGTCCCGGTGGCGAATATCTGCCTTCCTTCGGCTTCGGCGTCCGGTCCATTTAGGCCGGTGAGTGTCCTCGGCCGTCGGGCTGATTCAGCGTCGGGCGCGTGCACGCCTGCCCCGCCTTCGGGATCAAGCTCACCTGGCCCGGCGCCCGGACCGAGTGCATCCCGCTCAGGCTCGGCCTCCGTCTCACCACCTACGCCTCGTGCATCAGCCTCGGCCTCACCGCCCACGCCCCGTGCGTCAGGCTCCGTTTCTGTATCACCACCCACGCCGGCCGGCAGTCCCGCGGCGTCGGTGGTGCAAGGGTCGGCAACGCCTGCTGCGTCGGTGGTGGTTGGGTCAGCCACACCCGCTGCGTCGGGGAGCTCAGCCCCGCCGATTGTTGTGCTGGGGGCGAATCCGCCGGCGTCTGCGAATCCACCTGCGGCGTCTGCCAATCCGCCGGCTGTGGTCAATAACCCGGGTCCGTCGGCGAATCCACCTGTTAACAATCCCGCTCCGGCAGGGAATCCGCCTGCCAACAATCCCGCTCCGGCACCGGCGCCCGGCGCGAGCGGTAACCCGGCTCCTGCGCCGGGGCTGACGCCGGTTGCGAATACGCCCAATACGCCGAACGCCCCTAACGCTCCTAACGCACCGGACGTTCCCAATGCTCCCAACGCCCCAAACGCACCCGCCCCAACCGCCATCCCCATCGCCCTAATCTCTATCTCCACCTCCACCAACGCAGCCGGCACCCCCGTCCCCGTCCCCATAACCTTCCTCCAAACAACCATCAACCCCTCCGCCTCCGTCGTCACCGGCACCTCAGGGTCCACATTCTCCATCCCCGCACTACTCCTCACTGAAACCCCCAAACCCGAGACCCCGAAGCCGGGATCCAGCCCCGGAGGCGGTGGAGGCGGCGGCGGAGGAGGTGGAGACGGAGGTGGTGGATCCGACTCGCAGAAGGTCGCCCTCTTCGCCTGGCCCGCCTCAAAGACCGTGCTCGGCGGTTACGTCCCCGTGCTCATCGCCAAGTTCTACACCATGGGCTGGAGCACCCTGCACACCACCGCCGTCGACCTCGCACCCTGGGAAGCCCTGCTCTCCCCCACCGGCGCATCGGGGTCCTCCCTCCTCAACCCGCAGTCCTGGATCACGCTCGCGCCCTACCTGCTCAGCACCATCGCGCTCCCGCTCGCGGCTGAGGTTATCTACTTCGACACGCATTACTGCGCCGCGACGGAGGGAGCGAATCCATGCTGGCCGCCGAGAATGACAGTCACGCCGTGGGTGGTACATACATTGCAGGGCCTGTTGGCGGGCGTCGCGGTGCTGACGCTCGTGCTCCTCGCGGCGTGGTTCAAGAAGCCGCATACCACCTCGGGCGACCCGACTAGTATTGCGGCGGTGGCGGCGGTGGCTGGGCATCCGGGTGTGGTTAGGGATTTTTGTGTGCCTGGGGAGGCGAGGGAGGGGGAGTTGAAGCGCTTACTTGAGGGGAAGAGGTATGTGCTTGATTGGTATGCGGCGCTGGATGGGAGGAGACGGTGGGGGATGGTGCCTGCGGAAGGCGGGGAGGGGAATGCGTATGCGCTGCCGCCGGTGTCGGTGGGGGATGGGGCGAGTTCGACGAGCCCGTCTAGGTTTCGCGTGGATTGGCGTGAGCTGGGGAGGGGGTGGAAGGATGTGGCGGGGTATGCGGATGGGGTATTTGTTGCGTACCTCGTGGGTGTGCTCGCGCTTGTGGCGGCGTACTTGCGGGATGTGGATAAGAGTGCGTTGGCGCGGTTGTTTGAGGGGAGTACGTTTGGGCGGAGATTGTTCTTTGCTATCCTAGGGATGATTGCGTCGAGGAACTTCAGCCGGTTGGAGAGGGGTGAGTTTTTGTGTTTGTGATTTGGCGGACGAGGCTGACGGGACAGAAACGCAAACTCTTGCGCCATACATGCGTCTCCAGCACTTACACGCGCCGCCGACGTCGACCGTGCTGCTGCGCAAGCACACGACGCCCATCACAAGCTTCATCCCCCTCCTGCGCAGCGGACACCTCACCCCCGCCGCCGTCGCCCTCGCAGCGCTGGTAGGCGAGTTCCTCGTCGTCGCGCTATCGGGCCTGCCCTACCGGTCCGGCCAACTCCAATCCGAATTCATGTTCTGTGCCGGCGCGAGCATCGCCATCGTGGGCGTCATGCTAGTGGGCGTGATTGGCGTCTTCGTGTGGCGGCGCGCGACGCCGCACCTCCCGCGGAGGCCGGATACTGTGGCCGCGGTGATGACGTATGTGTGTGATAGTCGGATGTGCGAGGATTTTGAGGGGGGGGAGAAGGTTAGTGTTAAGGAGAGGGATCGGCATGTTGTTAGGCTGGGGAAGAGGTATGGGTATGGGGTGCGGGAGGGGGCGGATGGGGGTGGGAGGTGGGTTGTGGATGATATGCCTGATGCGCCGAAGGGGGGGGGTTTGGCGGCGCAGGGGGGGAAGGAGAGTTCTGAGTCGCGGGATGGGCGGTTGGTGTGAGGGCAGGAGTCTGTTGATGTGTTTACTGGAAAAGGAGTCACTGTCGTTACGGTGCTGGATGGTAGACTAGAATGGCATGGCATGGCACGATGTGCTTTGAAGGAGCAATAGCATAGATTTTTGTTTCTCAACCATTCCCTTTGTTAAAAACGACAATCGACAGCCGTTCCTTTGTCCGTCCTTCTTGTACGCCAACAACACCCTTTCATCTATCAAAGAAACATCCCAATCAGACCTCCATAGCACATATATACCAACCCCCTCCACCCAGCCCCTTTCCCACACCTCTCAAGTATCTATTATCTACCAACACCCCCTCGCGAAAAGAACATCAAAATGATAATCCCCGCCTTTACCGCGCTCGTCGCCGCCACCGCCTTGCGCCCGCACACCCGGCGCGCCATCGCCGAGCGCGACGTCACCGATCCCCACGCTCCTATCATCACAATCGGCATCTCCCCACCGACCATCGCAGCGAAGCAGGTTATCCCCACAATCTCGACCCGCGCTGCGGCTGCTGCTCCTGATGGCTGTACTTCCTGTGGTGCTGATCCGGTTGCTGCTAATCAGGCTGGTGATAATCCATTTGGCATTGCTCCCTTCGGTACTAATCCATTTGGCATTGCTCCCTTCGGTACTAATCCATTTGGTCCTGCCCAGGCCGGTGGTGCTGCTCCCGCCGGTGGTGCTGCTCCCGCCGGTGGTGCTGCTCCCGCTGGTGGTGCTGCCCCCGCCGGTGGTGCTGCTCCGGCCGGTAGTGCTGCTCCCGCTAGTAGTGCTGCTCCCGCCGGTGGTGCTGCTCCGGCCGGTGGTGCTGCCCCCGCCGGTGGTGCTGCTCCGGCCGGTAGTGCTGCTCCCGCTAGTAGTGCTGCTCCCGCCGATAATCCTGTTCCGGTCGGTAGTGCTGCTCCCGCTGGTAGTGCTGCTCCCGCTGGTAGTGCTGCTCCCGCTGGTAGTGCTGCTCCCGCTGGTAGTGCTGCTCCCGCTGGTAG
>ML996702.1:143012-518465 GCA_010356995.1 Trichodelitschia bisporula
GAACCGACTGACTAGTAGTTGCGTGGGTGACCAGCAGCGAATCCCAGTTGCTGTATGTTTTTGCTCTTTTTGCCGAACCCTTCTATCCTTCCTCTCAAAAAACTAAGAGGATTAATATTTTAACATTGTCTCCTTTCAGCACATACGGCCACAGATCACAGAGAACACCAGTCCCCGTCTGCTCACTGAAGTTAAGCTGTGAATCGATTGATTAGTAGTTGAGTGGGTGACCATCAGCGAATCCCAATTGCTGTATGTTTTTGCGCTTTTTGCTTGCTATCGGTATGCCGGGACGATACTGTGGTGTATCGAGGTAGTATAGTCGGCGAGGGGCCACAGTGGCAAGCAGCTTGGAAATCGCTGTGTTGCCCCCATCCCATATGGATAACACCAGGAGCTTCGGATTTCTCCTGAGATGAAGTCAACTGGTGCGGACACACTCAATGCGAGCAGACGTCCTGGTAAGCATATACACCGTGGGGGAGCACGTCAGTATTGGAAGGGACATGGCAATGAAGGAAGGCGTACATGATGTAACGTAGTAATGTGCACACCATGGGGGGGAAGGAACATCGGAGGATACAGGGCACGCACAAAGTATTGAGCTTCGAGCGACTCTGACTCTCCCCTCTTTTGTCTTTTTTACAACTTACAATCTTTCACTTCATACACCATAGCCATTTTGTGTGTCAAGCATGCGCTTCCACTGGCATCCGGGGAGGGCGCTGCGGTGACGACTGACAACTGTAGCTACTATGACTACTATGACGACTGTGGCGCTCTGTCCTAAGGATAGAATTGAGAATCGACCCCCGCGCTCGCGACACCGACATCTGGGGACAGTACGGCGGTGACGGTGGTGACGACTGTGATGACTGGTGAACGTGGTCTGATGCCGAGCTTTGAGGCGCAACGAATTCGAAACGTTGATGCCGAGTTTTGAGGCGCAAGTACTCGAACACTTCCATGTTGGGATTTGAGATGCAAGAGTTTGAGACGTTGATGTCGATGACACTTGAGGCCCGTTAGGCTGCCATCGTTTCATGAACCACCAAGGCATGAAGGCCTCTGGAAAAGTCGTTGCCGCTTGAATGTGCGTTTTTCGCTGACGGGGGCGGCTACGACCTTTTCAGGCGATCCATGATCCGGTGGGCGGACAAACCCTTCACCGTCTGGGACGTATCGACTTCGTCGTATCGAGCGACTCCCTCTTCACTCTTCACCCTCTCCCTTCCTCCCCCACACTCCTCCTCGCCTGCAGCGCGCTAAAAATACCTAGGA
Source organism: Trichodelitschia bisporula (assembly GCA_010356995.1). Classification (NCBI taxonomy): domain Eukaryota; kingdom Fungi; phylum Ascomycota; class Dothideomycetes; order Phaeotrichales; family Phaeotrichaceae; genus Trichodelitschia; species Trichodelitschia bisporula. Next base: position 144,294 of record ML996702.1, read on the forward strand.
TATCGTATTAGGATTGCTAATTGGACAGCGACACCACCCTCCTTTGCAATCGTTCCCGGTGACCGCCAAGAATTGAGGCTCCGGGTTTGAAACGGAGGCCATGAAGCCATGGCAATGGAGGGTCTCCCTCCACCTTTTCCATTGCCACTAGAACGCCTTACTCACTCCGGAAGCCGTAGCGCTATTTTGGCCTGTCGGGACAGGGGCTCTCCGCTGTACTGCATGCATGAGACGCCCTGAAAGGCTGTGGACCTTACAAGGGTGCCGAGCCGATTTCCCGATGCTGCAGCCCTGAGTTCACAGCCTCGTAGCCTGCGGAACGCCATGGCGCAAGCAGCTGATGTATCCCCGCACCGATGAATCCTGCGGTGCGGGGATATATGCCCGCTGCTCGCGCTCCTTGGGACGATCATCCATATCTATTCGCACGGCGCTCAAAATGGCCCAAACCCTGAGCTTCCTCCTTTTGCTTACCATCCTCCCCCTTGTCCATGGTGTCCCTACGCCAGAGGGCGCGCAGACGTTCAACGTCAGCGTCCCTGAGGGCTTCACCGTAACCAACCGTGGCAACTACTTCTGCGTTCTACCGGCGTCCTGGTTCAGCGTCATGGTCTTCTACCTGGGCAACTACGCCGCGCACGCTGCTACTCTCATCACCTATCCCGGCGAACCGCCCATCTACATTGTCGCAGCCGTTGTCTACGCCCTCTTCTTCCCCACCACCGGCATCGTTCGCGGCCTGAACGCCGTGTTCCGCCACGCGCGCTTCCCGTGGGGCGAGCAGACGGACATGCGCTCTGCCGCCCGCGCTGGCGCTCTTTGCATGGTCGTGCGTACGCCGCTGTGGCGCGACGAGCAGAAGCCCGTGTCGTCGAACGTGTCGCAGACGGCTTTGGCGTCGGAGGAAGTGGCGGAGAAGCCACAGGGGCACTCCGAACATGTGGCTCGGGCTGTCGAAGAAAACCTGAAGGTGGAGTGGAAAATCATTGAGGGTGCTTGGTGCAAAGAGCTGCCGCAGCTGTGGCCCTTTTTCGATACCTCCCTCGAACGACCCAAGGCTGCCATGCCCAAGCCGGAAAATCGTCCCTGGTGGCGGAAGATGTTCGACGAACTGATCGATCTTGAGCGCAAGGTGCACGGTACTTGCGTCCTTCCTGACAATGGGTACTATGCACTGGCATACGTGCCTCGGAATGCCAACGTCGAGACTGCATTCAAGGCTCCCGGCGTGCACATTCCAACTCAACTTTCGTCAACGTACAGCTTTATCCGCGCGGTGATTGCGGTTATCCAGGTTTTGTATGCCTCTGCCACGCTGCTCAAGGCCACTCGTGGGCCTCAAATCAAGCAGTATGGGTTTGCCGCTTTTGGCCTCACTGTCATTCCGTAAGTCTGCCCTGTCGCATGCCATTAGATCACGACTGACGTCACAGGTATCTCATCATGTCTGTCATCAATCTAGTCGGCAACGTCCTGACCCCCGACTACAATGCTCTCTACATAGTCGATTCGCCCATTTTGCAGGAGGCAAAGCAAGTCCACGGCGCCAAAATCGACGGCATCGTCGGGTCGCTAGTCATCGACGAACGTCACCGTGATGCCAGGGTCGACATTGCGAACCCGCGGCTCAGAATGGCAGTCACGCAGCGCAGCAGTGGCGCTCTCGTCTCGGCCCCCGCTCCCCCCCGCAACGAAAGGACGGATCTGACCACGAGCTCAACAGAGGAATCTCTCAACACGGCACAAGTGACGTGCGTGCAGTCGGGCCACACGCTGTACTGCATTGCCTTCACGTGCCCCGTCATCTCCCGCACCGATTACGTCCCCCCAACCAAATTCCTCGAAAGCGACGTCAAGAGCAACTGGAAGTACTTCGATCCCAAACTACGCGCCGAAGTCCACATCCCCGCATACACGTACATCTTCTTCTCGTTCGTGTGCGTGGGGCTGGGCTCGCTGACGTTGATTCCCGTGGGCGTTATATCGCGCTTTCATGAGAACAACAGTACGCACGAGCAGCGCGTGTGGATTGTATCGTGGACAGTTTTTGGCATCGTGATTGGTACGTTTGCTGGCTGGTGGACTGCCATTCTCGACTTTCGCACGGCTGGAGAGGATGGGTTTGGGAAGTGGGTTAAGTTGGCGGGGAAGATTCTTTTTGCGCTGTTCTTTGCTGCACCTGGTGTGGGCGGGTTTATTATGGTTGGGCAGATGCTGAGGGAGTATGGGAACTGTGTTAGTTTGAGCTAGGGCTGGTTGGTCAGTTGTTTTGATAGGCTAGGTTGGCTGTTTTGAGGGGTTTGTTTTGGATTTCTGGCGGGGATTTGGAGTTTGGAATGGGATGTTTATGGATTAATGTCCTTTTGTAGGTTTAACGATACCCGTAGCTGGCAGCGCGGATGCTTTCCTGTTCCAGGCCACGAACCTTGTCGCAATATGATCTTCAACCTTTTACGGACCGACGCTTCTCCCCCTCACTGGTGATGCTGACATGAGGAAGGAGTATTGCTGGACAGGAAGGGACAGGGCACGTATGATATAATGCGCGCATGATAGGAGGAAGGAGCAAAAGAGGATACTTGGCGTCATAAGGTATTTAGTCTCGAGCGTCTTTGACTCTCTTCTTCTTTTTGTCATTTACTAACTCTTCACTTCACATTGTAGCCTTTTGCAAGTATCAAGTCTATGCTTCCATTACCTAGTTCCATATGATCGGTCCTTCATCCACTCTATCGGAGTAAGGCTGCAAGGGCCAGTACCCACCAGCCAATGGCGAAAACGGAAACGAAACGTCGCCGCGATGATCGACGCAGGCCTCTGCCTCGTGCGACACACATCTCGAGCTTAAGTGAGTATATCCGATCCCGCACGGCGAGATCGACCTATAGGATTGAAAATCCTTCATGACAGGACTTCGAAACCGCCTCCTTCCATCCCTTCCGTCGTCCTCTCACTTCTCGACCGCTTCATCCCGCCATGCCCTCATTAACATCCGACACTCCCGAGCTCCGCAACCTGCACTCTAGGCCGGCTGCCGCGCACGCGATAAATTGCGTCTCGATCCCCCGCTCATCTCACCACGATAACCGAGCCCTCACCGCACTTGGTCCTGGCCACCGCACGGGATGACCTTCCTAACTAACCACCGCCCCTAATCTTGCCACTTCCCTTTACCCTCGCCGACCGCCGGCCTTCCTTCGCCTACATTCCTTCCTCACTACCACACCACAATCCTTAGACATGGCACCTAGATTTCTTTTCTTCTGCGCCTTCGCGCTGGCCGCGCAGGCTTCGCCACTTGCGGCACCGCACGGTGTCACCGCCGATACTTTTTCTCTCGACGCGCTGCGCGCATACATTCTGGCTGCCCCGCAGGACGATCCGGTGCCGAAGACTGTCTCTTCGCCGAAAGCTGCGGGCAGTCCCAAGGCCACGGGCGCGCGTCCCAAGCCTGCGGCGAAGGGAACCGGTAGCACAGGCACGGCCAAAGGGACCGGAAGTACCGGCACGACAAAGGGCTCCAGCGGATTTCTCGGCAGTTTAGGCGGTCTCCTCGGCGGCTCCGGGTCCAGTGACGCCTCCGCTGCCGGCGGCCTCGGCTTCCTCGGCGACGCCCTCGGCAAGCTGACCAACGGGAACGCGAACGACATCACCTCCGGCGCCGCCTGCAAGCCGGTCACACTGATTTTCGCGCGGGGAACGGGCGAGCCGGGGAATATGGGGTATGTGGTTGGGCCCGGGCTGGCACAGGAATTGAAGAAGGCACTTGGTGGGATTGGGGGCGTGGCGGTGCAGGGGTTGGAGTATTCGACGGATTTTTCTGGGAAGGGCGCGACGACGATGGTGAACCTGGTGAAGCAGGTGGCGGAGAAGTGCCCGGAGACGAAGGTTGTGCTGGGTGGGTATAGTCAGGGGGGGATGGTGGTGCATCAAGCGGTGGGGCAGTTGGGGGCGGATGCGGGGAAGGTTGCGGTGAGTGCTCTCGGGCTGGGATTCGGGGGGGTTTGATGGGGCTAATTTTGCTGCAGGCTGTCGCGACATTCGGCGACCCATTCGGGTCAATGGGCTGGGGGAAGGGGTTCGATGCGAGCAAGGCAATCATCGCGTGTTCCTCGGCGGATGCGGTGTGTATTGGGTCGAAGGGTACGCCTGGCGTGGCGGGCTCGGGCAGCCATTTGAGTTATTCGAGTGATGGGAGTATCACGAAGGTGGTGCAGTTTATTGTGGGGAAGGTTGGGGGGACACCGGCGGTTGAGGGGACGCCGGCGGTTAAGGGGACACCGGCGTAGAGGTGAATCTAGACGTTTAGACATGCATGGCGAAGTCTCTGTGGTGATTGCGATGTGGTTATGGGGTGCGTGGACGATTTGAGGTTGGCCTTATGTGTTCCGAGGGGAAGCTTTGCGGGCCCGAGGTATGCCAATACCCCGTCGGCTTGTTGAAGACCAGGCCGGGCATGAATGCCGGCCCGCCTCAAAGGGTGATATAGATATTAGGCAGGAGCGTTGTTATGTCAGGAAGGAGCATACTAAGGGACATAATGTAATGAGCGCATGATAGAAGGAGCAAAGGAGGATGGATACTTAGCATCGTGGGTTTAAGTCTCGGGAGTCTCTTCCTCTCTGTCCTTACTTCAGTCTTCAGTTTTACAGTTACCTTCGTACCTAAACAGCCTTTCCTCCCACCACCAAAGCCGGCCCAGCGACCCATCTCCGCCCACCTACAACCCGCCCAACCCGCTCACATACGCCAAATACCACGTCAAGCTTGCCCCCCCATCCAGATTCCCATAATCGAACGCCGGATCACTAAAGAACCCCCACGCAGTCCCCGGATCCGCAATCGACAGATCGGCATAAATAACCCCGCGCCACCCACCCTGCGCCTTGTCAATCCCGCCATTCGCGAAGTACTGGCTCCATTCCTGGGATACAAAGGCGGAGGACCGCATGTACGCGCTGATGGGCGAGATGGGCAGCATGTGGATGCCTTGGATGCAAGAGATGTCGGGTGAGAACCAGGTCGTGTGGTCGATTTTGTTTTCAAAGAGCTGGCACAGTCAGTATGCTCCGAACACACGCGCTGGAAAGGGCACTCACGATTCCAGCCACCAAATTCCCCTCGAACCCGCCCGGTTGAACAACGCCCACGTCCCTCCCCGCCGTATAGTAGTAATACGCATTCAGGCTCCTCCGCATCACAGCCAGCAACAACGTCGCCCGCGCCTCCAGCCCAGTGTCGCCCGTAACCTGGCCCCACATCTTGAGCGCATATCCCGCAAACGCGTCCTCGGAGCTACTCTCCTCGTCCTTTCCATCAGCGCGTTCATACAGCCCGGTCGCCCAGGAGTGGCCATGGAACCAGTCAAAGGAGCGCCAGGCGGGGTACCACTGCCCGGCTGCGGGCGATGCAAAATCCGCAACCAGCATATTGACCCAGGCTTTGCCCTGCCCGCCGTTCGCGGTAAGCCACCCCGGATCCATCTCCGCGATAACAGACGCCGTGTGGATGAAATACCCCCAGTGGAAGTGATGATCGTTGTACACCACATTCCCAAAGTCGGCACCCACGTTCCCGCTCGAGTCGTAACCCCAACTGCTCACCACACCCCCCCAAACACCATCATAGAGCAGGGGATGGGTCTGATTGTTCTGGACGAAGATGTTGAACACCTGCTTCAGCTGCTCCAAGCCCGTGAGAGCGAGGGATGCATTCCCCCCCAGGCGGTCGGCGGCCCAGATAGCGGAAGCGAACTTGCTCAGCGCCTTGCCGCCGTAGTACATACTCCCCGGCCGCACGGCCTGGGCGTAGATGTCCTCGCCTAGCTCCTTCGCCGCCGCTTCGTTAATCCTCCTCTTGGCATCATCCCCAACCCCCCCAACCGCACCGACAGTCGGACTCCACGGCCCAAACCCGACGCCGCCGGGCAGATCAGGCTCCACAAACCGCAGCTCCTCTGACAAGAACCCCGCGGCCAGGCCCTTAGTCACCGTCGCGACCCTGAGCCCCGTATCCGCCCCCCTCAACCCCGCCTCCAACGCAGCAACATGATGCGGCAGTGCGAAAACCAACAACTGTCCCGCCGGTCCCCCCTTTTTCCATTTCAGCGCATACTGCCCCTGCCCGCCCTGCACCGCGCCACTCAGACTAGCGTCCACCGCCCACGCCCCCGCCGCAGCATCATACGCCGCCTCATCACTCCCCTTCCAATTTGGCGGCAGAACCGCAAGCTGCAGCGCGCCGGACCACCCGGGAGGGCCGTGCAGCGTACCATCGACCAGGTTCAGTCCCGGCGGAGGGGCGCTGCTGTCCGATGGCACCAGGTACGCGAGCCAAGTCTGCCCGTTGCCCAGCGCGAGGGTGTATTTCCACACACCCGTGCCAATGGGCCCATTGTACGTCACGTTGCTGAAACTGCGGGGCGAGCGCAGGACTGGCGTTGAGGTGTGGTACAGCCCGGTTGCGAGACCCATACCCTGCACCAGCGGGACGGAAAGCACAGAGGGCGCACCTGGCACGGGGGCGAGGTGCGCGCGGACGCTGAATTGTGTGTAATGGTCGGTCGTTAAGACGGTGGTGTTTATGAAGTCGAGTTCCGCAGCGGAGAACACCAGCGCGCGCGCCGGCGGCCGCGCATCGGCGAAGAAGTTGCGCGGCGGGTGGGCACCGTCGAATACGAAGCTGCTGCTCGGCGGAGCCCAGACGGCGAAACCGGTCCCCTCGGAGTCGGTCGTGTTGCGGGTGAAGGCTAGGGCGTAGGGCTGTGTCCAGACGGGATTCATTTGGCCGCCGAGGAGCAGGTTCGCGTAGAACTTATTGGTTTGAATTGGGCCTGTTCCATTCACGCCGACTGGTTGGATCGGGTGTGAGTGTTGCGCGGCGAAAGGGGGGGCTGCGGCGTCTGAGGCTGCGAAGGCATCGCTCACGTCTGGGGCCTGGGGGGTTGAGGAGGCGGCCGGCGAAGGTGAGGGCGAGGCAAAGAGTAAAGAGTTCGGAACTGAGAGCGTATTGGATGGATAAATGGCACTGCCGCTGAAGGGCGGGGCGGAAGGCTCACCGGCGGCCGAGGACGTCTGCGGCGGAGGGAGTTCAGACGAAGATGGCGGCTCGGAGGGCGTTTGAAGCGTTGGCACTGGAGCTGGTGGGCCGGGGTTGATGGGAATCGAAGTGAGTTCAGGTGGTGATGTGGAGGATCCTGTTGTCGCGGAAGAGCTGGAGTCGACCCAAGTACCGGACTGACTTTGAGATTGCCAGGTGCCAGACGGACCCTGAGGCCGCGGAGTAGCGAGCGTGAGAAGAGCGCAAAGCGTGAAGACGAGTGACCATAATGTCGACATCGTACGGAGTAGAGACCGTGAAAGATGCAGACAGCATCCAGCACTCAATGGGGGGAAGGAGGCGTTATATCCCCTCTGCCTTACGGCCACGCAAGCTCCGTACGCGATGGCGCGGGTCCTCCCACTAGACCCGTACGCAGCGCCGCGATCGAGGGCCCAGGAGGGCGGATGGGTCCATGACTGATATGCGTACCAGTTGAAGGGACCGGTGGGAGATGACGAGGCTGGTGCCCGGAGGGCGGGTGCGCTATGATATAGCTCCCACTCGTCTAGCTCCCCCCCGCGGGCGAGGTAAAGCTAGCGTCACATATCGGCCCCGGGTTGAAAGGATTTATGCGCGCACGGGCCGGGCCGGGGAGGGGGGGGATATTTATATGTCTGGGCAAGGGCGAGGCGTGGTCTATGTGATCCTGCGGAATCTCGGCGGAGAATTGCATTAAGAGGTGGAATCCTGTTAATATCCATTTTGTGCCGGTGAGGATGTTGAGGAGTGGAGGCTGAAGATGGGCTCGGTTAGGTGATTCTTGTGGGTGTGGTTGGCGACGTGTTCGGACCCCGTGTTTGAACGGCGCGAGTGTCATGGATGGCGTACAGGTACCACTACCGGGCGAAGGACCCCGGATCGGCGTGGACGGCCGATGATATACACCCGGGCCGCGCGTATAATGCCGATATATCTGTAGAAAGGCGCGTTAAACAACGAGCTTCAGATCGTTGGCGGCATTAAGTACTGCAACCAGAGAAGGGAACAAACGAACATTCTCCCCTCACCATCTCCTCCGTGCCACCGCTCGTAACCATCGAGTCGTTAACAAAGCCCCTCATTATTTTCATCGTCGTGAAGATGTGAAGTCACGAAGTCACGAAGTCCCTCGTCGCGCCGATCCACCCCCACACCTCCACCAACCCACACGGGCCATGCGCCACATCCGCGCCACACCCGCCGCCCCACCACCACCCCACCTCAAACGCGTCCCCGCATCACCCACCCCACATCCCTACTACCACTCCCATCCTCCAGCCTACCATGGACGCCGGGCTCGCCGAATACGCCGCCAACATCGCGGCAAGGGATAAGCGCGAGCAGGCACAGCGGGGTGTATTCGATCTGTGTAGGTGTCCTGCCGTGGAACTGGGAAACTGGGACTGGGGGGTCGCTGACGCTTGCGGGACAGATACGCGACTTGCGACGAGGTGCGCGGCGGCGGAGGGCGCTGCGCGGAGTGGAGGTGGGAATGCAACAGCTGGAAGCGCGACGGGTGCGGAGAAGACGGCTCGCAGAGGCACCCCGGTTCCGGACGCCGCGGTCGAGGAACTACGGTCACAGCTGTCCGCTGCGCAGGCCGCGAGGGCGACGCTCGAAAGCCAGGCTCGCGCGGCGGCGGAATTACAACGACAACATACGGGCTTGCAAGCAAGGACGGAGGCGAAAGAAAGGGAAATCGCGCTTCTGGCACGACGGTTAAGAGACAGAGAGGAGGAGATACGGGAGCGGAAGAAATTGGTTGAGAGGGTGCAGGATGAGATGGTGGCGTTGAGCTTGCAGTTGAGTATGGCGGAGCAGAAGGCGGAGAGGTTGGAGGGGGAAAATAAGGATTTGGTTAAGAGGTGGATGGAGAGGGTAGGGGAGGAGGTGGAGAGGATGAACGTTGATAGTCGGTGGTAGGAGGGATGGTTAGAACTAGTCGTGGGTCCTGCGGCTTCGGTACGGCGTCTGAATCTCTGCGCGAAGGGGACGACGTTTCTCTATGGGTTGTATGGCTTCTACGGCATCGGTACGGCGTCACGGTATCTGCATCTCCGCGAAGGCGGAAGGGCGCTTCTTTATGGCTTCCATCGCTTCTACAACATCGCTGCCTCTCTCCACCGTCCGCACCTCCATTCAAAAATCCGACGACGCCGCAATCAACCCCGCCAACTCCTCCAACTTCTCCTTATCCACCCCATCGAAACCCCCCACCTCCGCACAATCCACATCTATAATAGCAACCACCCTGCCCTCTTGCACAACCGGAACCACAATCTCACTCCGACTCGCCGCATCACACGCAATATGCCCCGGAAACTCCTCAACATCACGCACAACCAGCGTCTCCCCCTTCGCCGCCGCAGTGCCGCACACGCCCCTGCCCAGCGGGATGGCCTGGCATGCGACGTGCCCCTGGAAGGGGCCGAGGATGAGTTGGTTGGGATTCTGGGGGTCGACGGTGTAGAAGCCGCACCAGTTTACTGCGTTGGAGGGGGAGGGGAGGGAGAGGAGGGCGTGGTAGAGGAGGGAGGAGGTGTTGGCGAGGTTGCTGGGGGGTTAGAGATGGTGTATTTATGGGGATTTTAGGGAGGGAAGTACCAAACCCAGTTCCGCTGGCCTTCGAAGAGAGCGGCTGCTTGCTCGAGCACTTGAGCGTAGACTTCCGCCTTACTCTGCCCGGCGGCGAAAGTGGATGCTTCGGCGTGGACCTGAAATGTCAGACTAGACACAAGGGGAGCGGGTTATGTACCATTTTCCCCGTCGCTCTGATTTTGATTTTCCAGTTCTTTGAATGTACGACGTCCGATCTAGGTGTTTGTAGAAAAAATGAATTGATATCCGCAGTTCAGTTCGAGATGTCTCTTCGTCACGTCAGACGAGCCTGAAGTGGCTGACTAAGCCATTGCGCCATTCCTTAGCCGCGCCGACGCCTGACTTGCCCGATTGGGCGCACAGCCTTGTCCGGCCGACGACAACTGAACTGTCAGGAAGGGATACGCCGTCGAGTCGGCGTCGGAAAATCCGCGAATAGGCCTAAAATGGCTGTTGTTGGGGACTTGAAGAATTTAGCTCTGGAATTTTATGGTTAATTTACGGCGTTGCTGGCGAGGGCAGTGTTTGTCAGCCTTGCGTGGAGAGAGGAAATGATGGTGAGATGAGAGATGGATGGTGATGGGGAGGGGTCGAGAGGAGGGGAGATTTTTTGAGAACGTGGTTGTGTCAGTTGCGAAGGGGGGATGTTCGAACCGTATCATCGCACCGCACGATTTGGGTGGCGGCGGCAGCAGCTGCGAGGAGTCATGGCGTTGTGGTCAGGTAGCGGGTAGGGAAGCCAACCTCCGCTCGCCGCCTGAACAACTGGAACCACTGCCTCGTGCCATGCCGGGCCGGGCCGACCCCAAATCCGGCAAGCATACCAGCCAGTGGCAGAAGGACCCAAGGGCGGAAGGCGCCATCGTGCCGTGCCGACAACAGCGTCACACTATAACTCGACTCCCACTGCCTAACCCATGTTACCACGTAGCTCAGTACCGTGAATTGGAGCGCTAAGACTTTAACTAGTACGTAGTAGAACGCATATGCCCTCAAAAAAGGGTCTCAAAGTACCAACCTCCAAAAGAATGGATCCGTCCGCTGCCTTCGCCAATGCCAGTTGCGCCGCGCCACGAGCTGCATACGACTGCTCGTCATCAGCCAAATTTGTTAACGAACACTTCCGCGTCACCCACTGGCCTCGTACTCCTTCACCCCTTCCCAACCTCAACACTCACCCCCCCAACCCCCACCCCTTCATCTCAGCCACACGAAGTACCAAATACCCAAGTGCAAAAAGCACGCAAATAATCAGAATCAGAAACGCAAGCGCACAGTCGACTAAATCGGTCTCCATCCCGGCGGTCCCGGTCGATTCTATGGAAAGACACGTGTCGCACATGCAGCGGCGGTCTTCCGGGATAACAGGGCTGAAGGGAGGCGGCCGGAGTGTGTAGGGACCGATCTCCGTGGTGGTGTTGGTGTTGGTGGTGGTGATGGCCGTGGTGGTGACGGCCGTGGTGGTTTTGGCCGGGGTGGTGGTGGCCGGAGCGGGGAAAATTTTGAGGGCGGGAGGAGGGAGGGTGAGCGGCGAGATTGGGCGTTGAATGAGAGCATCGTAGTCAGAACCGTACCACAACATGCGGTTGCTGGAACCGTAGTTCAGGGCGCGGGCGTCGGAGGCGGCGAACATAGGGCCGGGTGCAGGTTGCTGGTTCAGGAGGGTAACCTGATGGCGCATGACTGCTTGCCGGCGGGTGTTGGCCACCGGGTTGGCGACCAGAAGGGGAGTGAATGCGTTTGCTGGCGGGACAGATGTCCAGGATGGGTTGGGTGAGACAAGGACGAACTCCTCTGAAGAGTCGGAGTCGCTGCCAGACATTGTGTTGATTTTTCGTAATAGCTTGATAGTAGAATGTGTGGTGCTCGTTCTTTGGTTCTAGATCGCTGAGTGAGGAGTTGGGATGCTTTGTATGTAGCAGCGGTGGTTGACAGGTGTGATCAGCGGGAGAACTTCAAACAGGTAGCAGCACGAGAGCGGATGGCCAAGGGGACTCTTCAGACCTTTTAAACACTTCTCTCCGGTCAGCGGAGTGCAGTTTACGCCGTAGATGCGTGCCCGATCTACCGGAGATGTTGAAGCTATTGTGGGTCCTGGTCACTTAGCCGCGCAAGGCTGAGAATCGTCCTCGCTTGGGTGGCCGGGCAAAGCATGGCAAGACTACGACGCCAACATACTCGACCCGTGGTTCACTCACCGTATTCAAACTGTGGTTACGTCTGAGTCCTTCGTCCGGTCTTGATACATATCTCTATGGTCCGCTAGTTCTGAAATTTTCACGGGTGACGCGGCAGGCTTTTGGTACTGGCAGAGTCCTCCAGCCTACCCCAACGGGGACATGGCCCAGTGGAAAGAAAATAGGGTATAAAAGGCGGGCTCCGCTCGACGGATTAGATTTCAGCGGACAGCATTCCTTCGATACATCCATCACATCCAACCGCCTTGAAAAAACCGTGATACAATCTCTTCTCCGCCTTTCCCACTCGTCCACTCCACCAACTCCATCAATCCACGACTTATTTTCCCGTATCCGCAGTGGGTTTTAGTGCCATCTCTCCTGTCAACAGTGAAGCATACCGACGACACATAAACAAGACCTAGTTGTAGAAGCACGCACACCCTCCACGTCTGGATCAACTCCGCAGTATCCAACCCAACCCCACGATGGCGCGACACAACGTCTTCATGCCCTCACACGGGGAGTAAGCCTCACCTCCCCCGTTGACGGTAAATCATACTGACCATAGATCAAGCACCGAGTCCGATATGTCCCTCAAGGCACCCTACCCCCCTGCCTACCCCTCCACGCCCAGCACGACCACTAGCCCTGTCAGCCTCCGCTCTCTGCAATAAGCGCCATTTCTCCCGTCTAACAGTGAAGCATGCTGACGAGATATTGATTAAGGCCTGACTCCAGTACCCCCCCGCCATCCGCCGCCGCACGTCCGCGCCTTCCGAGCCACTCGCTGGCGAAGTAAGTCCCACCACGATGTTAACGGCAAAGGTACTAACAACCCCCACCTGCAAGCCGGGGCAAACCTCCTCCTGGCTTCGAGCCCATGTCCCAGGTTCAACGTACTATAAACCTTGCAAAGTGCCTATCCATCCTGGTGCCTCCCATCCCCTCGCCCTGGTACCAACGTCCAGTACCCTCTCTCCGCACCGTGCACCACCGGCCGTACCCGGAACTTATCGCACAGCGGTATCCCCGGCCCCGCCATCCCCAGAGACACATCGGCCCGGCATACCGCTTCCAGCCCGGCCGAACCGCAGAACTCGGATGGAGCGAGTACTCAGCTCACGGCCGGTCCACGCACCGACGAGGCAAACTCGCCGAGGCGCCTTCCGTCCAGCCGGAATCGGCCAATGGCTTGCGATGAAAACTATAGAAACGATAACGGCCACCATCCCAAGGGCCCTTTTCCCGAAAGCCGGCCGTCCACACAGCCTGCTTCCGCTGCCGGCTCGTCCCGAGGCTCCGAGTCCTCCTTCCGTGGTCCAGGACCGCCGACTCTCCCACCCAGACCCGTCCGCGGTGGAAGAACACCCACCAGCCCACCCGGACTCGGTCCGCCGGATCAGCCTGCGCCTCCGCCTCCGAACAGCTGCGCCATCGAGGCGACCACCATCGGGGCACCCGCCGAGACGCGCACGCACGCCCCTGCCATTGAGGCAGCCACCACCGGAGAACCCACCACTGGTGCAGCCCCGACCGGTGCTTATACCATCCCGTCGCATCTAGGGTATCTCACGCAGCCCGATGCGTTCATCCCTTGGCATGAGGCGCCGCAGCGGACAACAGGTCGAGGGAGGGGAGGGGGAGGGGAGGGGAGGGTATGTGGAGTGAGGGTTCGGGATAAGTGGGTATGTGGGGGAGATGGGGTTCGGGATGAGGTTGTACCTAGGGGAGGGGGAGAGGGAGTGGGGAGGGATGTGGGGACGAGATAATGGGGTGGAAAGAGCTCACGTCAAGCCCATGCTGCCACCATCCCGTGCCGTAGACAGGGTAGGAGCATCGTTATATCCGTCCGAAGCATGGCGTGCTCCTGACTGACGTTACGATGGTCCGACCCTGCCTACAGCACGGCATGATAGGGGCATGGACTTGACGGGTGATGTAGACGTGGAAGGAGCAAAGGAGGATACTTAGCATGATGTATTTAGTCTCGAAAGTTTCCGACTCTCTTCCTCTCCTTGACTTCCACATCAATCTTCAGTTTGCACAGTTACCACTGCACATGTTAGCGCCCTTGCTCCCATCACCAACACCGAGAACCGAGAATCTCAAGTTCTGCCATCAGTACCGGATCGTGCAGAAAGCAGAGAGCAAGCACCCAAAGCGTCATCTGGCCGTACACCGTGCATGCTGATATGAACATTGCTCCCATCGCGATGACAGACCGCCATATGCAGCTGTGATGCCGTGCGGTCGACCTGTTCTCATGGCGGAGATCTGCTAGGCTGCAACGCTATATGGCTCAACCGAGGTCTTGATGAAGCTCGATTTCCGAGTCCTGTAAGAGTCGGTGATTTCTTAGGTACAGCAGATGCGTGATGGATGGGATGGGTTGTACTTTCGGTTAATGGAACCAAGGCTTCAAACGCACAAAGGCTGTGATGTAATGTGAAGGTTGAGAAAAAGATGGGGAAAAGAAGAGAGCCGAGAGGCTCTCCGCAATAGATGTACGATGTGCTCCAACGCTCCTTCACCCTACCATTCGCACGTCATCGGTGCCCGCCTCTGTCGTGCGCACATTATGACATGTGCGCCTTCTTTGGCAAGCACCTTTCCCAAGAGTGGTATGTTCCTTCCGAAGTGAATGTGCTGCCTTGTTATCGTACCCGCTTTGATGCCTTGATCCCTTATGCATACCACTTGCAAAGATGAAGACTTAGAAGATTCATTATGTGCCGGATGACTCAATAGTACAGCGTCCATCTGCTTATAGACGGAAGAGCGTGTCTTCGCGTTTGTTTCGACTGGCATGCCCGGTTCGGAGACTCGTGATGTGAGGAGATAGCCTGCTAAGGTTCAGCTGTGCGGTCCAAGTCTGCACACCATCTACGGTATGATGTTTGTAACCAACCCTTTCCTTGATCACAATCAGTTCTCTTTTTCCGCTCGCAATCATAGAGACCTTAGAATCCAAGGCTGTACGTGGCACTTCAGATCAGTCCGCTACCACGACCAAGCAAGGCAACATCAACACTTTTCATTCCAACAAAATGCAAATCTATGCCCCATCACAGAGTCTATATCCGCCCCACGCCATGCCACTCACCTCTAAAGATCAACCTCCCCCTCAAACCCCCCAACATGCCAAAAGTTAGCCTGCAGCGGCGAAACACTATGCAAATCAGCCCGACCCACATCACACACACACAGAGCACTCACCTCACAAACCCATTCTTAACCGCCCACCCATCATTCCCCGGCGGCGCCCGATCCACACTCTCAAACACATCCTTAAAGCTAGGCGTCCACTTAAACAACTTATGCCTATACCGCACATGCCCGTCCCCCTCCCCGCTCTCATCCCTACTCTCAGCACGGCGAATCTCCGCCTCGCCCTCTTCAGGGCTCCAATCCTCCTCAGCAGGAACCTCGACCTCGGTAAAACAACTCCCGCTCACCCACCCGTTCTGCAACACCGGCGTCCAGAGCACCTTTGACTTGCTCACGCCGAGCTGCAACGGGATGTTGATGTTATATAGGCCCACTCCCACATCCCACCGTCCCACAAGTCCCTCAATAACCCTCACTGCTGTCCCCGTTGCCTCCGCAATAATCTCTGGATCATGGTTCCTATCAAAAAACGCATAACTCAGCGCCACAGCCCGGACCCCACACACCGCCGCCTCCATCGCCCCCCCAATCGTGCCACTACTCAGCGCAAACACCGCCGTCGTATTCCGGCCATAATTCGGGCCCGAGACAACGAGATCCACCTTCCCGCGCGCCTGGAAGTAATGATGAAGACCGATTTGCACGCACGAGGCGGGGGTGCTGTCTACGAGCACCCATTCCTCGCGGGTGGACGCCGGGGGCAGGGGCACGGGGGATGTGGTGCCTTCGTCGGTTTGGGCGGAGGCGGCGAGCGGGTCTGTCGGGGAGGGGGGCGGGCGGTAGTAGCTGGGCTTGATGGGTTGGCCGACCATGTGGGCTTTGCTGATCCAGGAGCGTTGGGTGTGCGGGAGGATTACGGAGACGGTGTGGTCGGCGCGTTGGAGGGCGCGAACGAGGGAGAGGATGTAGGGGCTAGATTGGGAGGAGGGGGGGCCGTCGTCGTTTGTTACCTGGGGCGGGGGGTTAGTGGGGGGGTGTTTTTGGTGAGGGGGAGGGGGAGAGAGGAGGGAAGGGCGTACGAGGATATGCATCTTGATGGTCGGGAATGCAGGTACGGGCTAAAGCTGTGTGAGGGAGTACAGGACGCAGGGACGAGAAGCTGGGAGCAGTACGGAGACGAGATGGACGACTGTGGTGTTCTGTGGTACTTCGGCTCGTTTCGCTGGCGGTTACAACGTCACACCGGCTGCCAAGGGAGTAGTCAAACCCCGCCCCCGCAGCACGCCACATGGTCTTGTCAGGCACATGTCGGCTGAATTCGGAGGGCCGTTCTCCTCGTGCACAAGGTGGCAGAGAGATAGCATGGTGAGGAAGTCAAAGGGTTAAGGAGTCAGAGGAAGAAGTACAGCAGAGTTTCTCTGAGCAGACGAACGGAGTTGGACATGATGAAGAAAGATAGTGAGGAAAGCGTCAGCCTCTAGAACTAGAGCAAGTCGTGAAGCACTTCGTATTCCGGAGGCTGAATAAGCAGCCTAATGGACGCACAAAGAGGATGCAATTCAGCCTCATGCCCAGGCTTCCCAAGTACCTGGTGTGATGAGGAGACAACTCCTCCTCGTGATGTTCTGCTTCTTCCTTCCACTGAGGTTGTCAAAGCGGATCCCAAGTACCAGGGAGATGTTCTTGCTGCCAACTGCGCCTTATTAACCGGCAAAAAAAAGCAACGACTTTTTGGCCACAGTTTTACCCCTCCACGTGCCGCGCGTTCTCGCGTTTCCCCCACCGACGCGTCGTCTCGTCTCTCCTCCAACAGATCTCCTCCACAGATCTCCCAGACCGACACTCCCGTGCACTCGACGTCCAGCCTTCTGCTCTCGAAAGTCCATCCCTCTGCGCTCGACAGTCCATTTCTCTGCGCCCTCCATCCATCCCTCCTTGCGCGTCAGCAATCAGCTCCCACACCCACGCAATGCCCGGAGCCACGCCCCGCGTAACGCAGCAATATCTCGAAAACTTCCGCGATCGGGTAGTCCGCATCGTCGGCAAGGTCACCAAGCTCAACGGCGACACAGCCATCATCGACGCCAACGGCACCGTGAAAATAACACTCAACCGCGTACGCCCGCCCTTCTCCCCACCATCACTTCCCTACGCGATGCTGATGTAAAGTGGACAGGAGGCCAACCTCGCCGTTGGGCATGCAGCCGAAATCGTCGGGCGCGTGCAGCCTGACTTGAGTATTCTGATGCTGGGGAGTACGGACTTTGGGACCGATTTCAGTACGTATTAGGCGCGCAGGGGCGGCGATGCCGAACAGCGATGCCGAACAGCGATGCAGAACAGCGATGCAGCGGTGCTGACTGCCATACCAGATCTCAACGCCGCAGCAGCCGTCGTCGAGGCGACGCATCGGTGGAAGGAAATATTCTATGGCGACGACTAAGGGTTCGTGTAAAGGTTCCCTTGAAGATGCCCTCTGGTGTAGACATGGAAGGAGCATTATTATGTCAGGAAGGTGCATGCTAGTTCCAAGGGACATGATGTAATGAACGCATGAACGAAGAAAGGAACAAAGGAGGATACTTGGCATTGATAATTTCAGTCTCGAGAGCCTCTTCCTCTCTTCCTCTCTTCCGCTCTTCGTCATCTGCTTCAATCTTCAGTGTGCACAGTTGCCGTTGCACGGGTTTGAGCCTTTGATCCCATCACCCTCGTTATTATTGTGCTCCCTCGAACGTTGCGAACGTGGCTGCCGATGGACCATTTAAATCGATGATCGCCGGATTACGTGGACTTGTCTAGGGCTGCCGCTGCGCTGATGCCAACGTGCCTCGGCGCCACCCACCCCATCTTCAGTGAGCGCTGCGGCTCCGCGACGCAACTGCTGCTTAGATGACGACAGCTAATGTGCATTGAACTGTCTGTTCCTGACTCTGCTGGTTCTGCAGTGTTTGCTATGTGTTGTTGCTTTGCGGTTGCCGACTTCTGTACCGACGGGACACCGACATGTCATCCGTACCCGGACTGCGACCGAAAGCTTTGATCCCCCAGACCCTTCTTTCTCTCCCAGAAATCGGACATGGGCACGCACGCAAGGATCCCGCACGCGCCATCCACGAGGACCACCACGCGATCCGTGGCTCATAATCGCTGGTCACCTGTAACAACATGAACGGGTTGTGTCAAGTTGGTTGCCCATATCGCGGCGACAGTGGGTTCGGGGAATTAAAAGATGTCGTCGCCGCATTGCCACATTCGACATCGATCCAACCCCAATGGCAAGGGCCTCAGGACGGACACTAGCCCGCTGAGGGAGAAGCGCAGCTCAACTGACCACTCATGGCTTGACATTCGCGTCGCGGAGTGCGCCACAGCGTCATGGGCCTCCGCTTCCATCTTTTCCAAGATGCGCTCCCGCCTTTGGAGGCGCTTGAAGGCTTGAAGGGGTCACGACCGTGAGAGCAAAGGCTTTTCTTTGGTGAGCCTTGAGAAAGCCCGCAGAAAACAACAAACCCTCCAACCCACCGACCCACCGACCCACCGACCCACCGACCCATAACCCATCACCCTCTCCAAGTCGATCTGCTGTAACTGTACTTACATCTTTGACATACTTTTCGCTTTGCCCCTTCCACCTGTCCGTCCCCTACACAGTAGTACCTCCTGTTGTACATCCGTACACACACCTGTGAACCTGCGCCACAAAGTCCAACACCTGGCACTCGGGAAAAGAAAACACACAACGCAAAACAGACCATCGGCCAGGCCCCATTCCTGATGCTGACGGTCATTGTTTGAGATTCTCGCTATCTCAGCCTATCCTAATGTGTCACCAACGCCTCCCGGCAGCCCGCTCCCGACAGACCACCACCCCCTCTCCGCAACATACAGAGCCTCCCCGCCCTCCGCGTCTTCAACATCACCGTTGTTGCCGTCGCTCCTCAACGGCACACCATCGTGTCTCGGTGGCCCATCCAGAACCATGACCTGCCTCGACCCACCCAACATAAGCGTCTCAGAGCGCGCGCGGAAGCGTGAAATCTCCAGGTAAGATGAAACGTCACCGACCGCCAGCGTTCCCCCTCCTAACCGTCCCTGCCAGCTACCTCTCCGCAGCTTGTATTCCATCAGATGTGGGACTTCCCCAGAGTCCGGCGAGGCTCTCCAAAGATCCCATCCTGACGGCGCTGGTGCAACTCGGCGCTCAGAGACTCGACGTCGACCGCGCGTTCTTCTCGCTCATCGATGGCCAGCACCAGTATATTGTGGCCGAGGCCACGCGGTCCCACGCCCTCGCTAAAGCTGGCCACTGTACGCCCGGCGACGAGATCTACCTCGGTGTCTCCAAGCTCGATATCACGTTCGGTGTGTGTCCACGCACCATCGCCACCTTCACGGACGAGACGGGCACGCAGGTGATCCGCAGCCCCAATGTCATCGGAGAAAAGGACCGCTACATCATCAAGGACTTTGTCGCTGACCCGCATTATCGCCAATGTCCCTACGTGACTGGCTTCCCTTACATGCGCTCCTACGCCGAGGTCCCTATCACGTCGCCGCTCGGATATGTTCTTGGCAGCTATTGCGTCGTACATAACGAGGTGCGCGACTTTGACAACGATGCGACGATCTTCATCCTCCGCGAGATTTCCCAGACGATCATGGAGCACCTTGATCTAGTGCGGATCAAGCAGAACCGCCTCCGCTCCGAGCAGTTGATCAAGGGCCTGAACGTCTTTGTCAGGCAAGGCTCGCAGCACGACCCCGACGCCGAAGTCATCGAAGTCCCCGACGCCAGCGGCGATAGCAGCTGCGAGAGCAGCTCTTCAATCAAAGCCGCCCTATCCTCCCCCTCGCCCTCCCTCGCACCATCCCTCTCCACCCCCTCCACCAGCATCGCCTCCAGCAACGACTCAACCCTCGCAACAAGCGCAACCCCTCTGGAATCCAACCCGTTCGACTCCGCCCTCCCAGACCCAAACACCAGTACCCTCTCCCCCTCCCTCTCCCCGAGTTGCGGCACCCCCTGTCCCAACGACCGCCCCTCCGCCGTATCCAGCGACGTCACGCGCGCCTTCACCCGCGCCGCCGCCCTAATCCGTGAGACCATGGGCATGGACGGGCTGGTTTTCCTCGACGCGTGTTCTAACGGCTTCGACCGCACACCATCACCAGGTTACAGCGCGAACCCCCTCGCGCGCCGAGGGTCGCTCGTTCCCTCCCCAGTACCCTTCGCCCCGTCTCTCCACCCCAACGTCGGCCCCGGCAACGCTGACTGCTCGCATTGCGGCCCGGGCATCCCGGAGGCACTGCTCTTGCGGCTGATCCGTGCCTTCCCACAAGGACACATCTTCTCCGCCGACGAATGGGGCCACATCGACGAAGCCTCCGTAGCAGGCCGGCGGACTGCCAGCAGCGGTGCCGACGTCGCCGAGCTATTCACCTTCCTGCCCGGCGCGCGG
Source organism: Trichodelitschia bisporula (assembly GCA_010356995.1). Taxonomy (NCBI): domain Eukaryota; kingdom Fungi; phylum Ascomycota; class Dothideomycetes; order Phaeotrichales; family Phaeotrichaceae; genus Trichodelitschia; species Trichodelitschia bisporula. The sequence continues at coordinate 164,722 of ML996702.1, forward strand.
TCGGTCATTTTCCTGCCTTTGTGGCACTTCCAGCGCGAATCCTGGTTCGCAGCGACGCTGGGCTGGGTCACCAGCCCAACGCGTGCGTTCGACCCGGCTGACCTCACCTTCCTGGCTGCGTTTGGGAACAGTGTCATGGCGGAGGTGAGCCGGTTCGAGGCGCTGGAGGTCAGTCGCGCGAAGAGCGATTTCATCAGTAGTGTGAGCCATGAGTTACGCTCGCCGTTGCATGGAATCCTGGCCTCCGCGGAGTTGTTCAAGGAAGCGACGCAGGACCCGACCCTGGTGAGCATGATCGAAATGATTGAGAGCTGTGGGAAGACGCTGCTGGACACGTTCAACAACCTGCTCGACTTCGCCAAGATAAATAATCTGACGAAAATGGCCCCGGCGGCACAGGAGTCAGGCCAACCGGCCCCCACGCAAGCGACAGAGACGGACCTCGCGGTGCTGGTGCAGGACGTGGTGGAGACAATGCACATGGGCCATCTCTCCAAGCTCGCGGTGCAAGACGACCTCAGCCCCCTGGGGCACTTCACGCCCACGCCGCAAACGCGCCCCACGCTGCGCGACCCCGTCATCGTGACCATCGCCATCGAACCGCGGCCCAGCTGGAACCGAGTGCTGGACATCGGGGCCTGGAAACGGATAGTTATGAACGTGTTCGGCAACGCGCTCAAGTACACCAAGGCAGGGCACATCGAGGTCGGGCTCACGATCGCGCTTAACCCGGACCGCATTGTGTTCTCTGTCCGCGACTCCGGGATCGGGATGAGTCCGGATTATCTGAAGTACCAGCTGTTCACGCCGTTTGCGCAGGAGAACCACCTCAGTCCCGGCACCGGGCTGGGCCTGTCTATTGTCAAGCAGCTGGTCAAGAGCCTGGGCGGCGACCTCGATGTGACCAGCCAACTCGGCCGTGGAACGACGGTGCGCATCTCCGTACCCCTCCACCCCCAGGGGCAGCCCACCTTCTCCCTCACCCTCCCCCCGAAATCTCCGCCTTCACCCCACCCCCTCTCCACCCTCCGCGCCTGCTACCTCCCCCCCTCCTTCCTCGCCGCCGACGTCAGCACCACCACCCTAACCCGCGCCCGGACCGTCCAGATCGCGCTCTCGTCCATCCTAACCGGCAATCTCGGCATGTCTTTCGCGCTCGCATCCGCCTCCAGCCTCCCGGCCGCGGACGTGTACTTCCTGGACAGCGCCCTCCTCCCCCACGCCCAAGCCGCAGACATCGCATCTCTGGTCGCCGGCAGACTCGGTCAGCGCGTCCCCATCGTGGCTCTCGCGTGGGCGGAGACCAAGCGCCCCGGCGAGGGCGTCGTGTGGTGCCGGCACCCGCTGGGGCCGAAGAAAGTGGCGCAAGCAGTGGTCGCCGCAATGGCAGCAGCTGTAGAGGAGGCACAGCCGCAGAAGCCTGTCCGGCATGTTCCCGGCTCCTTCCCTCCACCCGAGCCTGCCGCGGTCACCGTCCCTGAGACGTCAGGCTCGATCCTCGAGTCGTTGGGGTTGATAACCGATGCCGCGAGGGGCATCGCCGAGGCCGCGAAGTCGATAACACGCATCACGGACTCGGTGGCTGGGATGCTGGGCGGGCTAAGGCTGGTGCCGAAGGGCTCGTTCAAGCTGCGACCGAAGGTCCCTGCGAAGCCTAGCCTCCTCTCCTCGCACTCTCACAGCATGTCTGCGCCCGCCGCCGTCCTGCCTGCCACCACCACCGCGGCCGCCCTTCTTCCAACCACCACCCTATCCACCCCCACCCCCCCCGCGACTGCGCCGGGAAAGCCGCACCTCCTCCTCGTCGACGACAACCCCCTCAACCTGCGCATCCTAGCCACTCTCTCTCTCCGCCTAAACTGCACGTACACCACCTGCGCAAACGGGCTCGCGGCCCTCACATCCTTCAAATCCACGCAAACCACGCCCACGCCCTATACGCTCGTGTTCATGGATATCAGCATGCCGGTTATGGATGGTTTTGCGGCGACGAGGGCGATGCGGGAGTGGGAGAGGGAGTGGGGGCTGAAGCCTGTGCGGATAGTGGCGCTGACGGGGTTGGGGTCCGAGGGGGATAGGGAAGAGGCGTTCCGCGCAGGGTGTGAGGAGTTTCTTGTGAAGCCGGTGTCCGTGGGGGAAGTGCGGAGGTGTTTGGGTGTTGGGGTGGGAGGGGAGGCGGTAGCGGTGTAGGAATGGATGTGGGATGTAGGATAGAGGGTGTACGATTGATGTTTGTTTTGGGTTTGATGCATAGCGACGGCGTTGGTTGGGGTTATGGCTGGCGTGTAGTGTTTGGAATGGATGTTTGGTTTTGGTTTACTGGCATGGGGTGGTGGGATACGGCATGGCTTCGCATTAGCACGGCGCAGGGCATTATGACGGTGGGATTTGTAGACGATGTAGGAATCTACTGTACCAATGCCTAGCATTTAGACTCAACCCCAATACACTACCCGTACCCACAGTGCACCGCTACGACGCCGCAATGTTGGTTCCTCGGACGTTGGGCAGACGGGTGATATATCGCGATGTAGCATCAGAACAGGCGTACCGCATTACATCATTGTCATATTCGTAGACAATCACAGCAAATCTACAATACCAACGCCTAGCATGCAAAACAATCCACCCATACCCACACACATACCAATCAGCCGAAACCCACCACCATTAGTGCAGCATCGCACTACCACGCCGCAAGCTGATCAAACCTCGACACTTCCTTCCCCGCATCCTCAACATCCTTCTTCGCCTTCATCCGCATATAAAAAATCGGACAATCCCTACTCGAGCAAATCACATTATTATGCATACTCCCCTGGCATCTCTGGCACTGCGTCCACAGTCTCGCAAACCGCACTTCCAGCTCCGAACACTTCCCCAAGCTCTTCTGATAAAGCTCCCCTGTGCGCGGCCGGCAGTCCTCGCACACCGCGCCCGCGCCCCCCGCCGCAGCGGGCATCGGCCGCTTGCACCCGAGACACGTGGCTGTCTTTTTGGCGAACTTCATCAGACCGCCCATACTCGGCGCGGCCACCGCAATCGTGCGCGTATGTTCGCCCGTAAGCAGCGCCGCCGCGCGCTTCTCCCCCAGAATCGGTTCAAAGATGCGGGTCAGCGGCTTCGCGAGCTGGTTATCCAGGTAGTACTTGGTGTCAATCGGGATATTATGCTCGAGGACATAAATCGGATCCTCGCTTTTCTCGTAATTCCTCGTCCCCGCCCCCTTGACCATGACGTAGGCGACGCGGTCACCCAGCGCGGGCGCGCTGCCGGCATCGCGTTTCTTCATGCGCTCGGCGAGTTCGACGTGGGCTTGTTTGGCGGTGTAGCCTTCTTTGGTCAGGGCTTTGGTGATGACGAGGTTGGACATGTCGACTTTGTTTTGCAGGAGGGAGGCGATGGTGTCTTTGACGAAGTCCTCGGCGCCGCTGACGTCGCGGTCGATGAGGAGCATGCGTAGCGCGGTTTCGATGACGGTTTGCACCAGGCGGCAGTTGTCGCGGCGGACGGTTTCGATGCCCTTGGAATCCATTTTGTCGTAGCTGGTCGGATTGGTCCAGTACAGCCCTGCATACCGCTTCTTGTTGATGAGCAGGTACGGGAAGTACACCTTTTCGAACTCGAGTTTGATGGGGGCGACGAATTTCGCGGACACGAAGTCTGCGGCTTCTTGCCCGAGTTTCATGGCGGCGGCGAGGTCCGCGACACCGAATTTGACCATCACGGAGTCCGTGTCGCCGTAGATGACTTGTGCGTCGTGGGAGTACCCGTTTGCGATGGTGTACTTCGCTTCCACTTCCTCCTTCGTGCGCATGATCATTTGTCGCCCGTAGCTAGTGGTGGAACTCGCGATCTCGAGGCAGGGCAGCTTGCCGACCGTAGCACCCGTGATACCGTACACCGAGTTGGCACTGATTTTCAGCGCCAGTTGACGACCGTTCAGGACTGCTTTCTTGAACGGGTCCGTTTCGACGGCTAGCTCGCGCTTGGCCTTCTTACGGGCACTCAACAGCTCCTCGAGAATCTGACTCAGGAGTCCCTTGCGGACTTTGGTGGTTGCGAACATGTCCCCGTTCGGCGTGACGATATAATCCTCATCCTTGACCATCCCGAGCTTCTCAACCGCCGTCTTGCTCAGCAGCGTGGTGTAGCACAAGTTATGCGCCTGAATAATACTCGGATACAGCGACGCAAAATCCAGCGTCGCAACAGGAACATCATAATACCCACGGCGGGGCTCAATAACCGTCGCGCCCTCATACTGATCATCCGAGGCCTGCGTATGCAAGTTCGGAATAACCAGCTGCTGCTCGAGCGCCTTGCGAAACAACTGACTGATAAACTTGATCTGCTGGCCGCGGGTGAGGAGAAAGTTGAACGGGACGCCGGTGACACGGGCCATTTCCGTGTAATTGGCGAGGCAGGTTAGCTTGTCGAGGAGGCGCTGCGGGAGGAAGGCGTCTTTGAGACAGTACACGGCGAGGCGGCGGCGGGTGTTGGGGTCGCCGTTGAAGAGCTCGGTGATCATGGTGTAGTGCACGTCTTCCTTTTGCTCCTTGAGGAAGTGCGCGCAGACGGAGTTGAGCGTGTAGCTGCGGAGCTGGTGGTCGCGCTGGATGAGCTGTAGCAGGTCGAGCTGCAGCCGGCCGTTGGTGTTGGTTGCCTTGGACTCGCGGTTGCCCATTTGCTTGCTTGAGAAGTTGGAGTCTTTTGCGCGGGAGAGGAGGTTCTTCATGCGGGTGAAGTAGGGGAATTTATGGACCTTGAGGTGCTTCGCCCGGTCAAGGAGGTACGGGAAATCAAAATTTGAAGTATTGTAGCCGATAATGACGTCCGGGTCGACCTTTTCGACGAAATCCCTCCACGCCATGAGCATCTGCTCCTCAGCCTTGTCGCGGTCGGCTGACGTGCAGCCACCGGCTATGGGGAACTCGAAGATCTGGGTGTTGACGATTAGAGCACACGTGTCGAGGCAGAAGACATTCCGCACAAAAGGTGTCGGCTCGCCGTAGCGGGTCACGACGCTGGCGATCTGGATGACGGGATCGTGCGTAGCCTCGGGGAAGATGCCCTTGCGGCCGGCACACTCGATGTCGAAGGAAAGGATGCGCAGGGGCGCCATCTTTGCCCACTCGCCCTCCGGCATGTGCGCGATGAGGTCCCTGTAGTGGCAGTAGGCCTCGATCTGGCAGTTTGACTGGCGTTCGTTCGGTGCCATCATGTGGTACTTGTTCGCGGGGACCTCGACCCAGGACATGCCGGTGATATGGCAGTCGATCATGAAGCGCAAGACGAATTGGATGTTGTCAAAGGTCAGGAGCTTGTCCGACGGATCCGAGATCTTCCACATCTTCTTATAATTGGCCTCGCCATTCTCAATCATGTTCCGGACCTTGTTGATGTGCCGCGGATCGGTGACGGTGATCTTGATGAACGGATTCTTCTGGTTCCCCTGGAACCCGTACATGTTTTCACGCATGACCATGTCGACGGAGGCGATGACCGGCATGTTCTCCCCGAGCTTTGTCTCTAAGAAGTGCTTGAACCCAGGCAAATCGGCTTTACCGAAGTTCACGGGGGCATTGACGTAGAGATAGTGCAGGAAGCCGGTGACGTGCAAGAGAACGGAGTGGCCGGTCTGACCGGTTAGCTAGGCAATTGAAGCCGATGAGGACCGCACCTCAGTTACACCAAACAGTCGCACAGTGGTCTTGCCACCATGCAGCGTACCCTCCTCGCACTCGATCTGCTGGAAGCAGATGCTATCCTCGCCCTCATTGAAGTCGTCGAGCGACGGCCGCGTCCACTGCTGATCGCGCTCCGAGTTGTTCTTACGGAGACCGCTGATATTCTGCGTCAGCTTCTCGAGCACCTCTTCCTCGAAGTGGCTCTTTGGTTGAGAGCCGGGCGGTGTAACGGCAGCGGTTTTGACTCCATTCGTAGGCACTTCAAGCTTGCGCTTTTTGGCGGAGTGGGGCGATCCAGCGACGGCAATGTTGGCAGTGCTCGTTGTTTCGGCGAGCACGCGTTTTACGGGCGCCTTGGTGCCCGACATGATTGACGATGTGGGGATTGGAAGTAAAGGAGCGTGTTGGGAGGTGTTGCAGGGCGAGGTTGATGGGCCGACGGAGGCGCGTGCAAGGCACGTAATCGAAGGACGTGCCAACTTCGCGTTCTCGCGTCACCATGCGAAACGCGTTCACGTAATTGTGGATAATCACGTGATATGCTGCAGCATCAAATAGTTTGACGACCAACGTTTGAATTTTGCAGACATCACTTCATAGAATCAGTTTTCCCTCACTTGCTGAGTACTGTATGGAGCCCGTTGCAGACGCCTTTGCTCCCGTTCATTATTCGGCACCTCTTACTCTGTACCGGTTCTGTAGCCGCTCAACCTTCCTGTTCGATAAGGGGACACTGTTGCTGACATATCCCATCTGTTGAGCTTTGCCCCCGACTTGCATCGTCATTCACATATGAATCGCCTTGCTACGGCCCTGGATGTAGACTCAAGCGTCGTCATAGGAAGGATTTCAGCTCGCACTGCTTACACTTGCAAGACGTGCAGGCAGTCGTCCGGATGATCCCCCTCCCCGGACATCGTCGGCTTCAATGAGCAACTTTGCGGCAGGTAAGCAGCAAGGTGTTTGAATTGTTCCAAGGACACCCGACCAGTATGTCCACGATTGAAGCCCACAGCCTGATCTTCAGACCCTGCCGGGATCACGAATCACGATGAACAAAGGAACCCTATTGCTTGCTAAGGCGAAAATAACGCTTCTCCAACCGCAGTCATTGGCTCTCGGGCCCAATCCTCGCTAAATCCCCTCATGAACCGGTCCAAACTCTCTTGATGTTTATTTCGATTCGGGGTTGAGATGGGGCTACCATACCATGTGGTGGGTCCTCACGCTGTCTGCTCCCATATATCCGCGCTTTCCGCGAACTGCTTCATGCATCGACGATGGTCCGCGAAGCATATATCAATAAAGATGCTCTCCAAGATGCCGAACATAGCGGCCTGAATTATCTTTTCCTGGCGTTGAGCGTTTTAGCGATTCCTTTGTCCTTCTTTCCCCCAAAATGTCGATGTATTTTCAACCCCACAAGGGCTACAAGCCCCTCGACCCCATCAGCTCGAACCCCTACGCGCCGCGCCGACCCTCCCATCATCCCACAACCCTTTGGGAGCACCTCCGGATTTGGCACTACCGCTTCGAAGTCACTTTTGCAACCTCCCTCCTGGAGCCCTGGGAGAAGGTCTTCTTCTACGTCGTATTCTTCGGCATCTTCGTAGCGGCGATCATGGCTCTCTCCTGGATCCTCGGGGTCATCGGAGGACTTGCCGTGCGGATGGTTGCTGGTAACAGATTTACCATGGACTTCTCTAAGGGGGTTGCTCTGTCCACGAGCCAATGGGACCTCCACGACTTCCTCGTTTTGGTCGCTTTTTCTCTGGTTCATGGTCAGAATGTGACACTAAGCGCATGAAAAGCCGAAAGTATCATCAGCTCCCATGCCGTCAATTCCACTACTCTTCACGAGTCACACTCCAGCTTGACGCGCGATCCACGCTCTCTGCCGCCTCGGCGCCAACCACACTGTTCCCCTGCATCTCTGCGCTGAAACTCCTGGCCGACGCAAATATTGCACACAAAGGTGATCCACGCTGCTCAGGGAGAGTAGTCCTGGTCGCTTCGGTGTGAAGCCGACTTCTGTGGTCTGGATGGCTGGGTTCTCTGCAGATGGTAACGGTGAGAGGGATGGCCGAGAGGGGCCGGGCGGTACTGCATCGGACAATTCGGCTCACTGGGACTGCCTGACCTTCACGGGCTATAAAGGCAGCTCCATGGACGGAAGGCAGCACAATCTGCGTGGCCCAGACGTTGAGGCATGAAACACATGTCAGCGGAGAAGACAGTAGTATTGTGGGGCCGGAAAGGCTTAGATGGTTGACGATCATAGACGCGTACGTGTATGTCCAGACTTGATATCGTGCTACTGTTCTTCGGCTAGTTCTAGTGATTTCAATGCTCAGCCTCCTGCTGTCAGTGCTATCTGGCCAAAGGGTGTGTGAAGTTCCAGTTGCAGGGCTTAGAGCTGAAGCTAGACGGAGATCTCCCCGTCTTGGCCCCGTCTCTCTCGAATTCACGTCACCTTGTTTCATGGTCCGTTTTGTGTGGGGCCTGTTCATCGTGAGAGGTGGCCGTAGTTCTGGAGGTCTTGGCTGCGGATATGGCTTGCGCGTTTCAATCCAGCCACCCGAGATGGCGCTTGCAGGGGGCTGAAATGGCTGCCGATTGTTCCCGCAGCCCTATAATAGAAATAGGCAATGATTTTCTTCCCAGCTCAAAGCCCCAGACCAATCTGCGCCTCGTCACAGCCACAAGTAGCAGGTGAATTACGAACCGCTGTCGTCCAGTCGTCCAGCCCTCACTAATCGCCACCAGCTTCTCTCTCCCTCTTTCAACCACCTCACCTCCTTCCCTCCCGTCACCCGTTTCTTCCCTCTTGAATGTCGCGCCTACACCATCGCTTTGAATGAGAGATTAGGACTTATAGTAGCTGCGCACTCTCTTTGACCGTCGTTTGGCCCACCACTCGCTCCAGGGCCACACAGCAGCGCCAAACCTCGCCGCAATCCCTCACTCTTCACACTCGCTCTCCGATCCACCACCGTCACTATGGCGGCCAATAACTACTATGACCGGACAAACACCTTTACTCCTCACGAAACTCCGTCATACGACCTAGGCCAGCGCACAGAAGCCCCTCTGCCCCCGTTACCCTCGGGCTCATCAACAAAGGGCAATCACCCCTACGTCGACACTACGGTTCCCCAATCCTCCGGAATGGGCTCTCCCTTCGATGACCGCGCCTACCCTGCGCAGGCGCAGGGGCCAGGCTACGGAAACGGTGGCTACGATGAATCTCCCTACAACCACGGTAACCAGAACGGCTCGGGATACTCGTCCAGCGACCCCTTCGCCGACCGCAACGCCATCCCACTCCAGTCTCAAAAACCGCTGCCAGAGGTACAAGGCCTTGACGACCCAGAGAACCAACCTCCCAAGCGGGGCAAGCGGCGGCGGGGGAAGCAACCTGTACCAAAGGGGCGCATAACGTGGGCGGTGTACTTCCTCAGCCTGGTGCAGTTTACCGTCTTCGTCGTCGAGATCATTAAGAACGGTAGGTCCTACGGTGTTTCTGTGTCCTGGACTAGTACTGACGGCTACTAGCTACTCTAACCGGCTCCCCAATCGAAATCCACCCCTCCTTCAACCCCATGATCGGCCCCTCGCCCTACGTCCTCATCAACCTAGGCGCCCGCTACACGCCCTGCATGCGCGAAATCCCCGTCACAATCGACGGCCACCCGGAAGCCCTGACCGCCGCTTCCCCGGCCATAAGCCACCCCTGCCCGAACACAACAACCGGCGAAGCAAAATGCACCCTCGCAACCCTCTGCGGCAACGGCCTCAACCTCGACGCCAACAGCGACGGCATGCAGCCCCAGCCGAACCAGTGGTGGCGTTTCATAACGCCCATCTTTCTCCACGGCGGCATCATCCACATCGGCTTCAACCTCCTGCTACAGCTCACGCTGGGCCGCGATATTGAGCGGCAAATCGGGCTTCTCCGCTTTGTGCTTGTGTATATGAGCGCCGGGATCTTCGGCTTCGTGTTCGGGGGTAACTTCGCGCCTAACGGGCTCCCGTCAATGGGCTGCTCGGGCAGCCTCTTCGGCATCCTAGCCATCGTCCTGCTCGACCTGCTGTACACGTGGCGTACCCGCCCGAACCCTATCCGGGATCTGTGCTTCGTGCTCCTGGACGTGGTTATCAGCTTTGTGCTAGGCCTACTACCGGGGTTGGATAACTTCAGCCACATTGGCGGGTTCATTGTAGGTTTGTTGCTGGGCATATGTATCCTGCACTCCCCCGACCCGCTGCGCCAGCGGATTGGCCTCGACGAACCGCCCTACACCACCGTAGAAGAGGCGCAGAAAACGGGGGTGCAGAGCTTCGTGCGCCAGCCTATGGGATTTTTTAAGGGCCGGAAGCCGCTGTGGTGGGCTTGGTGGCTTGTGCGTGCGGGCGCGTTGCTGCTCGTGCTCATCTCTTTTATTCTCTTGCTTCGCAACTTTTATGTGTTTGAGAAGAAGTGCTCTTGGTGCAAGTACTTGAGCTGTTTGGTGAGTTTCCCCGATTTTGGAATGATGTTGGGAGGGATGCTGATGAGAATAGCCGATTAAAACGGGGAACACGAATTGGTGCGATGTCGGCAATCTGCAGTTCAAGAACGAGACTACGCCGACGAAGGTGCGGCGCGATGCGCTGTTGTGGGCACTTGGTGCGGCTGGGTTTTAGAGGATTGGGCAGTTAGGTGTCAGAAGTCTGTGTGGGGTCCTACGCCGCCTACTCCCAGCCTCCCACCACCACCTTCACATCCACGCATCTCCGCCGACTCCAACCAACCCCCTCCCGCAAGGATCCAGACTGTGTGAAGAACGCCCTTCATTCATGATCCTGCCGTCAGGCGCTGGAGTAAAGTTCGCTTCCTCCACTGCCTGGTGGTAGGATCGGGAAGTGTGGATGTTCTTTGAAGAGTCTGAATTGCGGGAGGGGGTGAAACGATTCGGATGTGGGACCTTCATGCGGACTTCTGATATTGGGATTGTGGATGGATTTGTTTGGCAATTGTGAGGCGTTGTGGGGCATTGGGTCGTCGGCGTTCATGACTTTCTTACTGGCGGTGGTTCTGTACACTCATGTAATAGGCGGAGGCGGACAATGGGGGCTGTGGATGTCAACTTTGCACATAAGAAGCTCCGTCGGGCGTTGCGGAAGGGCATTTGGGGGGCGGCATAAGTGTGCGTTTGTAGCGATCTTGTAGATACGTCACATAGATATCTTGAAGCTCAGATCCGATTACTTGACGTCTCTATCTACCATGCGAGGGCATTCAGCGTCCAAAAGCTGAAGTACCGCCACAGTAAACCCATGCCCGACAGATCAGCGCTGTATCCCTTGAAGTGAACATGTACCACGCCTTTGAAGGCCATACATGCCCCGATTGAAGGGAAGCCTACTCCATATATTTAAGATAGGCCTTCCAGTTGAAACGGCCAGTCTCGATCTGCGCCTTGCCCGTCCTAAGTTCCAGCTCCGCCGCAATCTGTGCCGCCTGGCCGAGACGACACGTCGCAGCAAGGCTGCAGCGGGTATTCTCCGACTCGACGTGCGTCATGAGCGAGTAGTAAGTCTTAAACTCCTTGTGGCAGCGCGGACATTCGATCTTCTCAGTAGCGTGTTGGAACAGGCGGTGAGCTTCAAGCTTGACGGCCGTGTGCGCATACCAGTCGCACCGGTCACAGTAGTAGCGATTCAACAGCTTGTTGTAGAACCGCTCGGGATCCGCCTCACGGTGGGATGGGAGCAAATTCTTGATCAGGTAGGTGTCGGGGGGGAAGCCCTTGGTGAGTTCGCCCATGAGCTCGTCTTCAGCAGGGGGCCAGTTATAAGGGTCGAAATCGACACGAATACGGCCCACTTGCTTAGGAGCAGGCGGCTTCTTGGGTTCAGGCGGCTTCGGAGTCTTGTGCAGCTGCAGTTTACCGGTTGCGGGAGAGTCGAGATCCTTGTTGCCAGTTGGAGCCGGATTAGATTCCTTCTTATGCGTGGGCAGGCTGGGCCACTCCTTCGCGTCCGACATGTCAACCTTTGTCACCGGGTCCATGAGGCCGCCCCCATTGAATTTCTTCAGACAGTCTGCTGAGAATTCTTTGTAGCCATTGCGGAGCGTGTCCTGAGCATGTTCGGCGCCGGCAACCAGAGCATTGAGGAGATCAACCCTACGCATCCACAGGGCGAAGCGAATGCCATGCACGCCGCGGCACTGGTCGTCTTCCAGGTGCTTGATGATAGCGGAGACACGGAGGAACGAGCTCTGGCAAGCCGGACAGAACAGCTTTTTCTCCTTTGGATGTACCTGCTAAAGTTAGACGACATCGGATGCGAAATGGAACTACGTGCCTTTCGAAGATGGCGCGTAATGCCGTCAGGAGTAGCGTTCTCCTCACCACAGTGCTGGCAAGTGTAAGGGTGGAAGGGACCTTTGCCATGGTTGTTCCCATTAGTTCTGGCAGCTCGGCCTTCCTTGTAGTCTTCTTCCGTGTTCTGGTGGACGTCCCGACCGCTGAGCGTCGCCTTGTGGGCGGAGAGAGCGTCCCAATCCGCGCAGTCCAAATCACAGATGTGGCAGAAGTCATGAGCGTCGTCAATCTGCTTATGGATTATGAGAGCTTCAGCACCGGGAAAGGTCTCCTGGCAGCCTCGGAAAGTGCAGTTGAAAGGCATAGTGAAGTTGAAGGTAGAGACCCGTCCGACCAAGCGGACGGATGGTACGGGCTACAAAATGGAGAGCGCGAGGGGGGAGCCTGTGGCGTTATGAAGCGAGGTGGAGAGGGTGAATTGGCAAGGAGATGGGGAAGTTGAAGGAGTAGTACTGCGTAAAGAGGTTCTGTCTGCGGCTGACAGATGTGGAAGGCCAACCGCGTGAAGGGAAGGTGCATCCCGCAACGCTCACAAGATGCAGTAGCAACCTACATGGCTGCTGGTACATACTAGATACCACTAATAGGAGACGAGCTGGTGATGGTTGCAAATGGAGTGGCATGTCTTGATGGCATAGCTGAATCGATATGGAACACTCGTGATGCAAAACGAATCTGGCGGCGCAGTCAGTGAAATGCTCAAGCATTGAAACAGATAACGCAAAGCTTTATATTCGCTTCATGTCACTTTTTGCTATGCATTCTAGCTTAAGAAACTCTTCTGCGTTGGTCGTTGCGACTTTTGGGCTCTTGATGATGTCGCGAAGAATGAAGTCGCGAGATATGGTGGAGGGGTGACGCGGGCCAAGGCGGGCCGAGTTGCACGTCCGGAGCCTCCTCGCGCTTCCGTGCATCAACCTCAGCTGTCGATCTGTACTCCGTATACACCTCACTACGGCATCGCCACTCCACGGCTTCACCTTACATTCATGGTGCCGCTGCTGACCTCAAGAATGAGCTCGGTAGCTCCTCCAGTTCCGTAGCCATGGCCACCCCCCGAGGCCTCTGGCTGATCATCATCGTCCTCATCTTCTTCTACTTCCCCAACACCCCACAGCCTCCCGACGGCCAACGCGAATTCGACCGCACCCTCGACCTCGAGACCTCCGCTCTAGACCTGCTCAACCGCACTCGCTACGGCGACTTCAACCCCCGCGCCAATCACTGGCTGAATATCACCGGTTTGCGGCAGAGCGATGGCCTGGCATGGCACATGCTGGACGCGGTGCGCAAGAGGGCGGTTGAACAGATGAAGTATGTGCTGGGTCCGGAAGGTACAAGGCGAGCACTCGGCGGCGTACGCGAAGGGTTCCCGGCCATGTATCACAACATCTCCGGTTACGTTCGAGGCTCCTGGGTGCGCTCAAAGGTTGGGGAGAGCCTGCAGCCCCCGCCACTCAACTTCAGTGCTCTTCCCGACCGCTTTGCAGGCAGCCACTTCCACCGCAACATCACCGGAGATGAGGGCGACGTGCACCTTGACTTTACCCTCGACCGCGGCTCGAAGCCGGACGAGACGACGCTAATGCACGGCTTGCGCGGAGATCTTACCATCTCGGACCAGACCTCGTATGGCAACGGGTGGGAGGTGAAGCTGTACGGCGGCTTCTTTGTGAATTCAGGCTCGATACTATTGACGACGACAAGCGAAAGATTCGCCGGCATCTTCTCACTACCCAACTTTGCCCTCTCGCAGACCATGTTCTCGGCTGCGAAGAGCAGTCTGAATAGCACACTGCGGGAGGCAGTGCACCAGCAGCGCACAGGCGCAATCAGGTTTAAGAACCCGTGGACCTCACTGCCCGATGGCGTGCAAGAGAGTGCCGGCGTCCCGCCGCACTGCGACATGATCGTGTACCTTCAGCAACATCCGGTGCAGGCTCGGCTTCCCAACGGTGCCGGGTCTCCACTAGACGCGTCTCTCGTGGACCAGCTCGAGTATGAGCTGCGTTACCCGGAGGGACATCGTGTGCTGCCTCCTCCCAAGCTCGCCATATCCATGCTCATCTTTTCGCCCGACTGTGGCTTTGTCCTAGAGTCCAAAGGACCCCCCGATTTCGGCCGCCGCGAGGCATTACACCTCGTCGGGAGCAAGATAGAGCTATACTACGAAATGAGCCGACGCCACGTCTTCGCATTCGCCTGCATCCTGGCCGCCCAAGGCCTCCTCATGATGACGCAGATGAAGCACGCCTCGACACCCTCGACAAGAAGTCGTATCAGCATGTATACCATCGCGTTACTTTCGTTAGGCGACGGGTTCGTTGCCTTCGCGTTTCTCTTCTTCGGCATGATCTCCAACGAGCTGTTTCCGGTTCTCCTGACGGCCTCCTTTTTCGCCTTTCTGGCTGTCACTATTTTCGATCTCCGCTTCCTGCTCGACATCTGGACCGTGCAGGTCCAAGAGCGTCAGCGGCTGGACCGACAACGCGCCGCGCAGTCAGCCGATTCGCGGCCAGCCGTGCAAATCCCAATCATCACCGCCGCCGGCGCCGACACCCTCCCCCTCCCAGTATCAATGTCCCAAGCCATCTCCTCCGGCGCAACCCCCGTCACCCTACCACCCGACCAAGATTCGCCATCAGATACAACACCAACCACCCCCCCAACCGACGCCGCCACAACCCGGCACGAACTAAGCTCCGTCTACGGCCGCTTCTACCTCCTCCTCCTAACCCTAATCTTCCTCTCCCTCAACGCCTCCTCCTGGTCCCCCCCGCTGCGCTCCTGCTACATCAACACCCTCTCCCTCGCCTACCTCTCCATCTGGTGGCCCCAAATCGCGCGGAACACGCTGCGCAACTGCAGAAAATCTCTGGAATGGAAATTCGTCGCAGGCCAGAGCGTGCTGCGCTTCGCGCCTTTTGTGTATTTTTACGCGGTGGAGGGGAATGTGGCGTGGGCGAAGACGGATCGTCGCGCGTTGGTGGTTCTGGCTGCGTGGTTGTGGGTACAGGTTTGGGTTTTGCTGTTGCAAGAGGTTTTGGGGCCGAGGTGGCTTGTGCCGGCTGCGTGGGTGCCGCCGGCGTATGATTACCATCCGCTGTTGCGTGAGGATGAGGAGGATTCGAGTATGCCGATTGGGTTTTCAGGGGGAGCCTCTGGGGGAGCTGTGGGCGGCGAGGCTTCAAGCGGAGCCGAGCACGCCGAACATGCCGAGCACGACAAGCACACCCGCACCTTCGACTGCGCGATCTGCATGCAAGACATCGAAGTCCCCGTCGTGCCGAAGGGCGGCGGCGGGGAAGGGGGTTCAAGTTCAGGGGTTAGTTCGGGGGTTGGCAGTTTTTTCCTGTCCCGTCGCGCGTACATGGTTACGCCGTGTAGGCATATATTTCATACGCAGTGCCTTGAGGCGGCGATGCGGTACCGCTTGCAGTGTCCGATTTGTCGGGAGAGGTTGCCGCCGCTTTGAGGGGGGGGCGGGTGTGGGGTTGGAGTTCAGGGTGATGGGGTGCATTTCATGGTGGGCGGATGGCGTGGCATGGTTATTTAGATTTTTGGGTTCCACGGCTCGTGCCGAGTAGAGGATATACTATCTACCATACTACTACGTAAC
This sequence comes from Trichodelitschia bisporula, assembly GCA_010356995.1. Classification (NCBI taxonomy): domain Eukaryota; kingdom Fungi; phylum Ascomycota; class Dothideomycetes; order Phaeotrichales; family Phaeotrichaceae; genus Trichodelitschia; species Trichodelitschia bisporula. The sequence continues at coordinate 180,402 of ML996702.1, forward strand.
ATCATTCGCGTGACAACCCGACTCGGGCGCCCGGCGGCGCGCACTATGCACAAAGTGCGGTCACGTGTGTGCCGTTGCGCGACAGGTTCCCCTTCCCCGACCTTCCCCACACTCAGCTTCACGGGAGCAGGCGAGTGCGGGCATGCTAGTCTATTTACTCGGCTGGCCGTTCGAGACTCTTCCTCGTCAACATCGACCTCAGACCAGTTGGTGAGAATTTCTGGCTTTTTCCCCAGTCATTCGTTGCCTCGCCACCAGCGCAAGGCGACGAATGACTAGGGATAAGGCCAGAAACCCTCACCGAAAGCTCCGACGTCGAGATCGAGGAGGGAGCGCTCAAGGGCTCTGCGAAAGAGTTGTGGAATCCCTCCGCCTCCCTCGCACATGAGGATTCTGCTGACTGTGTGGAGGAGAAGGGGCAGGACCAAGCGTGGAAAATGGCCAGTTGACTTGATACTAATGGATTTCAAGCTGTATTCGATGGAGGAGGCAGCTCAACGAAGTACTACTCATAGCTTGGTGTTGCCGATGACGTTGCTTTCTGTGAGGTCCGTGTACGCCTAGGGGCGCTACGGCTCTTTCGCATGCCTCTTGACCTTCGTCGCCTTGGGCTGGTGCCTAGGGCAGTCAAGGAGCGAGATGTCTGAGAGAGGCTCGGCGCTCCTCGGACCTTGCCATTGAGGAGGTCAGCACTGGGCACAAACCTGAGGCGACGGAGAGCATGAAGATGAATGTACATGTGGTCTGGATGGTGCGTTCAGGCTTCGTCGGCGAAGGAGAGGAGGCCTGGTTTGGCTTTGGCTTTCTTCTTCGGTTTTGTTGCGGGTTTCTTGGTGGGTTTAGCAGGCGGAGCGACGGGCTCGGACTCGGACTCGTTGTCGCTGCCCACGATTCGCGCCGCCTTGCGCTTCTTCGCCTGCCCACCCACTTCCATTATGCGTTCCTTCGCCCGTGGTTGTGTGTCCGGCGGCGCGGGTTTCCCGGCTGCATCCGCTGTGGTCTCCTTCTCCTCGTCACCCTTGATAAGTGCCTCGTACTCCGCTTTTGACAGTGTATCATTCGTGTCCTCGAGCACATAGGTCGGTGCGTCGTCATCGTCGTCTTTTTGGTTGCGGAGGCGCTGCGGGCGAGCTACCGGGTTGGCGTGCCGGTCTGGATCTGATGTCTGACCTGCTATTTCGCCGCGGAGGCGGCGGAGGAAGGGCGGAAGTGTGGAGTCGTAGGTGAGGTCTTTGCCTTTGATATTGGTGCTCATTGTGCGGGGTGTTTAGCGACAGTCCGGAGCGGACAGTGGTCAGCTTCGAGGTTCACTCCAGGAAACGACAGTACCAGGAGCGTGGCAAACGAGTGTCGGCTAGAGACTGGGAGATGAGATGGGGAGGGTGAATGCGTTGAGAGTTTGGGGTTGATGGAGGAGGTGAGAGAGGTGAGGGCGGGGAAACGGGGGACGTCGCATCATCCCGCATGCCAAGCGGTGGTGAAGGGATCTTTCCGGCGGCTTTTGTCAGTCTTACGGGATGGCATAAGGACAAGCTGTGCCGGATCACGGATCGCGGATCATCGGCTGCTTGGTATTCCACTCGGGATATATAAGCAGCCTGATATGCGTCGGCGGATCAATTGAGCTTAAATAGGACGGTAAGGGTAGGGTGTGGAGTAGTATTCCCCTTCTTTCGCCATCACCGACGACTCGCCTCTTCACAAGGATCTTCCTCCCCCTCCGTCCTCGGCTTCTGCTCCTCGGCTCTGCTCTTCACCATACAGCGACGACTGTCCGCCATCTTCAACAGCCAAACTGACTCCGGCCGTTACCTACTTTACCTCCTCGGGGTCCCGTCCGCACAACCTTGTTTCTACTCTGTGACAACTATCCTCAAATCTTCCCCGCACATCCTCACCTAAAGGACATGCACTTCGCTACTCCGCCTGTATATACCTAGCTCCCCATCGCTCATCCATCCTATATTCTTCCTCACCTCCTCACCTCACATCCTCACTTTTCCCCTTAACTTCGCCACAATGTCCAATTCCTTCCCCGCCCACGCCTCCCCCACCTTCCCCTCATCCCACCCCTCCTCCAACGCCCCCACCACAAGCATCCCCGCATACAACCTCACAACCCCCGCGCCACTACCCTCGATAATTTCCCCCGCCTTCACGCCTCCCCAAACACCAAGCAATGAGACTAATACCATCCCCCTCACCGAGCGCGATGCCCCTTCAATCCCGGTCGACTCCTCCCTCTCCGCCACCTCCTCCCCCGCTCTCCTCGCGGAGCTCCCAACCGTAGTCTGCGACGTCCGCGCCCGCATCCCAACCACAAGCGAGCAGGAGCTCTGGCTCCACGTGTACCGGACCAGCATCGATACAAAGGACCATCTCGCCATCGTATTCGGCAGCCACATCCGGTCCGCCAGCCTCTTCACCCCGCGCCCCGGCGAAACAGAATCCGACCGCATGATCCGCGGCGCATACCAAGGCCGCCTCTTCCCAGGACGGACAACAAGCCGCGCAGACTCGGCGGCCGCGGAATCCACTCCCGACGGAACAGCTCCCGAAGCGCCCACGGAGCCCGAGACGGATGACGCCGACAAGCCGCCCCTCGTGCGCATCCACTCCGAGTGCTACACCGGCGAAACAATTGGGTCCAGCCGGTGCGACTGCGGCGAACAACTCGACGAAGCCCAGCGGCTGATGTGTCTCCCCATCAACCAGTCCTCCGGCGGCGTCATCGTGTACCTGCGGCAGGAAGGCCGTGGCATCGGGCTGAGCGAGAAACTCAAAGCCTACAATCTGCAGGACCTAGGTCTGGATACTTATGAGGCGAATTTGATGCTGCGGCACCCGGCGGATGCGCGGAGCTATGGTGTTGCGACGGCGATACTTATGGATTTGGGATTGGGGGGAGAGCGGGGGATTAGGTTGTTGACGAATAATCCGGATAAGATTCGAGCGGTGGAGGGGCCGAGGCGGGAGGTGGTTGTTAAGGAACGGGTGGCGATGGTGCCGATTGCGTGGCAGACGGGGGGGAAGGAGGGGGTTAGGGGGAAGGAGTTGGATAAGTATCTTAGTACGAAGGTATGTGGTGTGCCATTGAGTTGCCAGACTGGGACTGACGGATGCAGATTGAAAAGTTCAAGCATTTGCTCGGGTAGCGGCAGCACTGGAATGTTGAGTAAACGGAGATGGCTGGCGTGGGGATGTTGTGGGGAGGATTCTTCTGCATGGCTTGTTCGTTCAAGCCTGGTTTATGATGACGGCGCAGGGCGGCACGCTGATTCAATGGCTCTCATGCGCCATTCAGCGCGAGTGCAGCAGCGGGCTTCAACTACGCCTGTCTCACAGCACCTACGCATGATGAATGTTGGGAGGCTGGATATACAGGGGCTCGGAACCGGGGAGTGCATTGTGAAAAGGGGAATACGGACAAAAAGAGACCGCCACTTCGTAGCGCCAAAATGTAGACTATGTACTATACGCATCGCAAGCACGCACGCACGCACGCGCTGGCGCACCAGGCATCAAGCATTAATCGACTAGACTAAATGATTCCCTGTATGCTTGCCCCAACTCCATCCGCAAACTCCAACCACAAACCATTAATCAGACCTTACCCTCGCCCGCCCCCAAACCTCATCCGCATCCTTCTTCCCCTTCGTCTCCGGCACAATCCAAGCCACAAAACACCAGAAAAACGCCGCCAACCCCGCGAAAATAAAGTACACTTTCCCCTTCCCCAGCCACGCATTAACCATGGGGAAGAACTGCGCAACCACGAACGTAGACACCCAACTCGCACCTAACGCCCAGCCCTGCGTCGCGGCCACCGCTTCGGGACCCACGAGCTCAGCGCTGAGGATAAAGGGGATGGGCCCGAGACCCAGGGCAAAGGAGGCGACGAATAGGAGCACGGCGACTGCGGAGAGGACTTGAATCGAGCGGGTGATACCGATGGCGAGCAGCAGACTCGAGACGCCCATGCCGGCAATGGAACTCAGCAGGCAGGTTTTCCGGCCGAGCTTGTCGACAAGGGGCGCGCATCCCGCAGTGACGGCGATGTTAAGCGCCGAGACAGAGAGGTTTAGCAGCGCGGAGTTGGACTGCAGGAGGTCGGCTAGCAGCGCGACGCCGTACATGATGATGCTGTTTATGCCTGTGAATTGCTGCGCGACCATGACCATGATGATGGCGAAGACAGGCTTCTTTGTGTCTGGGTGGCGGAGGACCTCGAGCATGCCGATTATGCGGCGTGGCTTGGTGGAGCCGCTCGAGGCGTCCCCGAGGAGGGGCTCTTCTGCGTCGGCTGGGTCGTCCCCAGGCCCGGCGGCCCATGTGCTAAACTCCTCGTCGATGTCCGCCTTCGAGCCGCGGATTTTCTGCAGCACCGCTTTCGCGGTGCGCGGGCTGACGTGCTCGGCCGTCCACTTGGGGCTCTCAACGGAGAAGAGCAACCCCACAGCCTGGGCCACACCGACGACGCCGCCGACCGCGAGAATCACGCGCCACATCTGGTCGTGGCTGAAGAAGTAGCCGAGCAGCTGGCTGAGGAAGATGCCGCAGTTGACCATGACCTGGGTTAGGCTGCCGAAGAAGCCTTTCTCGGCTGGTGGGGCGGTCTCCGAGATATAGATTGGGACTGTGACGACGGAGGAGCCGGCGCCGATGCCGGAGATGAAGCGGCCCAGGGCGAGGACGCCGATGTTAGGTGCTAGGGCTTCGAAGACTGGGCCGATTATGAAGAAGATGGTTGTTAGGCGCATGGTCTTGAGGCGGCCGTGGCGGGCGGAGAGTGGGCCCGCTGCCAGGGCGCCGACAAGGCCGCCTGCGGTGAAGATGGAGCTGACGAGTCCGATTTGGGCGGGCGTCATGCGGATGCATTGTGGGAGTGAGGTTGGGACGGTGGTAGAGAGCGATTTCCGTTGACAGGTTATGACGTCCTGCGGGGCGTTGAGCTCGGCGATGTGGTAGCCGAAGAGGAGGGGGCCGAGGGTGGCGACGAAGAGGATGAAGAGGAAGTAGGACGTGAGGTCCTTGAACCATGATCGGGGATCCATTGTGGTTCTGAAATGTCAGTGAGAGCTAGAGCTGAAGCCGGTGGGAGCCAGGGAGCTGGGGAGCGAGGGGGGAGCTGGATAGGCCAGACCTACGTTGAGGCAGCTACCGCCCGACTCCCACGGGCGTGTAGTGCAGAATGGGACTGTCGAAGCGTATTGACAGTAGCCTAATACAACGCAATGGCAAAGATGGAGCGAACGTTGGTGAATATGGTGTTGGTGGTTGGTTGATGCAACGCGTCATTCCGACGGAGTTTGGGGTGAAAGGGGATGTCAGCCTGGGGCAGCCGGGCAGCAATATCACCACGACGTCAGCTGACTTGTCACTCCTCGTGGGCTTCATCTCGTCGACCTCATCTCATCTCCTCATACCACGGCCAAATCCTCTTACTATCTCTTCCATCTTTCTACTACCCTGAGCTGGGAATCTAGCCAGCTCACCGCTCACTACGCATGCCCGTACGGTTGCCGGTTCTTTTGCTCTGAATCTCATATGAATGTCGAATCCGCCCTCTGGTCCACCATCAGCCGCGTCTTCGCTGCTGGCCCTTGACGGTCCGTCGTCTCGTGCTTTTTCTAAAAGTTACCGGAACTAGTCGTTCTGACGTCTCAGACTCCGACGCAAGGATGGCCTCAATGTCATCCGTCCCGCGTCCGAAGCACATCACGGACCGGTACAAGATCATTGGTTTCATTAGTAGTGGAACCTATGGCCGAGTGTACAAGGCCAAGGGCAAAAATGGCCACGTCGGCGAATTTGCGATCAAAAAGTGAGTTCCGATTTTCGTACTCTGCTCCATCTCACGTTCCTCCCCAGGTTTAAGCCCGACAAGGAGGGCGAGGTCGGCTACACCGGCATCTCGCAGTCGGCGATCCGTGAAATGGCCCTCTGCACAGAACTCTCGCACCCGAACGTGGTGCACACTGTCGAGATCATCCTCGAGAACAAGTGCATTTACATCGTATTCGAGTACGCCGAGCACGACCTACTCCAGATCATTCACCACCATTCGCAGCCGAACCGGGCGGCCATCCCCGCGCGGAGCATCAAGTCCATCATGTACCAGCTGCTCCACGGCTTGCTGTATTTGCACCGGAACTGGGTCATGCACCGTGATCTGAAGCCGGCCAACATCATGGTCACCAGCAAGGGCGAAGTCAAAATTGGCGACTTGGGCCTTGCACGCCTCTTCCAACGCCCGCTGAACACGCTTTTCACGGGTGACAAGGTGGTCGTGACCATCTGGTATCGCGCGCCAGAGTTGCTCCTCGGTGCTCGCCACTACACGCCTGCTATCGACCTTTGGGCGGTGGGCTGCATATTCGCGGAGCTGCTCTCACTGCGACCGATCTTCAAGGGTGAGGAGGCCAAGATGGATAACAAAAAGTCGGTCCCGTTCCAGCGCAACCAGATGCAGAAGATTGCCGAGATCCTAGGACTACCAACCAAGGATCACTGGCCGCTGCTGAGCAGCATGCCTGAGTACGCACAGCTGGCGAACCTGTCGGCCGGCAACTCGCGCGTCGCCAGCCCCCAGACTCTGCACAAGTGGTACTGGAACATTGTACACATGAATAAGTACCCGAGCGATCCTGCCAGCATGACGCCAGGCAAAGAGGGGTTGGCACTGCTCAAAGGACTGCTTGAGTACGATCCGCAGAAGCGCCTGACCGCGGAACAGGCACTGCAGCACCCCTACTTTACCGATGATGACAAGCCAGGCGAAAACTGCTTCGAGGGCAGCGGTATCGAGTATCCGCTACGCCGTGTGAGCCAGGAGGACAACGATATTCGCACCTCAAGTCTCCCAGGGACCAAGCGCAGCGGACTTCCGGACGATAGCTATGGAGGCCGTCCTGCGAAACGCCTCAAGGAGGCTTAGGGGCTCTACTACTATGGCGTGGCGCAGTGATAGTGGCTTGCTCGCTGTTTCGGGCTTAGCTGCGGCGCGGCCCGCGGAGCAACCCGTCGACCGGCTGGACTACAAAGCGACGCGCGCGCCAACATCATCGGATCACCATGGCCAACACAACGTCGTCCACAATGCGCGCCTGGATGCAGTCTGCCAGGGGCAGCATATTTGAGAAGGCTGTCCTTGCTGACATTCCGCTGCCTGGTGAGCCCACTGGCTCAGACATTCTCGTCAAAATCTCGCATGCCGCGCTAAACCCGGTTGATTTGGAGCTCGCACGTGTTATTCCCACCTTCTGGCCATTCCCGCATAATCGCGGCATCAGCCTGGACTTCGCCGGTCGTGTCGAGCGTGCTGGGCCACTCGTCCCCCCGGAGCTGGGCCCTGGCGTCTCAGTCTGTGCCGCACTCGGTGTGGCGCAGGTGTGGGCTGGCAAGGGCGCTCTCGCGGAGTACATCGTTGTGCCTTGCAATCTGGTTGCGGTTACGCCTCAATCTCTGACGTCCGCCGTTGCCGCAGGACTCGGCATCACCGGCCAAACCGTTGCATTGATGATGCGCGAGGCGAAGGTCAAGAGTGGCGACCGCGTGCTCGTGAACGGCGCGAGTGGCGGTGTCGGGTCACTATTGGTACAGGTTCTGAAGGGCAAGGGCGCACATGTCACGGGTATCTGCTCGGCGGCGAATTTTCCCCTGGTGCAGCGGCTGGGTGCCGACGAAGTAAGTTCTGGCGTGACTTTGCTCCGCCGCTGACCAGGGAGGTTGTCGATTACACCAGCGCACCGGTAGCTGAGCAGCTGGCCGGGGTCGAACAGAACTTCGACTACATTTTCGACACCATGCGCAACCAAGCCCTGTTTGAAGGCTCGCCCGCTTATCTCAAGCCGAGCGGGCTGTACCTCAACATCGGATCGCGCGGCAGCTCTTTCTGGCAGATGAGACTACTCGACCTGAAGAATGACTGGCTGCCGGTGTTCCTGGGGGGCACACCACGCAAATGGAAGACGTTAGCTCACCGTCCGAGCGGGGATTTTCAGCGGATGGTCACAGACTGGGTCAACGCAGGTCTCATAACCGATGTGCCTATCGACTCGGAGGTTCCGATGGCAGAGGCGCTCAAGGTACGGCCCCCACACGAGCCTCCGCAACTCTACTGACCACAACAGGGCTTCGAGCGACTTGAGACTCGCCACGCGAAGGGCAAGGTCATCATTCGGATCCAGGATTGAGGCTGCTGCTTTGATAGCTATGTAGCTGTAAAAACTATTTTACCGAGTGTCTTTTGGCACCGGTCAGATCGCGGGCTTCCTGCAGGGCGTAGCGTCCGATTCGCGGTTTCTCGTGTCAGTCATCGGGTATGGTTACGTGCATAGTGACACAGCGCCTTGGAACATTCCCGTCAATGGGAGCGGCTGCCGCGTCTCAGGTCGATTGGTCCTCCTTCAGTGAGTGCGTATCGCTCATCATCTATCACTGACGCCTTTCCAGAGCGGAAATACGTGGCATGGCATTATTTGGATGCGGCGTAGTTCACGCGAAGGTTTGAGACGCCCCGCGAACCACCTGCACCGCTGCCTTGCCTCGCCGCTCCTCTGCGACGAACCGCGGGTCTCCCTCTGTTTCCACAGCCTGATTCGGCTGCCCGCAGTCCCGCTTCCTTGGCATTCGACCGATTATCTCTCTCGATACCTTGCTGCTTTGACAGGTAGGCTGGTAGGCTGCCGTTGCTCCGCGTCTGCCTTGTCGGGTGGTTTTAGCTTTAACCTGCAGGCTTGTCTCTTCTCCGGTATCCAGTGCTCGTTTCGTCCATGCTCTATACGCAAGTTCTTCAATCTGACTTCAAGTTAACACCATCCTGCTCAATACACAAGTTCTTCAATCTGACTCCAAATTGACACCATCCTACTCGCGTCATGGCTCCGGGTGCTCGGCGAGGTTCTAACAATCGTGGGCGTGGTGGTAGTTCGCGTGGTGGTGGTCGAGGCGGCGGGCAGAGCGGTGGCTGGAGAGCGCAGAACACCCTGCCTTGCCGTCATGGGGAGAATTGCACATATGGTGCACGCTGCAAGTTTTCTCACGACTCGCAAGACAATGGCCGAAGCACCCAGAGATCCGGGGTCTGTAACAATGTTCTCCAGGGAAGGGAATGCTCCTTTGGAGCCAGGTGCAAATACTCGCACGACGTTCAAGGTGGCTCGGTACGGCCTCCGCGTCCTCCTCGTCCTGAGCCAACGGCCGAGCAAGAAGCGGCTAAGGATGCATACCATGCGTGGAAGCGGCTTATCAAAGCACCACCGACGAGTATGGACCTGAGCCGGACCAAAAGGGTGTGGGACGGAGCCCTCGATATCCTCAACGCCGACAACCGCGATTCGCACCAGAAGCTCCCTAGGGATCTGGATTTGGACGAGACTTATGGCCATGACTATATCCTGGCCGTCCTGACGATGCACCCGACGGCTTTCTCGCCCCTGAATGGTGTGGGATTCATGGATATCGTACATCCCTTCCTTCTGGTTATCACTCACACCGAACTGATCGACTCCTTGTCGCTGGATACCTATGTTGGCGCCATCTACAACTTCATCAGCGGCCCCCACGGCTCTCGGGCCATTCCCTTTTTCAAGCGCGTCGCCTTGAGCTTGAAGGACCACCTGGCGTTGTATGCGGACAAGATGATCGGTCCCTTGTGCACTGCGCTCTGTGTGACGCTGAGGCGGGAACCCCGTACATCGTTTCAGGAGGAGCTGTCAGAAGTCCTTGACATCCTGGATGGCGTACTCGTGTCGGTGACGCCGGAGACTAAAAGCATTGCCGGGAATGTGCTCGAACAGTTACATGCGATCGCGCGGCGTGCTCAATCTCTGCTTGGACGCGAGGAAGAACTGGAGGTCGGTGATATCGCTCCCACGGCTTCCACATATCCACGCAACCACGTGGTCCCCGGTGGGCGGCACGACAACGATTTTGCCGATATCACGCAGACGGCAATTTTTCCCAGCGCGGACGAAATCCGATACCGCGGCCTGAAAGACCTGCCTTCAACGGATCGTGACGAAAGTCATCATCTCAGCGACCCTGCGGAGAGGCACATTGATACGCTCTTTAGACTGCTACGTCATGACATTTTTGGCGAGCTGAAAGACGCCTTGAACATTCTTCTGCACGATGCGGACGCAGATCCTCGGGTTTTCGAATCCCAGAACATAAGCCTGGGCAACATCCGGGCCCAGGCATACACTGGGGCGCGCGTTGCGTTCATCTCCCCAGAGCTGAGGCAGGGCTTCGACATATCCATTTCTTTCACTGCTCCCAAGGCGATTCGCAAGCTTAAACCGGCTGAGCGGCAGCAATGGTGGGAGCATCCTCGGCGCCTGTCAGACGGGACACTGCTCTGTTTTCTTGTTCACATCAACGGCAAGAGCGAACTGACATTTCTTACGGCTGGGCAGAAGAGCACTGACCCGAACCAACGGCACTCGCTGATGGCTCCTAAACCGGTAATCGTTGCACGGTCGCTCTTTCCTAGCCAGTTCAGCGTCGAGCTCCTCGTACAACTCAGTTGCTCTCCCGCATCGGGGCTTCTCATCGACTTCTCTGGTGTACTTCCTGCCACCTTCGTTCCCGTATTGGAGACCTTGCAGCGGATTCAGAAAGAGAGCCGCTTGTCTTTTCGCTCCTGGGTCTTACCCGAACGCGTCCAATCTGGCACTCATGTCGAGATTCTCGACGTCCCTCCACCGGTCTATACCCGCAACGCGAGGTTTGCCTTTTCACTCGCTCCCATTCTGAAGGACTCTGGCGATGAGCTCTTCATCACGCGTGATGCGCGGGTCGACGACGAAGCACTTGTCAGCCAGATTGTGAATCGTACGGGACTCGACATGGGTCAGGCTAAGGCACTCATTGCCGCACTCGTTCGTGAATTTACCTTCATCCAAGGTCCGCCGGGATGTGGCAAGACTCACTTAGGCGTACAGCTCATGCAGGTTCTGCTGCACGCTGCACGCAAGGGCAATCTTGGACCCATTATTGTCGTGTAAGTTTTTGTGCCACTCTCGTTCCACATCTGACGAGCGGCAGATGTTATACCAACCACGCATTGGACCAGTTTTTAGAACATCTCATCCAGATCGGCATCACCAAAATCATAAGAATGGGTGGACAGAGCCGGTCGCCGGAACTGGAGGGCAAGAACCTTCGCGTTGTCACGAAGGCAGAAGGTAGCACTGGGTTTGAACGTTTTCAGGTTGCAAAAATCTTTGAGGAGATTCAAGAGCTCTCCAAGGACGTCGAAGTCACACTCAAACGTCTTAGCGCCTTAAAACGGAAACCTCAGTGGTCAAATCTCAGCCACCACCTCCGCCGCCACCATTCAAAGATCTACAAGCAATTTGTGCCGGGTGACACTGATTGGACGCTCGTTGGCGATGCATTCGACATTTGGAAATTGGTCAAAAATTTACCGAAATATACTGACGGAGACCATGCTCCGATTGAGTCTGTCCTGGTGTTGGCCGAGGGAAACGTGAACGAGGTGTCCCCTCTTGATCGGGTCCGTCTCGTCCAGTACTGGGTAGACGAGAGCTGCAAAGAAAAGCGAGACCATGTTTACGAGTGCGTTCGCGAGGCCGAGCAGCTTCGCCGACAGTTAGACGACGTTCGAAGCGAAGCTGACAAGCGGATTCTCGCATCAGCGGACGTGATTGGAGTCACCACGACAGGCCTCGCAAAGCGGATCGCGGTACTGCAGCATGTCAAAGCAAAGGTTGTGCTTTGCGAAGAGGCTGCGGAAGTGATGGAGTAAGTATTTCTCCTTTTGTATCTCACGCTGACCCGGCAGACCACATATGGTGTCGGCCTTTCTCCCGAGCGTCGAGCATTTCATACAGATTGGCGACCACCAGCAGCTGCGTCCACAGATCAATAACTATTCGCTATCGCTAGAAAGCGACACAGGGGTGCGGTACCAGCTTGACCGCAGCCAGTTTGAGCGGCTCTGCAAGGGCGAGCGGGACCGGCCTCTTGTTCCCGTGGCTCAGCTCAACGTTCAGCGCCGGATGCGGCCTGAGATTTCGACTTTAATTCGAGAGACGGTGTACAAGCGCCTTCAGGATCATGCGAGTACGCAGGATCTTCCTAACGTGGTGGGTATGCGCAAAAACGTCTTTTGGCTTGATCACAGCAACCTGGAGGGCGAGCAGGATGACCAGCGGTCCCACTGCAATGTCTGGGAGGTTGAAATGGTCAAAGCCCTCGTGCTCCACATCGTTCGCCAGGGCGCGTATAAAAGCCAGGACATCGCGGTCCTTACGCCATATACGGGCCAGCTTCAAAAATTGCGTGCTGCCATGAAGGCCGAATTTGAGGTTGTGCTGAGCGACCGGGACCAGGATACGCTTCTCCGAGACGGATTCGATCCTGAGGCCTCCGATGAGGACGGCCCAAAGCGCCCGCTGGAGAAGAAGCGCATGGTCGAGCTGCTGCGTCTTGCAACCGTGGTCAGTTATTCCGTTCTTGGATTTATTTGCTCCACTAACGCTGGCAGGACAACTTTCAAGGCGAGGAGGCGAAGCTGGTCATCGTGTCACTTGTGCGAAGCAACAGGACCCGCAGAGTTGGATTCCTGCGGACTGAGAACCGCATCAACGTCCTTCTGAGCCGCGCGCAGCATGGGCTCTATCTCATCGGGAACTCCGACACATACGCCAACGTGCCGATGTGGGCCCGTGTTCTCGGAATGCTGAGGGCGACAGACTCCGTTTCGACGGCTCTAGGCCTTTGCTGTCCTCGACACCCAGACACGGAGATCCAGGTCTCTCAGTCAGAAGATTTTCGACGCAAAAGCCCGGAAGGGGGCTGCGAGTTGAGTTGCGACCGGCGCCTCTCGTGTGGCCATCAGTGCGAAGCGAGGTGTCATTCTGATTATCTCCACCAGGTGTTCTCATGTCCCCAGCCGTGTCAAAGGCTACACACGCCATGTAACCACCCTTGCCAGAAGGCGACTTGTGGAGAGGACTGCGGGTCTTGCCAGATCAAAATCGACAATGTGCAGCTGCCCTGCGGCCACGATGTGGACGGCGTGGCTTGTCACCGCACCCAAAAGCTGGACGCAATTTTCTGCCCTACTCTCGTTAACAAAACCGTCCCGCGCTGCAGTCACGTTATAAAAATCGCCTGCTCGAAGAGTGTTAGCGCCCCGAGCTTCAAGTGCCCCACGCCGTGTAGTGCGGTGCTCGAATGTGGGCATCCATGTCCCGGTACCTGCGACGACTGCCGACAGGTGTCGGACGCTGAAGTCATCTTCAAGCATGCTAGCTGCCCCAAAATTTGCGGCAGAAGCTTGCCGAGGTGCAACCACAGTTGCCAAAGTACCTGCCATGCCGCTGAAAGCAAAGACTGCGGCCTTTGTCACGCTCCGTGCGAGGTATGTTTTAGAATTAGGCCTCTCCGCTAAGTCTTTCGAGCTTCTCGCAGAGTGAACCCCTTTGCCTTTCAACCGCTAACTATCATAGGTTCGATGCAAGCACTCGAAATGTTCGTTGAAGTGCCATGAGCCGTGCGCGCCTTGCATTGAGAAGAGATGCAGCTGGCAGTGCGTGCATAAAGGTGCTTGTACACTCCCCTGCGGTGCACCCTGCAATCGGCTGCCATGTCAAGAGCGCTGCGCAGAAAACCTCGCATGCGGCCATCGCTGTCCGACTGTATGTGGAGAGGACTGTCCTGAGGGATACTGCCAGGCCTGCTCTGACAAGCTGGATGCCCGTGTCGACATTCTCGAGATGAAGACGTACGGTGAAATTGACCTCGACGAAACGCCCATTGTGGTCCTAGGATGTGGCCACTTCTTTACCTTCGAGACGCTCGATGGTCTTGTCGGAATGCGCGACGTTTACGAAGTCAACGCTCACGGCGAGTACATCCGGATTCTTGAATCACCGGCCCTCGCGGATTCCATTCCTCGCTGCCCCGATTGCCGAAGCCCATTCCGACAGTTTGCAACTACGCGGTACAACCGGGTGGTCAACCGGGCGGTGATTGACGAAATGACGAAGCGCTTCCTCATTAGCTCGCGCGCGGAGCACGCCGAGTTGGAGGCTAAGGTTGACGCATTGGAGGAAAGCTTTGCAAAGGCCCAGTTGGCACTCAAGGCCGCGACCCCAATGCCCTTGCTTGGACGGAAAGGTCGCGCCGCACCTTCAACGGACACTGTGGTTATGTTCAACAGAACTTACGTCGAGGCCACCCCTCTTGTTAACTCTGTTGATTGGTTCTGTGCCAAAGTCGAGGCTAAAAATGAACCGGTCAGAAAACTCCACGACGCGATTGTTCAAGCGGCGAGAGAGTCGCAGCCGCTCGATGAGAAGGTGGCTGGAATGAAACTCGCGAAATCTCTCTACGCCGCTTCTCGCGAGAGCCGCATCATCATTGGTAGCCAGCTACTGCGGGCTCGGATAAGATTCACCGCTCTTGCTCATCAACTCGAGCTTGCTCGAATCCGGAGATCTTGGCCTGCTGATATCGGCTTGAATGTGAAGTCAGGCTCAAATCCTGCAAAGACGGCCCCTAATATCTTTGCCGCTTGCGAAAAGCTGATCGGTGTATCCGGAAGGGAACGACTTCCAAAGTTCGCTGTGGAGGCTACATTGCATTATGCACAGTATGCTCATCTCTTACGCTCTTACCGCAATACGGCACCGTCCATAGAAAGCGACAAATTGACGAAAAAGGCGAAAGGGTTTGTCGAGCAAGCCATCGCGCTGTGCGACCGTGGTTTTCAGAATGCCGACAAGTTGCGGGAAGCTCTGCAGGTGGTAGCGGAGTCTCTAAACAGTGAGTGGTATGAGGAGGTAACGGCAGAAGAGATTGCGGCCATCAAGAACGCTATGGTGACTGGGAGGGGTGGCCTTCCAACACACTCGGGACACTGGTACGAATGTCAGAATGGCCATGCGGCAAGTTGCCTTTTGACTTTTCTGGTCTCCGCTAATGTACCTCCAGTTTGCGGTAGGAGAATGTGGGATGCCCATGGAACTGGCGCGGTGTCCTGAGTGCGGTGCCCAAGTGGGTGGTCAGCGTCATAATCCCGTCGCGGGAGTTGCCAGGGCGCAGTACATGGAGGACGACTAGGTTATGGGTATTGCGAGAGGAACGAAGTCCAGTATCTTGTCAATGGACCATGAGACCCACAAGTACCCGATGAAGAATAATTATGGGAAATGCCACGTGATTGTGTCACGGCCGTCAACGACGGCGCTCTGATTCAACATGTTTTCCTTCCGGTGATCAGCTTTCCTCACTTCTTTATACACAGGGACGCCATCATCATCGCAACAGAGCCTCTTGGACACTTGGTATTGCTTTCACAGATCGATCAGACTGCTTGAGGTACTTTCGACCAGGTAGGGAGTTTAATCAATGCATCGCTTATGCATACCTGCTTCTCTTACTCTACTGCTTCCCCAAGAGCGCTTGAGCCCTACCCCGTTGAGCTGTCGAGGTGGGTATGGGTCTTAACTCCCCGTTGTCATAGGCATGCAGCCTTCGATTGAGATGGATTGACGATCAAATCACGGGGCATGACCCGCACAATTTATGTCCTCTTCACATCGTTGTTTTCATCATCCTCCGTCGCGGCTGAGATGGCGAGGAAATCGATGGGAAGCCTTACAATTTGACAGCCACACATCGTGCCGGCACTCTACGATTTTCACGATGCATCCGCTGCTCTCAAACCAAGGCCATATAGTTACAGTTGTAATTACAAGACTGCTCTGTAGGTCATGGCCGACGATGTCGAGCATTGCCAATCGCGAATCGCAGCGTTTCGATATGGAATCAAACGGGCTAAGCGGAAGCGGAATAAGGGCACCCCGTGATGTCGGCGTGGGTGCGGAAGGTGAACCTTCACTTTCTTTCATCTCTTGAAGAGTAGTAAAGAACTCGTTTATACTGTCTACGAAGGAGAGTTCAATGCTGGTACATTCATCATCTTATGCCCTGTGTTGCTCCGGACAAGGCCCCTCAGCCTTCCCATGAATGTGGCGGTGCAGTGGCTAGTGAAATCTTCGCGACGATGATATCCTCTTTCGGCTTGAAGCCTCAAGGCTCAAAAACAACGTCCATGATGGCCCTTGCACTCCACATCTTCACAATCCGCGCTATCATTATCAGAGATCTACGGTCGGCATCGACGGCGCGAACGCGTCAAACTGGGCGTGATGACGATCCAATTCTCGTCCATCACAACAAGCTCTCCTCTTTTCCCCTTTCAGCTTCAAGACAGGGATCAGCTGGACGACACAACCGTATCCCTCAAGACCGTCCCAAACCATCATTCATGCGAATGAGCTGAAGTCGCGTCCCGCAACGCAACATCTCACACCCGCACACCAGTCACATCCTTCCCCTCAAGCACTCGTCGCCCGCACCGGCGCCTGAGACGTGATGACCTAACACCGCGCGCAGGTGACCAGTAACAGCAAATCTGACGCCCGCCATCACAAAACCCGACAACTCAAATCCAACCGCAAAGTGACAAAAACCACCCAGCCGCAGCCGCGCAAACGCTCACTTGTGGCGCCCCTATGATGCGCAGAGCCCAGCCGTGGCGCCCCACTGATCAGCAGCCCCCGCCTCCCTACGCCGTGGTTGGCCAGGCTGCGAGCCCACGAAGTCGGCTCGCGAGGTTGCTATTAAGATGGTCGTGAAAACGGTCCTCGCGAAGCGACCCCGCCGTCCTGGAACGGTCATTTTTAACGCAGCGATGAGGCGGGGACCGCGTTGCACCGCGTAGGCGAAGGCGTGGGCTGCGGTTCCAGGAGCCGGGCACGCGGCACCGCTTACAGGCCCGCGGTGGCAGTGGCTGCGGGGCGCAAACTGCACGGCCGATCGGGTTGCGCGCGATGTGCGTCCGTTCCGTGGGGATGGGGGCCTGCACTTGGCTGGCGTGTTGGCGGGCGGGCCGGCTGGGACGTATATGTGGGTTAGGCCCCGCAAAGGTAGGAGTGGGTGTGCGTTGCGTTCTTGGTTTGGATTCGAGATGCGTACCCCGCCGCCGGAAGTCATCGCGAGGTGGCCGAGGCCGAATTATGAGGACCCTGAGACGGTGGGGCCGGAGTTGACGATGGTGGGAGCGGTGTTTTTGGCGGCGGCGGCGGTGAGCGTTGCGTTGAGGGTGTGGACGAGGTTGAGGGTTACGAAGTGGTTTGGGTGGGATGATGCGTTGGTGTGCTTGGGTCTGATATTCAGCATTGGAGTCAATGTTGTCTTCAACCTGGGCGTATCGCAGTACAAATGGGCTCGACACATCTGGGATATCCCGCCCATGAACACTCAAGGTCAGTTAAAACGAAGCAGCGAGCGAACTGAACTGATGATACTAGCCCCCATGAAGCTCTCCTTCGCGCTCAAGCTCCTCTTTCTCCTCGCCTCGTCCTCAATCCACCTCTCCCTCCTCGCATTCTACTACCGCCTCTTCGGCAAGCATCTCTTTACCCGCCTCCGCTACCTCCTCCACGCAACCGTCCTCGCCCTCCTCTCCATGACCATAATCTTCTTCTTCCTCTTCATCTTCCAATGCCACCCCATAAGCGCATACTGGACCTTTGCTCCCGCCTCCTGCCTCGACGAAGAAGCCATCGTCAGCGTCTACGGCATCGTCAAAACCCTCTTCGACTTCCTCATAACCTCCCTCCCCATCCCCGTCATCCTCCGCCTCGAAATGCCCCCCTGGCGCCGCTACGCCGTCGCCCTTCTCCTCGGCCTCGGCTACCTCGTCACCATCGCCGGCATCGTGCGCACATATTACACCTGGCAGGCACTCCACACACCGGACTACGACCTGAGTTGGTACCAAGGGATCAGCGTCATCGCCAGCGCCGTCGAAAATGACCTCGCCATCATAACCGCCTGTGTGCCTACCATCCGGCCCCTCGTTCGCAAGGCCCTACACCCGCTGCTCAGCTCGCTGTCGCCGCGCGAGCATATGAAATCGTCCGCCGAGGCTGTGTTTCTCGAGGGCCCGATTCGTGCCTCAGAGCGTATGGCCCCAAGGCGGGGGAGCTTGCCGGACGAGGATGGCGATGCGGCGGTGTGACGGGCGGGTGATGGGACGCCAAGGGGGCGGCTGGGTGGATTTCCTTTTCGGCATGGGGCTGGGCATGGGGCGGCGTTTGAGAGAATATTCGCATTTGCCGGTGCTTGGATTTTGATGCATTTTTAGCGGGTGGGATGGGCTGCATTGCTGCTTTCAGTGCGGCATCGTATTTGACGACATATACAGTGGTAGCTTCTCTTAGAACGCGAATTCTGACACGGCTGTTCGCCGGTTTTATTCTTTCACTTCGAGGATGCCGATTCCCGTGATCGCTAACTCCTGCATACAGCCTCGCGCCACGGCGCCATGTTGCGGCGGAGATGCAACTTTGAGCGTTTAGTGGAGATGGAACGGGGTCTCGGGAGCGAGGGGAAACGGAGAAAAGTCCGAATGAGCTGTGATTTGAAGTTGGTTGGCCGGGAGGAAGCCGGTGGCGTAAATATCTCGCTTGAGGCGTTGCATTTCGACTTTCTGGGCCGATGGATCACTGAGGCGCCCCGAGCAATCCGAGCATAGCACATCGGGGGAGAAAGCGGAGACGACCTTCAGTTCTTGGGTCCGAGACCACTGCTGGCGATTCTTCTGAGACGAGACCTCGCTGAACCGATTCTCGTTCGTCACTCCTTCTCCTCTTTTCGTTCCTTGCCCTCCCATATCCACTCCGCATTTACCTCCGACATCATCCTCGACAAAGTAACCTCCGGCCCAAGTAGTATCATCGTCTCCACTACTCCCGGCCCATGCATACCCCACGCAATCCACCCCCTCAGATACCCCCACACCAGCCTTGCGATAGCCTTGCTTTCGTCCTCCGGAACATGCGCGTTATGTTCCTTCCCCAACTTCGCAATCGCCCCATCAAGCGCCGCCGTCAGGTTCTCGACCGTCCAGGCGTCCTCCACATCTCCCATGGCCCATAAGCACCGCGCCCGGACGACATTAGGGTCCAGCCTCTCCTCCGTCACCCCCGACCTCGCTCCGTTAAGTAGCTTCTGTACATTCGCTGGTGCGGCAAGTTCGATCTTCGCAGGCCCGGTGAGGAGCCAGAAATATTGGTGGTCGGCGGCGAACTGCTGGGCGCTGGTGAATCTGCTCACGGCGACCTGGAGAACGGCGGCAACGTATGCGCGGAACTCTTCGGGTGAGGCGGAGGTGATGGGGAGACGGGCATCTAGCGGAATGTCTTGAATGAAGTTCTGCACTGCGATGAAGACCGAGTCGACGAGCGCTTCGGCCGCAGGACCGCCAGCTGCGAGGCGAGCAGCCGCGTGCTTCGGGGCTAGGAACCAGAGTTTATCGAGGTTGACAACGGGATTGGTTTTCGTGAGGCGGAGGTTAAACTATGCCGTTAGCTTGGGCCCCGGATCGGAGGATATAAAACACACCTTTCGCTCCAAATCCGCCATCGTCATAAAGTCATTATGCGACTTCCCCCCTCCCTGCCCATCCTGATGCGACCACCCCAACAGCGCCAGGAAGTTATCCAGTGCCTCCGGCAACACGCCCTGCGCCTGCATGACGCCAATATCAAACGCCTTATCCCGCTTACTGAGCTTGTTGCCCTGCGCATCGAGCAGCAGCCCCACATGTGCGAACGCAGGCGGCGTCCACCCGAACGCATTGTACAGCGTGACATGCTTCCGCGTCGAGATCATCCACTCCACGCCGCGAATCACATGCGTGATACGCATGTGATGGTCATCCACTACATTCGCGAGGTGGTACGTCGGGAGTCCGTCGCTCTTGAGCAGCACGGGATCCTCAAACGCCGGCGCCGCCAATTTGCGCGTCTCGTTCCGTATCCGCCCGAACACGAGATCGCGGAAGTCGGGCTGGTGCGTCGGGTCCTTGAGCCGCACGATGTGTGTTTCGCCCCGGTGCGCCCGGTCTGCCGACTCCTCGGCGGGGATGTGGATGCAGGTCCGGTCGTACTCGGTGCTCAGGCCTTGCTTCAAGCGCGCCTCGGCTTTGGCGCGCAGCTCGTGCGCAGGGCAGAAGCACCGGTAGGCGTATCCGGAGGCAATCAACTGCTCGGCGTGTTCGCGGTAACGCATCGTGCGGAGGGACTTGGTCGTTAGTCGCGTTCATTGAGAGACGGAGGGAGTACCTACCTGCTTGTACGGTCCGTACGGCCCCTCGACTTCAGGTCCTTCATCCCACTGCAACCCCGCCCATCTCAAATCGCGAATAATCCGCTCCTCCGCCCCAGGCACAGTCCGCTTCTAGTCCCGTCAGCGCCGACCACTACCCAAGAACGCAACGCACCTCATCCGTATCCTCAATTCTCAAGATAAACTGCCCGCCCGTCCGCCTGGCAAGTAGGTAATTAAACAGCGCCGTGCGAATCGAGCCTAAATGCAGATGCCCCGTCGGGCTGGGGGCGAAACGCGTGCGCACCGGGCCGTCGGGCAGGTAATTCAAACTCTTTTTGGACGCATAGCGCCGCGCTTCAGACTGAAAGAGCAGCCGCCGCCGACAAGCGGTGCATTTGAAGCGCGATGCAAACATTGTGCGGAATGCCGTCACAATTTTTCGGTGCTGTTCGGCATGGCGCGCGCGGGTCGGAGGTGAGCTCCCCGCAGCCGCCACGTCAAGGTCAAAGCACCCTCCCGCGTCATCTCACCCCGCGACCGCCGCAACCATGCCTCCGAATCTCAACCCCAACATTCAGGTCCTCGACCTTAACTACCAGTTCCCAGACGGGAGCACAGGGTTACACAATGTGCGCCTCGACCTACCAGCCGGCAGCCGCACGCTGCTAATCGGGGGTTTGGCACCCCGTTCCGCACGGGCCCGGCTAACACTATGCTGCAGCGAACGGCGCGGGCAAGACGACGCTCCTGCGCTTGCTAAGTGGCAAACGCATGGCTCCCGGCGGAACGGTGAAAATCGGCGGTGTGGACCCGTTCACGCACTCCCTGGAGGGCGTAACCTACCTCGGTGTCGAGTGGGTGCTGAATCCGATCGTGCGCACCGACATCGACGTCCCCACCCTCCTCAAGTCTGTGGGCGGCGACGCATTTCCCGAGCGCCGCGACGAGCTGTTGCATGTACTGGACATTGATACCGCGTGGCGGATGCACGCGGTGAGCGACGGGGAGCGGCGGCGCGTGCAGCTGGCAATGGGGCTGTTGAGGCCGTGGACCGTGCTTTTGCTGGACGAGATCACGGTGGATTTGGATCTGCTGTCCCGGTGGGAGTTTCTGGCATTCTTGAGGCGGGAGACGGAGAGGCGCGCCTGTACGATTGTGTATGCGACGCATATACTGGATAACTTGGCGATGTGGCCGACGCACCTGGTGCATATGGGCCTGGGGCGGGTGAAGAAGGCGGGGAGTATGGAGGAGCTGGAGGTTGAGAAGGAGGTGCCGCAGACGGGGAATAGTGCGCTGGGGGAGATGGTTATGAAGTGGTTGAGGGAGGATTTGGTGGAGAGGGGTCCGCGGAGGGGCGGAGAGGAGAAGACGTACGCGGAGGAGGGGATTGGAGGGTATGGATATGAGAAGCTGCCGCAGTAGACTGCATTTGGTGATAGCATGATAGACCATGGCCTCAACGCCTATAGATCAAAAGTAATTCAACTTCTGATATCTCCGAATCCGAAACTTCCCCATTGGGCTGTGACGACAAGGATGTAACGACACTTCACGATAGAACCAGTCCAACAACCACCATGACACCAAACTTCAGCCATGGACCGAATAAACATCCATATCCGAGGTATCTTCCCCCATCTCCCCTATCACGTCCAACTGCTAACCCCACAGACCTAATTACGAGCTATCAAGAGCTCAACCCGTCCACAATCCCCGAGCTGTCCGACCCCCCAAGCGCCCTCGAATTCATGCGCTATGCCGCAACCAACCGTCCATTCATTCTCCGCAACGGCGCAGCCGACTTCCCCGCAGTCCAGAAGTGGAATGCCGCATACCTACGTGAGGTCATGAACGATGCGCCAGTCAACGTCGCCATCAGCGCGGCCGGGTGCGTCGTGCGCTCCCCAACCGCCCCTAACCCGCCTAACATTATAGGGACGCCGATTCCGTGCTCGAGCGGCCCGACGGGGAACTCTGGTTTATAAAACCATGCGAGGTGTCGGCTCCATTCGGCGCCGTGTTAGATGCGATCCAGCTGCAGGAGCAAGACGCAGGACACACAGGCCCAGTCCTCTACGCCCAAACCCAAAACGACAACCTGAGGAACGAATACGCGCCTCTATATGCCGACATCCCTCCCACAATCCCCTTCGCGCGCATCGCCCTCCAACGCCCCCCCGACGCAATCAACTTCTGGCTCGGGAGCGCCAGGTCCCGAACAGCCCTTCACCGCGACCCATACGAAAACATATACGTCCAGGTCCTAGGCACCAAGACATTCACTCTCCTCCCGCCCACCGAAGCACCCTGCGTCAACGAGCAGCGCCTGCGCGCCGGGACGTATGTCCCCGCCGCCGAGACCCAGGCCGAGCACGAGGCCGAGGGCCCCCCGGCCGCTGTATACCCCACGCTCGACTCCCCCCCCGCGTCCATCCCATTCCCGACCTGGGACCCAGATAACCCCGCGGTACGGCCCTCGCCCTACTCGCACCTAGCCTGGCCCATCCGCCTCATGCTTCGTCCAGGCGACATGCTCTACCTCCCAGCGTTGTGGTACCACGCCGTCGCACAGGGGAACGGGAACGAGGGCATCAGCTGCTCGGTCAATTACTGGTATCCACTCCCCTTGCTTCCCTCCCCCCCGGACGCTGACAGCACAGGTACGACATGGACTACAGTGGTGCGTTTTACTCGCTCAGCGGTTTTGCACGGGGTGTTGGGCTCGCGAGTATGGGGCGGGAGGAGGATGGAGGTTTTATAGATGCACCGGCTACATAGCGGAAGCATGATCAATCCCGTACTGTGGTACCATAATGGGACCAACGGACCTTCATGTGCAACAGGTGACTGAAACCTGAAGAGTGAAATAGAAACGAGGAGAGAAAGAGAGGAAAAGACTCTCGAGACTAGTTACGTGATGCCAAGTATCCTCCTGAATTATGCTCCTGCCTCCCATCATGCGCACAGTACATCATGTTCCTTCCCAAGAGTAATATGCTCTTTCCTTCCATATTAATGCTCCTGCCTTGCTTACATCATACCACGCCACAGCGCATGGTTACGGGGGAGAGGGCATCAACTGCTCCATGAATCACTGGGAACTCACTTCCCATCCTTGCCGTCTCCCGACCCCCACGATGCTGACGACATAAATAGTATGTACGACATGGATTGCACGGGATCGTTCTACGCGCTCAGCCGCTTCGCCAGCAATATCGGACTCGCAAGCATAGGGCGGAACGAGTCCGCGGATTATTAGATACATGTACATAGCCACCCCCAGCAAGCTCAACCCCTTACACTCTCCCACACACTCCTCCCCACCGCAAACGGCAATTTCCTCCCCCTAAGCCTCTGATCCACCAGCCACATCCCAACCACAAACTCCTCGCGCCCCAACCCCCGCGCCCCAGGCCGCGCCACAAGGTCCCACACCCTGCCCAACTCCTCCGCACCCAATCTACTTCTCCCCCAAATCTCCCTTACAACAAGGTTAAGCACCTCCCCCTCTTTCTCCACGGCCGATGCATCCCGCCCCCACCCCACCCCCCGATTCACAGCCCAAACACCCTCGTACCTCCGCTGTTCCTCGGGGCGCACAACGTCCGCGTACCGCCTCCTCGTGCCCTCGCTGTGCTTATTCGGTGCGCGAAGTCGATGCTTCCGACTGCGCTTTGCATCATCCCCAGAAGACTCAGAACTCGATCTGTGGCGCAGCGTGGGGAGCAAGTGCGGAGGCGGCGGGGAGGGGCGCTGCCGGGAAGCGTCGGGATTAGCCCGCGTAAGCGCCTTACTCGGCTCGAGGGCGCGCTCGCGAGCGGGACTGGGCGAGTGCCGGTGTATACTCAGGTGCCGATGCCGCGGGGGTGCGTCGCCGGTGCGGGTCGCTGTAAGGGCTGCGGCGGCGGTGCTTGCGCTGATGGCGCCGGCGAGGGCTGGGTTCGGGTTAATACTGCGGCGTGGCGGTGGGGGTTGAGGAGCGGACGGGGTGGGACTGATTGTTGTGAGGCGCCTGTTGGTTGAGGGAGGCTCGCTGGTTGTGGGAGGCTGGGCGGTGCGCCGGGGTTGAGGCTTCGGAGGAGGGTTGTTGATTTGCGGTGCCGAAGGTGCGGGCGAAGGAGAGGGTTGTTGTGCTCTGGGGGCGGGAGGGAGAGGCTGCGTTGGTTGCTGCTGGGTCGAGGACGGGGTGAGTCGGGGAGGCATATTAGGCGGCGGAGAGGGGGCATGGTTCAGGTTTGATGGGGGAGGAGAGGAGATTCGAGTTGACGGAGAACTAGGTAGTGATGTCGGGACCGTTGCAGGCGGAGGGACTTGCGTTCTCGGACGTGGCTTCGGCGGCGGACTCGTAGCTTCGACTTCTCGCTCGATGACGGTCAGGTTCGCAGGTTTCGGTTTCGGTTTCGGCGACAGCGTAGGTGTACCCGTAGGCGTAGGTGACGATATATCAATGGCGACAGAAGGTTTCGGCGCACGCGGCGGCGGAGGCTTAGTCGCCGGCTCCTGCTTAACGTGCCATCCCTCCCCTCTCAACATCTCCCCCTCTCTCCCCTTCTCCACCGGCTCCTTCCTCGCCGCAATATTCGCCGCCGCACTCGCCGCCGCGCTTTCCGCCCGGCCCCCCATCCTCCCCGCCGCCCTCGCCGTCTCCCTCCCTCTCTCGGCCGCCAATCCCGCAGCTAGCATCTCCGGGCTCTTGACCATCCCAGGCAGCGCCCTTCTCCCAGTATCCCCTCCTCTAGACACACTCTCCTCCCTCACCCTCCCGCCAGCGGCCAAACCCGCCGCAATCCGCTCCGGGCGCGCCAAACCAGGCAACGCCCTCAGCGCAGGATTCTCCCCTTTCATACCATTCCCAGTCCCCGCCTTCACACTATTATTCCCCGTATTCCGCGCAGCCAGCATCGCAGCTGTATGCGCCCCGTTTCCAGCTCCGGATCCAGCTCCGGCCGCGGCGCCGGGACTTAGGGCGCGGGCGAGGGAGCGGGGTGACGAGACACGGGGGCGGCGGGGAGGGGAGGATGAGGGCGAGGGGGCGCGCATCGTGCTATCGCCGGTCGGGGTGCGGGCATGAGGGTGTGGTTACAGAGGATTGAGTGCGAGAGCGGACGTGAAGGTGAAGTTAGGGAGGAGGACGTGGGAGGTCTATGCGTCAGCGAGTACGGACGGGCGTGGAAGGCTGACGCGCCGCGCCGCGCCGCGTGTGGCGCAGGTGGGTGTGGCTGGGGGCCTCGGGCGTGTCACGGGACGACGATATCGAGACCCACATCAAGCTCGACAGCTCAACGGGCAAGGGTCCAAGGGACCCTCATAAAAGTCATGTCCCTCCCTCCCGGCTTTTGCTAGAGGCCCTCGACGAATTCCCGACACGACTTTTTTGCCTAGCCGTGGGTCCAAGGGGTCTCTCAGGGACCAGGGGCTACCCGAAAAAGTCTTGTCCCCTCTCACCAAAATTTGGCAGACGTCTAGTTCGCCGGTGTGGACATGACTTTTTCAATGAGCCCTTGGAGCTGTAGCTCAAGTAGCGGGTAGTCACCAACCTGGCTGCCCAGCACCAACCTGAAGAAGCCCAGGCGATAACCTGTATTACAAGAACCGTGATATCTAACCCGCCATCTACAGCCACCACACCTGGTACACTGAAACACGCCCTTCCCCACAATCACCTTCATCTACCCAGTCTATCGTCTATCCCACCCAACCCAATCGACAATCCGCACACGCGAAAAGGTATCCCCACCGCAAAAAATGCCACGCCTCAACCCCAGCCAAGACGCACACAACACCTATCGACACACCTCACCAATCGTACAAGCAGCTTGCAGGAAAAGCACCGAGCGCACTGGCGCGCTCAATTCAATCGCTTACATCTCGTTCTATCTAGACACTGGCCGAAAGCCGTGCAGTAAGAACGAGATTAAGGGGGCGGTTGGTCTCAGCAGATGGCATATAACCGAAGGAAGGCCTGGGACGCGCTCTGCGTTCACTCGCGCGAGACATCACGGCCAAACATCTTAGCCTTGACCCAGTCCATGATAACGAGGATGCGGTTGCGAGCTAGCATGGTCAGCACTCATTCAAACCCTCAAAATCAGAAAAACTCACTAGAGAAGCACATGCTCAAGTAGGCCGAGCGCCAGAAGAAGTACGTAAGAGTACCTCCCGTCGCCAGGTTGCCCGTCAGCCACGAAATGTCGGCGACCGCCTTCTCCGACCCAATGTACGCAAGACTGCCCTGGTGGGAGTACTCAAAGGGCCCCATCTGCTTGACGCGGCGTAGGCGCTTCTGGTTCTCCTTGATCTGATGAAAGACGGCGTCGCGGGCTTCCTTGGTAGGGGCCTTCTCCTGCTCGTCGGAGAGCTTCTGGAGCTCCTGCTCGATCACATCGGACTTGCCCATTTGGTTGAACAGCCGGGCCAGGAAGGCGCCCTCCTGGGAGGCCACTTGCGCGGTGGGGGCGTAGTTCGCAACGGCGCAGTCGCCGACGGCCCAGATGTTCTCGGTACCCTTGACGACGAGGAACTCATTGACCGCGAGGCCACGGCGGGAGTCCTTCTGCGCGGGAATCTGTCCCATCAGGTCCTTCACGACCGGACGCACGGCGTTGCCAGTAGCCCAGACGAGCAGGCCGTACGGGATTTGTTCCAGCCTCTTCTTGCCGTCCGGTCCCGCGGACTCAGCCTCGATGTACTTATCCGAGACATTCTTTACCATGGTCTTCGTCCGGATCGTAATCTTCTCCTCACTGAAAGTCTTCTCAGTGTACTCAATCAACTGCTTAGAGAACATGGGGAGGACGTTGGGCAGCGCCTCCACCAGCGTCACGTGGAAGTTGTCGGCGATCTCAGGAATCCACTTGCGCAGATCGTTCTCAAAGAAATCCTGGAGCTCGCCGGCGAACTCGACGCCGGTGGGGCCACCACCCACAACCACCATGTGCAGGAGCCGCTTGATCTCGTCAGGATGCTGGTCCTTGAAGGTTGCGGTTTCACAGCAGTCCATGATGCGACGGCGGATGTTCTGCGCATCGCCAACTTCCTTGAGGAAAAGGCCATGCTCACGGACACCGGGGATACCTGAAGGTATTAGAATTGGCCATACCGAGTGTTTTGGCACTCACCGAAGGTGGCATTCTCGGCACCGACACCTACAACCAGCATGTCGAAGGGTACCTCGGTGGCGGCCACGTCACCCTTGATCTCGGAGTCGTCGTGGATGTACACGACCTTCTTCTCATAGTCGATCTTGGTGCACTCCGCCTCGTAGAACTTGACCGCAGTCTTCTTATGACGGAGGAAGTTGCGCACCGGCTCCATGATAGAGCGATGCTCGATCGTGCCCGTAGTGCACGAAGGCAACAACGGCGTGAACAGGAAGTAGTTGCGCGGCGAAACCACAATCACATTATAATGCTCCGTGTCCAGTTTCTTGAGCAGCGAGACCGAGCCCCAGCCAGTCCCTAAACTCATTAGCAACTCCACTGTCGCCTTCAGCCTACACACGTACCGAGGATGACAAGCGTCTTCTTAGACGCATCGGGCTCCATCTGCTCAGGCGGATTGCGCATTTCGTACACGCCATAGCCGACGTACGCCAGACCACCGACCGCGGAGAGATACGTAAGGCGCCACGACCACTTGAGCAAGCTGCGGAAGGCTCCCCGCTTGGGCTTCAGCGGCGCAGAGGTTGCGGGCTTGCTGGTCGCATCGGCGTAGGCGCGACGCTGGAAGGTGTGTTGCTGGACGCGACGCAGAACCGTTGGACGGCTTGTGACAAGGCGCGAGCGCGCCAATTGCGCTATTCTCGAGGTAGACGCCATGATGGTTGTGTTGCTGTGCTAGTTTGTGAGGGTGAGGGCAAGAGGGTGGAGGAAGAGGGTTCTGCCCCGATGACGCAGCGGTCGGCGGAGATTGCTGTCCCTGGACCTTGCTTTGCGCTGGCTGGTAGGGCGACCTCGGAGAGTTGGCAGAATGTGGAGACGGGTGAGAGAGAGTGCGAAATCGCGCGTGCTAAATTGGAGGTCGAAGGTGTGAGCTGTTAAGAAATTTTGTTGTCAGAAGGCGAGCATTTGTGATGACAGAGAAGAGAAAGTTGAACTGCTCAAGGAACTTTGTAGGGGCCAGGAAACGGCGATAAGCTTGTGCAGCTCTTGGGGATCAACCAATCGATAAGCCGCTCAGCAAGCACGGCGACAAGGGAGGAGAGACTGCAAGGAAAAAGCAGTCGGATAGGATGAAAAGACTTACAGCGATTTGCGCAAGCAATTGAGAGGCGGAGGCGAGATGGGATGAGATGTAAGAAGAGAACAGTCACAACAACAGAAATATCTTCACCTAAAAATCTTGCCCCTTCCCGTCACCGGGCCCCCACTCAAATTCCACCCCACAATAGAGGTGTGCTTGTAGGGCTGCGGCTAATAGCGCCTCTAAACAATCGGACTTGACCGTGACACAGCTGCGGTTTTTAATAGCACGCGCCCATACCGCTCTCGAAGCAGCTATGGAGGTGCGGAAAAAGGCCTCGCCCAGTCCCAGCTGCCCACACATGAGGCAATCAAATCGTTCGTGATGAGCTGCGTGTTGTGCATGACCCCGCGCGGGATCTCTCAGCATCTTCTCAGCGTGGGATGGAATCACAAGCCACGCGCTACGCAAGCGTTGAATCTTTTTTTTTCTTCCGTCCTAACTCCCGTCCCAACTACTGATGCTAATTGCCCGCGCTACTCATAGTCTGTCTGCTAGAGCAAAAGGCCAACGATGTCGTTTTGGTCACTCAGTCTCGACTTCGCGAGCACGGCCCACCAGCATATCATTATCGTGGCCTAGACACACAAGATACGTATTTCACCGAGGACGTCGAAATAGGAACGGGACATGACGACAACGCGCGGAACGCGCCCGACAGCGCGGCTCCGATCTCCCAAGCCTCATGTGAACATGGACATCCATGCCCCGGGCAAAGTCGGGCCTCCAGGCCTCCAGACGCATTCTAGTTCTACATAGCACTCTGCGCCTGCTTGCCTTCATAGTAGTACATCGCGCCCCTCGGGGCTTTTAGGAACAGCGAATACAGCGTGCGGAGCCGCCGTATGAGCATGTTCAGAACGTCTCCGATCACACCCTCCACTACCTGTGTCGCAATCGTCATTTCCACCTTCAACCAGCTCATCCACCGAGCCTCGGCCCGCATTAGAGCCCAAGCCGAGAGCCGCACCGACTCGCGCTCGGCAGCCTTATACGTAACAGCCAAGTCGAGTTCCCAGATGTAACAGCCAAGTCAAGTCGAGTCCTAGAGCTTCCCCTTAATCCTCTCGTCCTCCGTCCTACCTCCCGCCTTCTCCCCCTCAGCCTTGTCTCCCTCCCCCTTCCCCACCGTCTTCACATCCTTCTTCCCCCGCGCCGCAAACGCCGTCGTAACCGCCACACCCGGCGGCATCCTCAACAACCCATCCTGCACACACGTCGCAACATGCACCCCGTCCTCACGCCACAGCTTATAATTCGTCATCGCGCGCCCATGCGCAATCCGCGTCACCTCGATCTCATGCAAGAACCAATACGGCTTCCCCGTCGGGCCGATCATGTTCAACCCATCAGCCTCGACGTGCAGGATGACGGTGTGGCTCAGGCTCGCAATCGCCTGGTACTGGTCACCGAGGTCGAGGAAGTTAGGTATCTAGGCGCGTTAGCCATGGCAAGTGTATGCGGAGAGGGGGTGCGAACTGGGAATAGCCCATTGCGGTCGCTGGCGTACAAATGCGCACACGCATGCAAATTTGGCTGTTCCTTCACTGGCGGCATATCGCCAATGATGCTGTAGTACTGCAGCTGGCGCTTTTCAAGTGTCGCCTTGCCTTCGTTGTACGCGCTCATATCGACCTTACGACTCTGAAGCCCAGGAAACGGATCGATATACCCGCGCTCCCTCTCCGTCGTCCAATAACTGCCCTGCCGTTAGCCTCGCCCACATCCACACAGTGAACAACTTACTACGGTGAATCTACACCCGGCGCCTCAGGCCAGTCCTCCGGCCGCTTGCCGTCTAGCACAGCTTTATACTTCGCCCTCAAATCCCCCTCATGCTGGCGATCATTGTACGTCGGCTCCGGCCGCTTAAACGAGCATATCGCCGTGAAACAGACCCCCTTCTCCAAATCCGGCTCCTGCCATACATCCACTTGGCGCTGGCAATAACTCCCGCCCTGCCGCACGTTGCGCACCCGGTACACGAATGGCCGGCTCGTGTCGCCCTGCAGCGTGAACCACCCCGTGATGCTCTATTCCCCCCGTGTTAGCCCGATCCCCCCTCAGTATGAAAGGGACCTACACACGTGCAAACAAAATCCTTTCCCCACCGTCTGCGCCGCTGCCCACGCCGCTTGCGCGTACACGTGCCCGCCATACGCGCGCGTGTTCGACCCGGGACTGAAGGCGGGGCTGCAACTACGGAAAGTATCCTCCGTACCCTCTACGCGCTCAAGTTGTAACATTTCCGCGAAGGGCGTGTAGGCGTTGCCGTTCAGCCATTTGCCGGGGGGAGACATGGCGCCGGTGTCGCACGCGGGGAGACGGAGGTGGGGGATGTCGCGGGGGAGTTGTCGAGTGGGTGTTAGGCGGCGAACACGATGGAAGGCCAATCTCCCAAAGCTTTGTTGTCGCTCTTCAATGTTTGGTATACCGTGTGGTGTTGCGGAGTGTATTGCAGAGTGCATCGAGCGCGGCGTTGCGCGTCACCTCCGCCCGCAGCCTGCGGCCGCACCCCCGCCCGCGGCTAGCCGAGCCGAAAGCCTAGGCTAGCGGGGCCGAGCGCGGGCACGTCCGCTCCGCATACCGGGAGACAGGAACTCGCGAACGGGCTTGGAGCTCGAGATTGCTGCCAGATTCGGCTGCGAGGGCGCAATTGGTATGGATTGGGGTATCCTGTCTCGAGGGAAGCGGGATACATGGGTGAAGTGAAAAGGTGGTGTTGCATGTCGTCGGAGTGGAGCCGGGTGGCACATGTCACGCTAGCAGCGCAAGGCTGGCTGACTTCGCGCTTCGCAACGTCGAACTCACATGTCTACACATAGCACCACACGTCAAGATGCGTCCTACGGTAGAACCCATCCTGTTACGGTACAGTAACCATGAAGTCAATCTACCTCCGCCTCGACCCTAACCCACACGATCTCACCCCAAACCCATCAACCTGTGATCTCCGCAAAGGGAAGGCTGGCAACTTCACAGTCACAGCAATGCGAAACCGCCTCAGTAAACTCGAACCCAGCACCACAGTGCTCCGGCTTGAGTTTAAAGCGAAGGACGGGCTTACTTCTCTCAGAGTCCCCAAATATCACAACGATGCGGGCCGAAGGTTGTGAGCTTTTGACATCAAATGGATTGAGAGGGCATTGAGAAACGCAAAAACAATATCACTTACTAAGGGAAGGGCTATCTTCCCATGCCTCCATTTTCTTCTCCTTCAGCCACCCAACCCCAGCTCCTGCCTCATTACATCCCGGAAGCGTTCTGGAAAGAGACGTACGATGCACATCCCGTCACGACCGACCACCATGCCAACGACTGCGGCATTGCGACCACGAATTGCGACCCCTCCGGAGAAGCCGTCCAAGATCGGCCCGAACACTCGCAGACTAGACGAATCACAGGAAAGAACGCGTCCCAAAGTCGCCGTTCTGAAGAACGGCTTCGAGTGAACCTCGATCCCTATCCTACGAGAATCCCACCCGCCCGGCTCTTGGCCAGAACGCCTAAAATGTTGCTCCGGTGCAGCTCCATTATAGCCGACAATAGTCAGATATTCACCGACGATGAGGCAGGGCGCAAACTCGTGGCGTTCACTGATTCTTTCCAGCGGAATCCAGTGGGGCACGGGGCTATCTGCCTCAAACACTCCGATGCTCTCCACCTTGTCATATAGCACCAGCCGCACCTCTTTCGCCGCCGGATTGTCTGTCTTCCCGAATCTGTTGAAAATCTCAGTTGAAACTGACAGACATGCCACTCCGGGGTTCTGGTATGGGGCTAATTCGCTGGGTGTGGGGTATCCGAACACCCAGTTCGAGAAATTAAGGCTGGAAATGAAATGCATTGGTGATATCCAGAAGCCACTTTGTGCCGAGTCGTTTAGCTGGTTGTACAGACGGCCTGCTGCTTGTACTAGCTGTCGATACTCTTGTGTTGAACAGATCTTGCTTCCATCATGACCATCCGTAAAGACATAACCCTCACTGTCTGTGCGAAACCAGGTGGCCCATTCCTGGTATTTACGGTTCCAGAGTATTGTTTCGTGCAAAAGTTTCTCCTCGGGCGTAGAGACATCGGGTTTAGACTCTAAGAGCCAGGTGTCAGCAAGGCCCTAAGGGATAAAACGCAGGGCAAGGAGGATACCTACCCTGCTCATCGTCTGGGTAGGGAATTTTTGGTACCCTAAGAACCTGGCCGGCTGAGTTGTCTTCTCCGGGAAAGGGTTCAAACAACCCGCGAACCCGTGGTTGCCCTACACCAGGCGTACGGGAGTGTGTACTCATATTCGCCCAACGTCCTTGCCTTTGCCCGCTGCTTGGTTTTTGTGATGAGAAGAGGGATTCGGGTTCGAGGTTGATCTGACGGCAAGGGAACCGACAATGCTCCCCAAAAGCGCTCCAGAATCTAGTCTAGGTACTGCTTCCATGCATCAATAGCTGATGAAAAGTGTGCTCACTGTATCAAGGAACCAGATATTGTGGATGCGGAGGTTCGAATATAAGGCTAAGGAGAAGTTAAATAACCTCTCCCAGAGTCTAACGTAGTCACAGGAAGGGAGCGTTCTTACTTTGGGAGGAACATCCATACTCTTGGGAGGATTCATAACTGGGGAAGTGTCAGGGAGGTGATGGAAGGGGCCATGGAAAGACATAGACAACAGTGTGTGTACCTAGCTATGAATAGACCCAGATACCCTCGTGTCTCTTCCTTTTTTATATCATTTATCTACGCTTTCACTCCGTGCTCGTTACCATCGCCCGTGACCGGCAGCCAAAATGGTTAGTCACTTCAAGATCACCACCTCAAGGAAAAGTCGAAAAGTCCAAACTCCCCGAGACCCCAAAGTCCGCTCCCACCCCGGGCAGGAGCTCTCCTTCAGGGTGCAGGCCCTTGGACCCATAATTGCCGCAACGGCGATGCAACCACAACAAGCGATGGAAAGACGACTAAACTTAGCTTACGGGCAGACCTAAGCGTCAGGGCTGTAGCTAACCAGTCCTTTGCCCTTTTCCGTGTTGTTGCAGAGTGATATCCCTTCCCGCGCCCATCAGAAGCACCGCCGTTTTCTCACCGACATGTCGTCAAAACACCGTAGACGCTAGTTCTAGTCCATGGTTGCCCAACCCCTGAAAAGGGCACGTTTTGTACCTGAAGGAAGGACACGTTGCTAGCGAAAAGGTGTGCTGGTGCCTGAAACTAACGGCCACACCAGCATAAGGAGCCCTCAACGTACGATGTGGTTGCCAACGTGAGGAGGCACGATGCTCACAGGACCCTAACCCACCGACCAGGGGACCCTGGTCAAACCCTGGACAACGACATATCCAACTCCCCAACGACGACGCGGAGCGCTGGTTTGAAAACGCCGCCGCACACCAGTCGCATCATCCAGGCTCTCAGCCGTATTCACTACCCAACCCGCACATCACCGCAAGCACATCTGCTTTTCCTATCAGGCCCGCGCATCCGCGCGAGCCATCTGTATTTTCTATCTAGCCCGCCCATTACCGCGGGCAAATATACAGACCACACAACCCTAGGCGTTCGCAAGAACAGGCCCGTAGGCCCCACCGTCCACCGAACCGAACCCCCAAAACAAAAGAAGAGAACTCCCACGCAAGGAGCCCATATCTATGACCAGCGCCGAAAAAAATGCCACCTATGCCCGACAAAAGTCCGCTACCACCCATATGGCTGAGCAATGAGAACCGCCCCGAACTCACACTCCGCCCGGGTAACAGAAATGCGTCTATCGGTGAAGTAAAAACGCCCTCGTTATGCCCATGATACAATGCTGGTGCGCTCAGTTGCAGAAAGGATGCCCTGGTGCAAGATAATGGATGCGGTCCAGGGCACAAACATGTTCGCCCTCCTAATGGTACAAGACTGTGGTCTATGGGTATTGTGCAGATGAGATGAGGACCGTTAGCGCTGCGTTGACTGCAGTCCAATCGTAGAATATGTACAAGTGTGGCTCGCAAGCCTAATTACAAGGGATGCTTGGTCGGATTGTTGATATCCTTGGAGGTAGGGAGGTGGACAAAGAACCCAGGATGCTGGAGTCTGGCGGTCGGTGGGGTCGTCCTCAAAGCCAGCGCTCAAAGCGCTGTGAACCCTTTTGGGCCGGCTAAGAGAGCACCTGGTTGATTCTGCATATCCGCGTTCCACTCGTGGGCGAACATGGCGATATGTTGCTGAAGCCATCCGTCAAGCCAGCATAAGTAGACTCTCAGGGGTGGCGACGATAGCAAGATGGTGACAAGTTGATGTCATGAAGTTGCGGAAGCTGATGGTCATGAAGTTACGAAGGTCGTGTTGATGAAGTTGCGGAAGCCATCCGTCAAGCCCAGCGTGAGGCCATCAGGGGTGGCGACGATCGCAAATTGCTGGTGATGTTGCTCAAGGCACCCATCAAGCCCAGCGTGGGGCTATCAGGGGTGGCAACGATAGCAAAATAACGAGGATGTCATCCAAGCCACCTCCAGCCCAGCGTGGGCGGGCTATCATGGATGAGGAGAAGGGTTACTGGCCCTGAGAAGTGTTGGACCAGTTGTAACGTTGCGTGGGATGCGGCAAAACCCAGCGCTCCTGCGAAATGTACGGGAGCTGGCCGCCGGCACGCCGCTCCGGCTGCCCAACCGTATGGTACTGCATCTGGTCCTGGCGCACCTGCATCGGCGCATTCTGCACCTGCCCAGAGGAAATCGGCGGGGCCAGCAATGTCTGAACCAGACGAATGGGACGGAAGGGCGAATTCCGATCGTGCAGATAGTGCGAAGGCGAAAGCCGGCGGTCTTGGCTCGGAGTGTGATTGCCCTCGTACATGCTTGTCGGCGAGGAGCCGTTCGAATGGATCGGGTACGGGCTGAGTTGACGTGAATTGTCTGTGGGCATCGGTTGCTGTGCTGGAATCTGGAGAGGAGGTACACTGGTGGGTGCGGCTCCAGACTGAGGATACAGATGCGGTGCCGGAAACACAGATGCCATGGCGCGCGGTCCAGGAAGATCTAGAGGAAGAGGAGGAAGAGGCAGCTGCAGCACCGCTGAAGATTGCCCTGGAATCGAAAGACTCAGTGGAGGCATGCGAGGAAGGGACGGTGCGTGCACAGGTGGCAAATGCGGCTGATTCAGTTGATGTTCGGGAAGAGAATGCTGATAGATCGATGACGACGAGGGCTGGACGACGGAAGGCGGCACAGGCAGCTGCTGCGCTGCCTGTGAAGTTGCAACATGTCCCGGGGGTTGTGGGCCGTTGCTGTAATATGTTAAGGGTATATGTCGCTTGGGTGGCGCTTCAAACCAATTCGCATCGTAGCTCCGCTTGCGCCCGTTGAACCTAGGGTCCAGTTCCGGGAGCGGCCCAATGGGTGACACCGAAGTCGAGGCAACACGGGGAAGAAGAAGTGGTGTAGACGAATTCGGGAGCCCATGTTGGACGTTATAGCCTGAGACGGAAGCGCGCCCCTCTTGGGTTGCCGACGGCGACGGTAGCGGCAGCCCATGAGCCGGGGCCGCTTCTAGGCTTTTGATTGCACGATCGATGTACGTCCCGAAAATGCCAAGTTTGACCTGCCAATCTTTCCACTGTTGCTCCGAGGTGTAGAGGCCGTAACGCATGTTGCCCAGGAATTCCATCTCCATGACATGAATTTCTTGTACCGAGATACCGGAGACATCTGCCCACGTCCTATTGGTATAGGTATTGTCATCGAGAACTGCCGGGGTCAGTTAGGGTAAGTGTCAGTGTCTGAAGTGAACATACATTTGTTACCGAGCATCAAGGCTACGGTCAACAGCCGATACTCGCTACCGGCCTTCCCGCAGACATGCGCGTTCGCCTTCTTGAGGCGATAGATAAAGAGGAGGGCGAGGCAGATGACGTTCCGCGAGACTTGGGTGGTTGAGAGCAGTGTGGTTGCCCATTTTAAAAAACCGGGAGACGGGGGAAATTCGGCGCAATGAGTGCGGATTTGGCGGGGGTTCTCCTCGATTGCAGCGAGTGTACGACCATGCTCAAACCAGAAAAGACAAGTCACTTCTGCTGCCAACTGAGGCATGCTGGCCTGCGGAGCCCTGATTGATTTAGGAAGCCGTAACGAGGGCGCGACAGAACTCCGCATTTTACCCTCCTCTGTATATCCCACCGAAGGACGTCCCGCAGTATTTTCAGCGGCTGTCTGAGGTTGAGTTTCGGCAAAGGTTGCAGGGGCAGATGTATTCATTATGTGCGCTGTCTGGGAAGGCTGAGTGGTAGAGGAGGGGGAGTTTGCGGAGTATCCGGGATAGTGGGTGCTATCAGAGGCCTGGGGAGGTGCCAACGGGGGAGGTGGCAACGTCGGGGGCGCTGCATTCCATATCTGTTGCTGTGACTGGCGAACTGGCAATTCACCATGCCGTTGATGGTGATCCATAATCGTAGATGATGGTGGTGTTAGGAGGGTGACGATGTCCGAAGAAGAGTCGGAGAAGACGCTGGAGGCGGCGGGAGTTGCAGCCGTGGCATTCGAGTCGGAGTAGGAAGAGTAGGGGCTGTCCCTTGTGACTTGGAAGGTGAACGCCTTCGACGTGGGGAGAGAGTGAAAGTATTGAGCTGGGGGTGGAGGTAGGGTGCGTTGCGCCTTCCGCGTCTGCGACCACGACGGGGGGGATCTGTTGAGGAGCGAGGCGGAGAAAGGCATCGGGAGAGGTTGCTGGAATTCAATCATTGAGTAGGAATATGTTTGGTGGAGTTGTAGGCGTTCTCGGTGTTGGTACTGTAGGTCTCGAAGAGTAAGGTCTTGATGCCAATACTCCAGCTCTCGCAGAGCCGCGCTGGTATTTATGGAGAGAAACTGGTGATGTTGTCCTTTCAATGAGCAAGAGCTAACGCCTGGGTCCTTGCGTGACGCAACTGCCTCGTACCCAAAAATCGGCAGTCGCGTAAGGTGACAGAAAGCTCCGATGCCGGTAGGACGCGTCGGAATCACTCATGAAGATCATATGTCGCGCGATGGCCAAATACGCGTCCTAAATATTTTTTGGTTATTCATTAAGGCCCAGCTAGTTCTACTAAGGACCCGTTACCCACAGTTAAAGCTTTCCAGACTTCGGAGTCGGCGACCACGAGTGACGTGTGAGAGGTGGGTG
The DNA here is from genome assembly GCA_010356995.1 of Trichodelitschia bisporula. Classification (NCBI taxonomy): domain Eukaryota; kingdom Fungi; phylum Ascomycota; class Dothideomycetes; order Phaeotrichales; family Phaeotrichaceae; genus Trichodelitschia; species Trichodelitschia bisporula. Next base: position 217,932 of record ML996702.1, read on the forward strand.
GTTCAGGGTAGACCACAAGCGCCGTGCGGAGTTCTGACTACATATTCCGATGGTAAACTAATGTTGCTATGTCGTAGCGTGCCGCTGGAAGCAGTGGATGCGCAAAAGGGAGCGAGCGGTAACAGCGAGGCAGCCACGAGGAGGGCTAAGGCAGTTGGCACCAGAGTTTGTGGTGATGGCGGTGATGGCGATGATGGTGTGGTGGTCCGCGAGTATGGCAGGAGGTAGAGTGCCGTGGAATGGCAAGAGAGTGGTAACGACGTTGATGGTGCGGAAAAGGGTGTCTATGCGACGACAATGGGGAGGGAATGAGGGCGATGAGAGCTATATCAAAGAGAAGGAGAGGAGACGACGGGTCGGGATGTGACCGGATGCGGCAGCAAAGAGAATGGAGGACGTGGAGGTTAGGAAGTGAGGTGGGGGGGTTCGGCGTACTTTCCACATGGTAGAAGAAGCGAAGGGCAAGGTCGCTTTTGATAAAGCATGATCGTTCAAGGAGTTGTGACCATGTCCATCAGATAGGACAGGCACAAGTCTACTGCCGCCAGAGCGGAAGGTTCCAGGTCGGCAACGCATGGGCGCTCTGGGACAGGCATGAGGCAGGAGAAAGGCGAAGGCGAAGAAAGCCGCGAGAAAAGAGCCACCAGCTCCACCCGCCGCCGCGCCGCCGCTTGGATGGCGGGGGGTGTGGAAGGGGAGGGGTGAGTTTGTGGATAATAATGTTATGTGTTAGGTGAAGTTGGCTGGTGGTGTGCGGTGGGCACACGCCGAGCCGGCTACAAGCCACCCCTCCCTTCTTTCACACTGATGCTAACAACTAACGACGCACCCCCTCTTGGTCAGTTTCCTTCAAGCCCCGGGCCAATAATAAAGTACCTTCGAATTCCGGTGGCCCCCGGCAACATCCCAAGAAGAGGCTGATCCTACCCCATCCTACAGGGCACGGAATGAGGAGACCAAGGTGAGAGGAGACGCCAGTCGGGTAAGCGTCAAGGCGGCCTGCGGTTGATGTCAGAGCCCATGGTAACAGCCAGAGCAATAGCAGCGGCAGCGGCAGCCAAAAAAGTCAAAGCTCAAGAGTCCTTTCTGTGGTGCCTGTAATGCAGGAGCACCATGGCTTCTTCCTATTACAACCCTTGTCGTTGCGAATTATATAGCCCATTTCGAGACTGCGAGCCCGTCGGCCAGCTCTAACGGGTCCAAACCAAACCATGTGCCTGGCCCTAGGCATGCGAATGAGTTACTGGGGGGTTTGACGAGGCAGCATGCGGCGTGGACTGGCGCATTCGGTATTGGAGGGGAAGGGGAGGGATGTGAGGTGGTCAAATGTGAGTACATGAGGATCAGTCGTCCAAGGGGAGCACAAGAAATGGGCCAGCCACAATTTTTTTTCTTTCGCCCGGATCCGTAGCCATCCATTCGAAAGTGACTTAGTGCTGGCTTTTCTAATGGGTGTGGGTTGCTCCGGGGGTTGAAGCTGCGCGCGCAGCAGATGCACGAGGCAGCGATGGAGACGGCCGGGATCCTTGTTACCTTGGCCTTTGAGTAACTTAACAAGGGCACAAGCCCCCCCGTGTATGATGACTAGGAATGTTTGAAGTACGTTGCTTGCTGAGTGAGCCCGGCTGTGCGTGGTGTAATGGATGAAGGAGGAGATGGCGGAGTCGTAGACTAGTACACCCGTTGGGACAGAAAATCGCAACGTAAATCAGCAGCTCATCAGAAGCTCAGGCTCGCGGAATGCTGCGGCAGTGAGAGTTGATGGCCACAAAGCAAAGTGAGATGGACAGGTGCATTGTTGGAGAACTAAGTGCTGCTAAGTCTCTACCAAATCAGAAAGTTGGGGCCGCTTGACTAGGGCCCCTTTGCAGGCCAAGACAGCTACGACTTTCCGTGGGCTTTTAGGTCCGGCGCGAAAGTTTATGACTACTCTCACTAGCAACAAGCCCCGGAACTGGCGCTTACGACTTTCTGATTGGCTTGTGTCAACCTAGCAACGTTTAACCCGATGACCAAAGCATAAGTGGCAACAACTTCAGCCATGGTAAGTATCAGACAAGTAGCCCCGCGCGAGAAAAGCACCTCCCCAAACACCATCGCGCCTATGATAGCTCGAGGTTGGACAAACTTCAGCGATATATTGAATATATGGTACGGGGTATGTACAGTGCATCCTATGAATCAGGCGAAACCATAGCCGGCACAAAGTATTCTACCGAAATGCGCAAGGACACTCCTCCGCGTCATCTTCTTCCACACTTGGGGTCCTTGACGAAGCGCAAGCATGCAAAAGAATGTCATGTTATAGAAGCGATCATCCGGCGGTGTCTACTAGCCACTGATCACTATGCACTTACCTCAGACGGCACACACGCCGCCGCCGCTAAGTAACTAAAGCAAGGTAAGGCTTGACGACACATAAACGCATACGAGGGCACTAGACGCTATCCACGCAACACCTCATACTTTGTTATTGATAATAGTGATCCAAAGCGATACACGATGCTGACGGGATTCGCAGGCGGCGGTGTCCGGAGCAACGCGCACCAGAGGTCAGAGCGGAGACGACACGAGAGGAGCGGGGGCCTGGGCATGGATGGTGGAGGCTTGCAACATGCGCCGTCCACGGCGATGCCCAGCAATTTCTGCCCTCACCCCAACCCACGCATATCGGCCTCCGCGCTGAGCCATGCATCGTGACTGGATGCCGCACCGGCTATTACTCTACCGGAGAGCGGAAAGGAAAATGATTTTGTGCTATTAAAATGGGGCGCGCGTGCGCCGCGGTCGGTGCAGCCAACACGGAAACTGTGTTTTGGAGATGAGAGCTGGAGCGGGGGGGGAGGGGCGGGGTGGAATAGGGTGTGTTAGAGACACAGCGGAAGCAGATTTGGTCGCAGCGTTTCCCCGGTAGCACTGGTTGCTGCGCTGGGCGGAAGTGCCGCACACCACACACTGCACGGCGTGGTCTTTTTGCCTCTACCTGCGGGGCTAGGATTATGACCCTTCTCGGGGAGTCTTTGAGATGTCTGACGCTTTGCAGCATGTTAGGGATGATACGCGAGACGAGTGACGGGGAACGACGTCGATACGATGGCCAACGCGGGCGCCGCCCTCTCCACGCCAACAGGGCGGCGTTGACTCTAGCGCCGAGCTGCGGACTATCAGGCGAGCAACTTTTTCTTGCTCTCGGCCCGCAGAGAAAGGGCCAGGCAGCGGAAAACCCGGAGGGAGCGGAGCAAAGGGTGTCGCACCAGGCCGCTGTAGACACATCGATGGAACTATCCAGTCAGTACAAGCTGCGATGCAAAGTGGACTACAGGCCAGGGGGCGGGGTGTGAGATGATTTGATGGCGGGGGTGGGTTGTGGCGGTGGGCACGGTAAGTATCCCAACGTGACAGGCTTCACGGGGTTCGCGGTACGGACGGAAAGAGAAAACGCGCTTCGTTCACCACTTTCGCAAGCCGCGGCGCGACGCGGCCTTGCTCATCTGCGCTTCGACGGGCGCTGGCGGCGCTGCTGGTGGCATTCGGTAGGGGTGTCTGGTCAGGCAGTGGAATGAAACTCTCAGGCTGCTGGACTTCGGAGTGGTGGAGCGAAAAAAGGCCAAGGGGTGGCCGGCCCGGAGGGCTGTGGGAGAGAAAGTGAGTGGAAAAGAGACGTGGGCCCGTGCCACTCTCCTTGCAGGTGAGATGGGACGAAAAGCCTCCCAAGTCCGCCCCATGCTTGGGGAGGTTTGACCGAGTGAGATGGATCATGGAACGCCCGGATGGCCCTTTGAGGAGGGCGGGATGAGCGGGGATGAGCGGGGGGGAACAAGTCGGACCAGCCAGGTGAACAAGTGTACAGAACAGGCGAGAGGACAAGCAACCAAGCCAGCAGAGCAACCATCAGGCAACGGCATAGCAAAGACAACAATCAGCAAGGAAAGCCGAAATGCTAGCGCAACGTCAAGGATTCAAACCTCGAATAATCCAGCTGCCTTCCTCCTCTTTCTCTTACCCCCAAAACCCCACTTTCAGCCAGACGAGCCCTTGACGATCGAGCCCGGGTCGGGCTAGATGAAAGCATGAGGCGAAGACGACGGATTGGTATTGACTGGCGCTCACAGCTGAAGGTGTGAAGCATGCACGGAGGATTCTCGGCCACTGTGTACACATTTGCCCGTCACTACGGTGGCAATCGCAGCTGATGACCTCGTTTATCGTTGTCTTCCGGCTGTCTCGTGGGGTCCTGGTATCCTGGAGTTGATGGTGGGGAGTGCCGAGAGCGAAACCAATCTCGATGGGCCGACTGCAGCAATCCGCGACTTGTCACTGCTCGCGAACAATAACGCATCCCTTCCAAACATTTACTCGCTCGCCTTGTCGTTCCGCACGTAAATTCCACCCCTTGATGTTACGCCTATCTCCAGCGTGATGAGCGTGATGAGCGTCAATGGAAAAAGTGAAAGATGCCGGCGCTAAGGCAGGCCTCCCATCCAGCGACTCTCGAGTTGCAGCAATCAATGCCAGACGCAGCCTCCGAGGGCGCAAGAGGCGTGAAGGGATGCGCAAGTTGCAGGCCTGTACACCAAAACCTAGCAGCTTACTAGAGGTACAGACATAGGCGATGCAGAGATGCGTTTGTCCCTCGTCAAGATGCTTCAAGGTACTGGTAAGTTGGCATGTAGTCTGGTGTCGTCTCTCATGCTCCCGTGTGTTGGGGCCTAACCGTCGACAAGCTGCCGTCGGTACCGGTAAGTGCTGGCGGAGCACATGGTGGCTCCATATGCCATTTCGAGCGATGAAGCGATGCTGGGCTCACGGCCGCGATGTAATTGATTTTCACGTCGCTTTTGCCTCTTTCGGCCCGCATCCGCGCTTAAGCCTCGAGTGTGGAGAGTGAAGGTGTGGTCCTCTAATCCTCAACCCACACCCCCATGCTTTTTTTCCTTTCTCGCGCCCGACGGCAAGCAGCTGAGCAAACTCCAAGGGCCGTTTCTCCGTAATCGAATATGCTCGGCGCAGTCCGCGTGTTACAACTCGCAGATAGACGACCGGGGGCCCGAACAAACTGCTCCGTAAGTGCGTAAAGCGGGTTGTAAATGATGCCAAAGGAGGCAGCGGGTTCGTGATAGTTAGGCCAACGCCGCAACCCACTCCGCATGCCAACGTTATCCCTTTGTCTCTCACCCATCCATGATGCTGCTGGGGCCGAAACGAGGACACGGAGTTTGTCACTTGGTCCTTTCTCACTTCCATTTCTCTTTCCGCTGCTTCCAACATCCTTTCATCCACTTTGCCGTCGTTACGTTGGCCCCCGCAGCGTCCACCCCCATCCATGCCTCGTCTGCCGGACTAGCTCGTTTCTGCAGGCCGCGCCTTCATCCGTCGCCTTCCTTCATCCGTCGTACTCGTGTCAATATCAGTGCCCGCGCAGGCGAAGCGACGTCGCGACGCATCCCCGGGAAAGGAAGTAGCAAGCAACCCGCAATCTTCTGCGTTACAGCCGAAGCCGCGACCGCGTTCACCGCTTTCCCCGTGCGGCAGATTGACTTTGGCTCGTTGAAAACTGACTTTTGGCTCGTGGAAGGTGGGGCTAGGTGGGCAGCTTCTTTAGGCCCCAGGGTCCAGGCATGAAGTCAATTCAGACAACTTGCCGGCTGCACAAGCTGGCTGCACAAGTTGTGAAGCCGTCTCTAAGATCGCAGCAGCCGCCTGCTCCACCTCGCCTCCAACTTTCGCCGTCGGCCGCGCACATACTTGCTCATTCCCAAACCACCCCCGACATATCGCGCGCCCATCGCCGACTCCACTTTCTCTAACCGTCACGCCGGGATGAAGGAGCCGGAAGCAAGGTATCTGGCGCGGCAGGTGCTGCATCCAGTTGCCCGCGGCCGGTAGCCTCATCATGCCGCAGCACACCTGAGATTCTGGTGTTGCTGTGTTGCGGCTTGCCGCTCGAATCATAGCGGCGCATGAAGTATGGAGTCAAAGTGACTGGGCGGCATTCAGTCACTTGGAATGCTGCGCATCAGGTGTCCGACAGCCGGCGGTGAACTGCAAATCGGCGCATGGCTCTCCCTTCCCTCCCTCCCGTCACAGCGTCCGGTGCTGTTGTGATGCATTCTTGGTTTGATTTACCCGCCAGCTGGGATCGAACCTTTCTCCCCCACCTCGCTTTCAACCCAAGCTCCCCTGCACGATGCGTGCGAAGTCACTGGCTGGCTGGTTTAGCCTTGAGCTGTTACGACATTATCGATCTGCCGCGTCCTCCCTTGCTCCCCGATGATCCGAAGAGGAGCACGCAGTTGGTGGAGCAGCGCAGCCTGACTGCCGCCGGCATCGAATATCCATTCTGATACGAGCCAGCAAGCGGAGCAAGCTGCTAGCTGTGTGGCTTGACCCCTCCCACGCCGCCCTTCCGGACCCCTCCATTAGAGCGGAAAGAGCATTGTACCCCTTGACCTACACCCTATCATCAACCTTTTCAGTCCCGCCTGTCTTACCATCCCGTTTCCGCGCCGGTAAAAGGGCGAGTTTGCGCCTTGCGCATCTGGCTCCATCTTCCTCTAGCAACACCGCTAATTAGCATGACGCTCATCTCACACAGAACGCTGCAACCATGGATGACGAGGGGCAAAGTCCCGCATATCCATTCCGCCTCGCGAAAGCTGACGACAAAAAGCCGACGATCGGCAGGTCGAACCCGTCTCCGCCAATGAGCGACGTTCGCTTTTTAGTCTTTTGCCTCGTTCCTCGCTCTCGACCAACCGTTAACAAGTTGCGTATTTTACCAACGTACTCCACTTGTTGACCGATCCCGGACGAGGCGCATGCACGCACCGCCCCAGCCTAGCCTTACTGCATCCGGGAATCAGAATACGTAGTTGATATCCCACGAATCCGGCTATGCGTTGCCATCGCCTCCCTCGCGCACCAGGCCAAAGGCAAAGGCCATGTCACCAGGCGTGCAAAGTCCGCAACCATCTCCAGGCGCGCCAGGCTCCAGCAGGACCGGAAAGCAAGAACCAAAGCGGTACTGCGCAATCCGGCTAGGGTAGGAACCAGTCAAAGGACCTCGCACAAGGCCGCGACAAGGCCGCGACCCTATCAAGCAGGCTTCCCACCCCACCGGACCCTTAGCGCTGATTCGACGGAATGCTCTGACTGAAAGAAGGCCGCGAAGAGCATATTCACCACTCGGCCGGTAACCGTGGTCCATCATTCCCCGCGCACCGCAGTACGTACCGTACTCCCTTTGCTACGTCAGGTCCGTCCTGTGCGGATCACACCCCGCGTGCGGCTGGCCGGTACGTACCATCGTCGTATTCCGCGCACGTCCCGTAATGTGCGCTTATCAAGCCGGAAGCGAGGCGCTCTCCAGTAAGCGGTCATTGATTCCAGCGGAGACGAGGCTAGGGCATCTCCACCGCAATCGTGCTCCGATTCCGTATCCCGATCCATCGCGGCGTGGAGCTATCATCACAGCGAGGAGCTATCACCACAGCATGGAGCTATCGCCGTGATCAAGCACCGCTTCATTGCGCTGGGATTGCGTAATGCCGACTGACTCCTTGCTTGCACTTTCAGGGTGGATACGTGTACCGCGTGCGCGCCTCGGCCGCCTCCACGGCAACGACCAGGCTAGGGGTATAACTCCCGCAAATGCACTCGATTTTATGTCCCAATCCACCACGGCGAGGAGCTACTACCATGGGATGGAGCCATCACCGCAGTGACATGCACCGCTTATTGCACTGGAGAAGTGTTCGCCGACTGACTCCTTGCTTGCTTCGCGGCTAGTGGTTACGTGTACCGCGTGTGCGCCTTGGCCGGGTCCACGACGACCATCAAGCCAGGGGTATATCACCTACAATTTGCACCCGATTTCATGTCCCGATCCATCACGGCGAGGAGCTATCACCACAGCGAGGAGCTACCACCACGGTATGGGGTCTTCGCCGCAGTGAAGGCACCGCTCATTTGCACCGGAATCGTGCTCGCCGACTGCCTCTTTGCTTGCTTCGCAGTAAGTGGGTACGTATGCCGTGTGCGCGCGCCGGCCGGCTCCGAGACGACGACCAAGCCAGGGGTATATAACCCACAAATGCACCCGATTCCTTATCAGATCCACCTCTGCGTGGAACTATCACCACAGCATGGAGGTATCGCTGCGGCGCAAGCACCACTCATTGCACCGGAGTTGTGCTCGCCGACTAACTCCTTTACTTCCTCGCGGCGGGCAGGTTCGTACTGTGGTACGGTACAGCATGCGCGCGTCGGCTGGGTCCACGGCCCCTCAAAAGTCCCATCGCGCCCCGCAGAAATTTCTTGCCGCCCCTCGCTCAGCCCTTTGCCGAATCAGAAAGCAGAGACTATTGAATGGGAGGGTCGAGATGACTTTTGCGAGGCGATATAGCTTTTGCGGGTAGTCCGCGGTCTCGAAAAGCATTTATCTGGCGCTGGTTCGTCCCCGATACCGGCCGGTTATGCTGCGCCCGGCCTGCTTTTATCTGGCCCGCCGGCCCCAGCCGGCCCCAGCCGGCCGTGCTGCGCCCGACCTGTTATTCCTAAGGCTGTGTGTGTGAGAGGCCGGCATGTGACATGGGGACAGGAATCGAATACCGAATTGGAGGGACGGAGTCACAAGTCGAAAGGGCCTGGCTTGGTCTGGTCTGGTCTGGTCTGGTCTGCTGGTGGAAGCTTTGGGCAGTTATGCGTATGCTTATGCGTTGCTGCGTGTGCTGGCCTGGCTGCTTGCCTGGGTGCCTTCCTCGCGGCCTAGTGTACGTTGCATACACGGTAAGGGGCCAGAACACTGTCCTGTTTGTGGCCGTGGGTTGCTGCGGAATCTTTGTACATTGCACTTTACTGTGCAAGTGCTCATCATTGTCCTGCCTGATTAGATCGGCCTTCCTGATGAGTGTGGCTGATGGAGATGAGCCTCAACTGAGGACAGACAATGAAAGGTGGACATGGGAATGGGTCCGTAGGATGTTCCGTCGCCGACATGTACACTATGGTTCGGGATCTCCGCAAGACCCAAGGTTCAGGGGGATCCGACAGCCGGAATGAATCTCGGTTCAAAGTAGTGACTTGCTCCTTGGGGGATCTTTGCGGAGGAGGAGGCTATGACTTTCTGGGTAGCCGTTGCGGATAAGGCTGGCTCCGCCTTCTCGCGTGGCCTTTGCGCCATCTGAAGACGGTGAGCCAAGTATCGGTTACGTTCTAGACCAATTAAGCGAATATATAAGCACACTAGCAAACTGCCCAAAATGTTACTTCCCTACATCCAAATCAGAACTTCCAGTGTGTTCATCTGCTCAACCGCAGTTTTCCTCAATTTTTTTGTCCAAACAACTTGTCCTAGTATGCCGTACCTTTGTCGAAATAGCTTCAACGTGTTCTGCGCTGTAAATCCCTGATATCGATGTCGAAACCGGAGCCTCCAGTGCGTTCGTTTGCTTAATCGTATTCTCCTCCGGTTGTTTGGCCAAGCACAGTCTTCCGGCATGTCGTACCTTCATCGTGAAATGGGACCAACTTACTCTGAGCCCAAAGTCCCTGATCTGGATGCCGTGTTCAGCAAGCCATTGATGCAGTCCCGTGATTACAGGGACGCGCGTCTGGTCCCAACCTACTACGTAATCATGACCTCAGATGGCCAGTTCCAAGGTTCAACCTTGCGGCGGTCAGCCTTGCGGGGGGCAATCCTTTGCAGAGGAGCTCTGGGAGCTCCAATAGCAGAGGCCGACAGACAGTACACGATGGCAGACTCGCCAGCAGCGCACTGTGGAGTGTACTCAGCTCGAAGGGAAATTCTGAACCAGGCAGGCGCTACCGAGCCTGGGGGTTCGCCACCGCGGTGGGCAAGCATCCGTGTGTTGTGGTCAGGCTCATTTCAAGATCCGTGAACTGAGAGAGGGGTGGTCAGGATGACTGTATCGTCAGACTCACAACAAGGCCGCGTCCGACATGATATTGGGAATCCGATGAGGTATACTGAAGAGATTTGCAGAGTGGGAAAGGCTCTGTTGGACCGCAATGACGATCCCGATCCCAATGTCAAATTCAGCTAACCAGCGTTGAAATCCGGCAATTACAGGGACGCGGCTGGTCCCACTGTTCCAACGAGCCAGCCTGATCGTAACGTCAAACTGCTAGTGTCGGCGGTCGGCTTTGCGAGGGACAATCCAGTGCAGAAGAGCTCTGGGAGGTTCAGTAACAAAGCCGCGCAAACAGCACACGATGGCAAACTTGTCAGCAGCCCAGTGGGGAAGGTACTCAGCTTGAAGGTGAAGTCAGAATCAGCCAGGGGCTCTCGAGCCTGGGGTTGTCCTGCCCACGGTGGTTAGGCATCCGCGTTCAGTAGTCATAGCTCATTTCAAAATCAGGGAACTCAGAAGAGTTAGAAATTGACGAGTGCATCGCCAGACTCACGGCAAGGCCGCGTCCGATTTGGTGTAAGGAAACCGATGAGGATCGAATTCTCCTCCAGTTGTTGGACCAAATCTAGTGTCCCAGTATACCGTACCTGCATCGTGAAAGATGTTCGACTTGTTCTGAGCCCTAAATTCCTGATCACGATAGCCGATTTAGTTAGCCAGTATTGCAATCCGGTGATCACAGAGACGGGTCCGTTCCGCTAGCAAGAATCGTCAGCAGCAGCCTGTGAAGCGTTTTCAGCTTAAAGGGGACGCCAGAGCCGGTCAGGGGCTGTCGAGTGCGGGCCGTCGGCTCCATGAAGAGTAAGCATTCGTGTTCTGTAGTCATAGCCCATTTCCATACCCACAAAATTGAAAGAGATGGGTGGGACGGCTGTATCGTGAGACTCACTGCAGTGCCTGCATCCGACGTGGAATAGGGGAAACCGCTGAGGACCGCAACCTCCTCCGGTTGTTTGACCAAATTTAGTGTTCCAGCATGCTGTAACTGTATCGTGAAACAGGGTTAGCTTGCTGAGGGCCCAAGTCCCTGATCCAGATGCGCGATGCAACAAGCCAGTATTGCAATACGGTGATCTCAGGGACGGGTCTGGTCCGCTGGACAGAATCGTCAGCAGCGTAGTGTGAGTTGCATTCAGCTCAAAGGGGAATCACGAACCGGTTGGGGGCTATCGAGCCTGGGGTGGTTGAGGACTGCATGGTGATACTTACGGCAACGCCGCGTCCGACGCTGCGTGGAGAATGTGGTGAGATTTGTTCGTCCAGGGGAAACGGGAAGTTCGCCACCACAGGTGCAAGGGCCGCCCAGAGAATCGGAGCCGCTCTACTTGGGCATCTTGAAGGACACGATGGTCAGGACTTTACGAGGGCGGGGGCAAACTCACTGCATTTTTCCCCCTCGACCAACCTATACCGAAGGGCTCTGCAGTGGGAGATGCTCTGCTGAAGCGCCATGACAAGCGTAATGCGGGTTAGGGGGCTTCCGGGACGGGTGAAGTGCTCCGGTGTGACATGTGTATAGCAAAATGTTGATATAATTTGGGTGACTAGTCTGCGTGCTGTGGTACATCTGTGTGATGCCCTTGATTGAGTGGAGCGTCGGAGGCGGCGAAGAACTTAGGTGCGTCAGCGTCGCCGTCGCCGAAGTGAACGTTGCGAGTCTCGGAACGCTTCTTCGTACGCAGGCGTCTTGCCACCCACAAGCACGAGATTTGGTCGGGCATCCAGGCGGAGACTTGATGCTTCTTCCGGAATCACCGAAGATTCCAGCAGAGTTTGCTGGAGGCGGACGAGGATGTGGGAAAGATGGCGCTGGTGACGCCTGTCGTTATCTGATAGTCATGTACCGGCCAGTTGACAATGCTTGGAAGTCATCGCCGCTGACAGCGTCAGCGCGATAACTCAATATGGGTTCAACATTAACTCAAACTCCGAGCTAGTTTGGCCTTCACTCAACCTCACAAACAGCCACTCCCTGGCCTACGTTAGCATACCATATTGGGTATAGTCCACGTAATTCAGCAACCAAATAACAGCACATCAGCCCGGGAGCTCAGGGGGCTGGCATGAAAGAACCAGGTGTTGGACTGTATCATCCCGAAGACGCGTATGCTCGTCGTGAACGTGGTGTTGTGAACGTGGTGTCGGTGCCCTGTACACAGTCAAGGACGGTTGGGTCAGCCACCAGGCGTGCCTGTTCGGTTAATATAGCAGTACCATAGCACCAGCCTCTCAATTCGGGATGTCGTGACTGCAAGAAGGGACGATACACAGTATCATTCACGGACAGTGGTGGCGGGGCACCAGATATAAGACCGACTGTGAAGAGTTCCATTCTCAGCATCAATATGGTGTCCTGTCTCAAGTGATCTGGATCCGTCTCTCTGCGAGAAGTAAGCTGGGTATGGAGATGAAGATAGGTACCGATCTTCGCGTTGTCCCTAGCTGTAGCCTTCTTCACATGATGTCGGGCGTAATGTAGGCGATACGGCGTCACAATGTCCGTACCTCATGACTATTTAACATCAGTCTCCGCTCATCACCGACAGCCCCTACCAGACCTTAACTCCTGCTCCCGCCTCGGCGCTCCGCGCGTCACCGCTGTACTAGGACCGAGTATATAGAGTTCCCTTTCAGTGTCAGCATGGCCTCCTGTGTCCAGCAGTCTGGATCTGCCCTCCTGTGAGATGAAGCTGGGTGCGGGGATGAGGGTAGGTACTAATCCTCGCGTTGTCTCTTGGCCGCGGCATCGCTATGCCTTCGGGGCACGACGTAGTGTGAGCACAATACGGCGCCACAATACCAACACCTAATGCCTATACCACACATCAGTATCAGCCTATGACCCACGAGTCCTAACAGTCCTTATCTCCAGCTTCTCATGTGGCAAGCGGCAACATCAGTCTCACTCCACCACCCACAGCCTCAGCAGTCCTCACCTCTCGCTTCACTCCCTCCCGTCATCTTTCACCCCATCCCCGGGAACCGAATACCCCGAGAGCCGTCCCTCCCCTCATCCTCCACGCCATCCCTCTCATCCCTGCCCCAATAACCGAATACTCGGCGCCCCCCCCACCCCCCTGAAGTCGCCATGGCGAAGGTATCGAGGCTTCTGGGTGCGCTTCAAGTAGTGTGAAGGACTCTGTGTAGGCCGCCGCCCAAAGCGTATCGGTTGTTCAGTAAGAGATCAAGTTCTCCGTCGATTGTTCCTCCTCCTCCTTTACCGGCAGGAAACTCCAACTGCGTAAGGCGACGGCAGCTGGAAGTCCGGTTGAGTTAGGCGGCGTGGCAGGGACCAAGGCCTGCACTGGGGCCTTGGGTCGTGCTGGGAAGCATCTAGTTGCGCAATAGAAGCGTAAATGCCGCATCGCTTTCCCGTTAACATGAGGCTGTTGTATTGCAGAAGCCTGTTCCGCATCGCCGTCTCGGTGATGTTGACTTCGCGGCCCAGCAATTGAGTCTCTCCACAGTGCAGGCTTGCTCGGCCTTACTCGAAGCTCTCCAGCCTCCCCGTCTCACATCCCCAACCCCATGGCTGCAATTATCCGCTCCCAGAGAGCCCAGTGTCGGGGTTGCTTCAGGCGGGCTGGTCGACGCAGACGGCGGAAGGCCCGCATGAGGCTCATAAGGTATTCGAATCGGGCAACGGAAATCGGGGACGACACTCTGCCAGGCCGGAGGGTTTTTTGAGTCGGAAGCGACAGGTAGGCGCACCGAGTAGTTGGAGTTGCCGTAGGTGGTAAGATTGGCTGTCATATGTGTTAGTGCTCCATATTAAAGCAAAGCTTCTCCGCCACGACATGCCCAGGAAAGGGTCTCCTCGTGCGATATTGATTTTGATGGAAAGCAGGCCATAGTTATGACAGGCGGTTGGAGGTGACTCTGACTCCTTCCTAATGCAGTGTATATTGTAGCAGCGGAATCTCGAAACTCCTCCGTGTCTCACGAGGGGGTGTATCGGGCGGTAGCTGGTTCTCAACTGGGTGCGATCGCTTTAAGGGATATAGCCGATGATGGACGGAGAATTGCACTCTGTTCTCCAGGTCTATACGCTAGAACTAGTCTACCATACAGGCGGGGCGAACAATAAGGAGTCACACACGTTGAGCTTACGAAAGAACATTAGCTCGCAACAACGCAAAGAAGTTTAACAAACTTGGTACATGTAGCCCTAGCATCTAGGCAAATCTCCGGGCCGAGTTTGAGCAACTATCTATCGCTCGTTGCGATCGTATTGTCGTTCCGGGACCTGTCGGTGTACAATCTGGAAGCGGGCTCGTGTATACCTTTTTTGCCTCCGCAAGTCTATCCTTCTGGGGCGGGCGAACTTGATGCCGGTCATATGCAATGACCCACCAGCCCGGGCCGGCCGGGCGTCGGGTATCAAGAGCAGCGGTCCGCATCGAGAGTGTGAGCGTTGTTCCGGCGTACATCGCAGGTCGGCTGAAGTTTGGAGCGTGTTCGGTCACCACGCCCCTGCGCAGAAGTCAAAGCATCATACTGGGAATGCAGAATAGGCTAGACCGATAATGGCGTCCGGTGGGGAAGTAAAGTGATGAAATTCTCGATATAAGATTCCAAAGATGTTAAGTGCTGAAGACCTGCTGCAAGTATTCCGCCAAGGCGCTATACCCGCACGCGGAATTGGGTCCTGGGGTCAATGGTTAGTCAAAACAGTGATGTTACCCCCCTCACCCGACTTTTGCTGAGGGGAGGCAGTATCACTTTTTCGATTAACCCTTGGCCCTGAATGCCGGGATAGTTATCAAACTCGGCGTTGGATCGCACCAGCAAGCGTCGTCTAGAGCTTCATTCAACATCACATCACTCCGTGTGCTTGCTCGCCCACTGCACTATTGTTGGGGTCCAGACAGCCTTTGCGATTTCGAACTTCAAGCTTGCTAAATCGGAACGCTAGCGTTAAGTGCCATCAGCTTGAACCCCCTGCTGATTGTATTGCGAGGCTTTTCTCTGAGGAGGCTTCGGCAGAAGTTGGTTGCTCCTCTTGGGGATGATTTATATTCTGTTAGGAGTTGTGATCTGAGGAAGACTGGCGCTTTCGGCTGTTATAACTGGACATGGTGTGGGCCTTATTGCCATTGACTGTCACTTGGTTTTCATCTGTCGGACATGTAAGTGTAATTCCTTTTGAGTTGGGGGAGTCACTATGTGCGGAGCCTTGGGACATTCGATATATCCCGGCGGTGAGTGAGGGCTAGCGAGGCCATTCGATTTCAATCCATAACTTTTGCTGTACCACATTAGATAAAAGGATCTAGGACAATCCACTGCGTATAACGGCATACCTAAAATGATTCGCTTCCTGTAGGCGGTGATAGCGACGTTGGCGAGCAATATTTGTCTCCAGTCAGGGAGCGGTGCTGCGACGACGAACACTTGAGATACACTGCCCATGCACAATGGCTGGTTGATATGGGCTTCACCTCGGTCTTGATCACACCTCTGGCTCCAGTTGAGCGACCATCAGCCTTGCATACTGAGTGTCCACGACTGAAGATGCTGTACACGGAGATGCTCAGCGAATTGATTGTGATTTCTTCCTCTGCATAGTGAACGGACTCGTTACTCCTTCGGGGTTTCTCGTCCGAGCATAAACTAAAATATGCCTATGAGAAAACTGTTAACGATAGCGATGTCTTACTGTCCGAATCCCGTCTGCTGTTATACCATGAAGCATTCGTGGCATTGCGATCGTGAACGTCCCCCGGATAAACGTTCATCCTCCGACTTGCTGGAAAGTTATGACCGGGGTGCCCAGATTCCACATAAAGGCATCCATTTCTCGAATGCTTCGGTCCTCTGCCAACACAATTCTGCCACAAGACATATTTTATCATCTCATCCGTCGAAAGTGCCCCAACTTCAACGCCCGAGTGGACATCGGGAGAAGAGGGCCTATATCCAAGACGGCAACCATATTGGCCGCTACTTGTGGGGAGTGCCATGCGTAGACGTGCTCTCTGAGAGCGTCGTCACTAGAACTTCATCTTCAGTTCACGTCTTTGAGCATCTCTCTATTCTCAAAACTGTTACTCGGTTCTTATTAACTATGCTGACTCGGTCCCTCATGATTCCCTTCCAATAGTCAAATCCAAAGCCCATCCTACGCACGTCCGCTCCCCTAGTCGAAAGACCTACCTTCCACCGCGTCAAGCATCCCTCGTAGACACCAGGGCAAACCCAGAGCTTACGCACTGTTCTCACCCTCTGTGCGGAACAAAAGAGTGATTTCTGCGAAGCCGCTGGTGGGCTTAACGGCAGGTGGCAGTCGGTTCGGAACAGGGTTAAGAGACGCTGTTAGTAGACGCTGTGCGTGACCTTGGCTCAACGGCCTTCCGCGTACAACACTCCGTCATCTCTCCTACACGTAATCAGTGACGAACCCGAGTCTTCTCGGGGACACTCCATATGGTTGGGCACTCGTCTGGGTCCCTCACAGCATTGAGCGCAACACTGTCTGCGGAAAGAGCGCTGATATGTTCCAGACGCCTGCAGCGTGTGACGGGTTATGCTGGCAGATAGCTTGCGCAGGTGTGGGTGCGCAGAGCGTGTTCCGGGCGCTTCTTTGCGTCTCGAAGTTGGGCTGGTTGGTGTGTGAGATTGGCGAGTGGCAAAAGGGGCTGGCAAACAAAGAGGATCAAGGGCGTGTGTGACTGTTGCACACTGACGATCCATTGGAAGTGTTCAGATGGTAGAGGGTAACGACGCAGATCTAGATCCAGGTGTGCTCCTAAAGTGCTAGTTCAATCTCTAGCAAGCTTCAGCGCAGCGACGATGCGGTTGTACGCGTAGAGGGCCGGGTTACATGAGGCTGGTGTCTGGGCTAATCTGGTGTCTGTTGAGATCGTATTGCGTTATGTGAGACGAGGAGCAGTATTCATGCATTTATGTTGGCGTCTTCCAGTTTCCATGTCTTTCACCTGTCATCAATCGTGGAGGACCCAAGAACGGGCTCAGTGTGGTCAGGCGACGCCATACCCTATATCGTTAGCTCAGCGGCGAAGGCAACCATCGCCACGTCAGCATGATGCGGAGATTAGCAAAAACTGGCCAGATGAACGAGGCGGTTGAGCCGGGCGGTTGGGAGGCAAACTCGCAGATCAAGAAATGAACATCGTATATGGCCGCGAGTTCTGCTATGATGAGCTAGAACCGTGACGAGGCGTAGCTCCAAAAGGAACGGACGGAATTACGGTATGCCACAGTTCGGAAGAGTCAAGACGACGGCTTGGTTGAGGTGGCGACAGCGATAGCGGTTGTACGACGTCTTGGAGTACGAATCCAATCATCAACGCCGGCAGAGATCGACAACTAAGGAGGCGTGATGGAGGCTGCTGGATTGTTTAGGGGAAACGGCAGCTTTTGAGCCCCAGAAGCGATGATGGTCGGACAAGCGGCTGAGATTCAAGCTTATAGATCAGGTCGAGCTTACGAAGCCAAAGGGTTGAAGCGGGTCCAGGGATGACAGGAATGGAGTTTACTTATGCCGAATTCAAGGACGTAATTCGACTCAGGGGTAAGCTAGATCGGAGGCCGTTGCATCGTCGTCTACGTAATATACGGTCATCGGCAGATGGTAGGATTACTAGCTCGTTGGAGGTCGGACCGACGGCAGTACCGGCTTTCCGATCCTCGGCCAGCTGCCTAAATGCCGATGTACCCTACCTCCCCTATCGGGTATGTGTTACACAGCCGATGCGCTGGGAGGAGGGCAGAGCCGTAACATGGGCTGCCGAGAAATATCGGCAATGAGCCGGATAAAGATTCTGGTGTCTCAGGGGACGGACGTAGTTGTAGTAAAGTCACCCTATTGGGTATGCTTCTGATGCTAGTGCCGGTGTAGTCGGTTGGACCGGGCCGCGTACCGGATATGTCGGGAAGACACTAAAATGGGGAGAGAGGGCCCCGAAAGATGTCGGCAAGGGGTCGGATAGAGATTGCAGTGGCACCAGGGACGGATGGTAATTGCAAATAAGTAATTATGCTGCCCCATCATGTATCCTCACGGTTCTCATGTTGCTTCTGTGAGTGTGGCCAGTTGAACCGGGTCGGATAGCGGATATGTCGGCAGCGAGCCGGATCAAAATTTCGATGCCTCCAGGGACGGATGTAATAGGAATGAAGTAAATCTGCTACCCTTGTATGCGTGCTCAGGCTGCGTTTGTTGCTTATCTCTGGAGAAAGTTTCCGGGAGGAAGGGGGTTGTTGCGCTCAGGTGTGGCTGCATAGCTTCCACGGCTCGGTCCGAATGTGTTCGGCATGGCATAACATGCAGACATGGAGGGATCTTCAGGTCATCCAGGGTTGTAAAGGCTCCATAATAATCGGCTTCGTCTCACTTCGCTCTCCACACTGCATCTCCCTACCACCACACTTGGTCCTCACAACCCACCTCCGCATTTTCGTCGGACATTTGGCGCGGTGACGTCCACCTTAGGAAATCCGGGAAAAACTCTGAGAGCAGCGGGATCATCGCGATGGATGCGGTGGCTCACATGATGCCTTAGTCGTCACGTCGAGGGAAGTCGTACCGAAATCTTGCGCATCTGGCCGCCATGGCATCGAGATCAAGTCGGATAGAAGTGTCGTCGGCGGAGGCTCGCGGTCGGCACGTGGCTAACGCGTCAAAGCGGTAGAGATAGCCGTGCCGGCAGTGCCGGCAACGACGTGGCTGAGGGCTGGGAATGCGAGCTAGAGAATGGCTTTGAGGGAGAGAAGTTAAGGAGAAATAGCACCAAGCTCCACTCCAATCTGCTTCCGCCTTCATACACCTTGACTCTGACGCCTGCCACCATTCAAAAGGCTTATTGACCTGCTCTCCTGCATATACTCTTGGAAGGTGAGAGGGTGGTATCGTTGGCCTTGAAGGGGATGGTGTACGGTGAGGAGTCTATTGTGTGTTCGACGACCCTGGTCTTCCATAGGTGCTGCGAGACGGGTTGGCCGGTGAAGAACACAAATGCCCACGGCGGACCGCCGGAGTACTGTTTTCTACTTCCATTGTTGAATGCTGACGAACGCTGCACGGTAAGCAACCGTCACTGAACAAGGATTTATTGATGCTAAAGTTGGTACGGTTGCTATGGCATCGAGCGACTGGCGATGTCGAAGACAGATTTAAGCTTCAGAATGCGCCAGAACCCGCGGGCCATGCGAAAAACTCGTGACCTCTCTCGTCCGCAAAGAGGCCCAAGCAGGGCGGCCATGATTTTTCCGGGTAGCCCATGGCTCGTCTAGACCTAAGGGGACTGCATGGCAGAGAACTCAGTTTCCACGTCAGCCCCCGACTGTAGATCTACTCAGCTGAATAGTCCATGCTCCTCCAGCCCACTCCCGACCGAGCTCCACTCCCGAGCACATAATGTACACTCACCCCCTAACCACGCTCCCAATCACCACAGCATATCCCCCACCGCAATCTTCTTCTTCGACACCTTCTTCGCCACCTTAACACCAGGCGTACGCCAGAACAAACTGGGACTCCGCCCCTCTTCCAGCGCATAGCTCAAATACCCGCGGTGCGCCGGATTACGGTAATACTCCAAGTCCTTACGGCCCGCAGGATCGGGTAGACGGTAGCGGTACCGCGCCGCCACCTCATGAGCCGCAGCCGAAGCTACAGCCTCAGCGATCGGCCCGCGGGGCTTCGGCGCAGCTTCGGCCTCGACGGCCTTGGAAGCAGCATCGGCCGCGGCCTCGGCGTCCGCGGGCGGCGCGCTGAGCCGGCTGATAAACGGGTGCGATTCTCCCTTCAGCACGCGCCGGATCGATGCCTTGGTGTAGTAGCGCGTGGTCACGGAGCCGCCGGCTGCTTCGACGGCGGCGATAGCGGTGGCCGAGGCGCGGGAGACGACGATGTGGATAGGGATGCGGAGAGCGGTGGCGTCCTGAGGGTGTTAGGGTTAGGGTTAGAAGGGAGGTGGGGGACGTACGCGCGCGAGTAGTTTGACGCCGTCTTTTATGCCGTGGATGCAGCGTGTCGAGACGAGTTCTTTGAGCGTTATGGGCTTGGCAGGGTTTAGGCGGCCTTGGTCGATCCAGCTTTGGATGCGGTTGAGGTTTATGGGGGACATGTCGAGGGAGAATCTGGGGGTTAGCTGGGTTCGTGAGATGGGGGTTCCGTCTGCTGAAGTCGAGTCTGTAGCCGAGTCTGTAGCTATGATCCCTCTCTGCCCACCCACACGCTATTCCTCTCCGCTACAAAAGAAATGTGCCAACTTACTGATTATCATAGCCCCTCGTCCCCGACACAACAATATCCGGCGTCTGCCCCCCATTGAACCCGAACGGCACCTTGCCGTGCTGCTTCTGACCCTTGTGTCCACGACCGGATGTCTTACCCTTGCCCGAGGCAGGGCCACGTCCACGCCGTATGCGTTTCGAGTATGCACCTGGTGTGTCCGACAGGGAGGAGAGGATGGAGGCTGATCGTGACTGCTGCGGCCGTTGATGGGAATGTGGTGCGGAGGTCGAGGGTGCGAGGAAGATGGGGGCGAGGGCGTGCGAGGTGCCGATATGATTTGAGGGAAGAATTTGGGGCCGGAGCGCCCGCAGGAGCAGCGGGAGGCGGGGTGGCATTGTGGCGTGGTGTGTTGTGCGTTGAGAGTGTCAGTGGGGGGCCGGTGAAGTTGAGGTCCAGATATTTTGGGTCACGTGGGGGAAAAGTTGGCGTTGAGCGTTTTTGGCCTGGATGCCTCATATTGGCTCACATGGTCACAACACAATTGAGCGCGATGACAGTATATGTTCATGAAACAATTGTATGAAGGTATACATTTCATCTGCTAGGGCTATAGTAATCTACATCGATGCCAGAACCATATTTCTGCAGATTCACCTTCTCGATCGGCAAGGCTGAAGCTTCATGATGCCGAAGTCGGCTGTAGATAGGCCGGGGCTTTACGGCTCGTTTTTTTTAAAGCCGGTACATTCATACCTGCATGGATCACCTTTTATGGCCTTGGACGTTGTGCAAGGCGTTGTTTCCGCATTCATCCAGATGATCATCGATACCTGCTTGTTTTGAGCCCAGGCCCTTTGAGCTAATGGGTACTAAACAAGTAGGGCGAATGATGCGAACGGGCTCCACTGGCACAGTCGAAGTATTGGCAGAGATTGCAACTATACATCCTAATAAAGACACATCAGCTATCGCGTGCTCCAGAATGACAAAACGTGATGACAAGGCTGGTGATATCGATTGATGACTTGAATGGGTTAAGCCCTGCACCCGAGGCCACGATTGGATATGATCAGCGTCCGGTTGACATCCGGGAATCTTTCCCGCAGTCCGTGGGCAAATCACTGACCATCCCGCTGGCCGGATGCGAATCTGTCATATATGCGAGAAGACTTCGATGACGTTTCCAGTTGGCCAGCGCTCCCATTGAGAAAGAAAGCTAGTACTCGCAGAAGCCTCTAGAATTCTGCGCCGCTAGTCTCCGATCAAGCTACCGTGAAGCCGGTTCGGCAGTCATATACGTTGATATGAGCGTCTGGTCAGCCACCGGACCCCATATGACCCAAGAATCAAGGAGCGAAGCGTGAAGCTCTAGAAGATACAGTAACTATGACCAGTTAGCATTGAGGACCT
Organism: Trichodelitschia bisporula; assembly: GCA_010356995.1. NCBI lineage: Eukaryota > Fungi > Ascomycota > Dothideomycetes > Phaeotrichales > Phaeotrichaceae > Trichodelitschia > Trichodelitschia bisporula. The sequence goes on from ML996702.1 coordinate 239,475, forward strand.
TTGAGGACAGGCAGTCGAGATTGCGGCTCACAGCCCCGCAAATCCGGAACAGTCTGGCCAGCACGTTGTAGGGTTTGTCGACTTTGAAGTGATCTGCGCGCCGAGCCGTCAGGGATTAACGGGAATGCCCCAGGCTTTTGAGCCACGATAATGATAAGCTTAAACCCGCTGCAACCCTCTGACTCGTCTTCCGTTGCTCCCTGGCGAGCGCTGTAAGTTGGCTTGGAGACATTCGCGAGCCAAAGACGCCTTGTTGAGGAACCGAGGAAGAGAACGAAGCGCTCAAGCTGTTAGCCATCGGCCAGCCAGAAAGCCAGGAGCTGAGGGGCGAGGTTGATGCGAGAAGAAACATTGTCAATGTGCAGCCTCGAAGAAAACAAGCCGTTTCGGGTAAGTTGGATAACCAGAACCTTATTCAAAGGCCAGACTCGCATCGGCCTTGGATGTGGGGTCTGGCCCGTGGAGCTTCCACGCGACTACCGTTTGGTTAATCCACATGGCCACGCGAGCACGATCAGGGAGCGAAGGGTCGAATCCACATCTACCTCCTCCTACGGCCACATGCCCTGCATGGCTCTGAAACGACGGCAAGCTCATCGATCACGTGGCAGCGTTCCCCGATATAACCCTCGGGAAGAACTGAGATGCATCATGTTGAGAGAAAAGGATAAATCTTTAGTGGTGATTGCCATTGACTTTCGCGTATGCGGCTTTCGATCAGCGAAGCACTCAGCTGGCCAATAGCGGTGGGTCGCAATTCGAGGGTACAGCTGGTTTGTCTTCATTAATCCCAAGAACAGGAATTAGCTGTGCTTCAGATGGATATTGAAAAGCCTTGCGCTGACGAGCATAGGAGTGCAAACTGCTGGCCTACAGAATGAAATGTCAATAAGCAGATGTGGATGCCAGTAATGGTGGAGCTGTCGCCAGTGGATAGGCTTGTTGTCGGAGATGGGAGTGTTTGAAGTTGACGTTGGCTTGCCCACACGAACTGACGTGAATGGGCCGACGTTTCGCCGACGGCATGCTCCCCTCGTCAGTCAACCACCAACGCACCCGACGCTCCCAAGGCCATGCATGAAGTCACAGTGCTTGTTTGACACAACCACTCCACTCCCCAACTCCACATTTGTGGCTACCTCTTACTCGCACACGTATGCCCTAGGCAGAGTGGTATGCGTGCCGGCACGCACGGAAGCCGGTGTGACCACTGCTCCATTACAAGGGGATCGTCCCCAGCATCATGTCTCATTGGCGATCACTCGCTAACATTGATGGCTATTAGCCTAGATATCTAGAGGCTGGGAAAGCCCATTGTCCGTTAAGGACCGGCTTTGCGGGTGCTCGCCCTACAAGCGCCGAGCCACCTTATTGTCGGCCGCAATCATGAGGCTTCTCCCATTGTCACAGATTCCGCTATTCACGGGGCGTCCCGCATGTGAAGGTATGCCGAGAATATATAGGGGATTCCACATCCAACCCACGCATTTTGTTTCCAAACCATTGTTTCCAAACGTCCTGCCGGGCGTTGCCGATCTACGCCATGGCTCCAAAGCTGACTCTCGCTCTGTGGCTCCCGGTAGCTGCGTTCCAGCTTCCTTTCGTCTGCGGTCGTACATCATTTCAACGCGATGCCGTCTCCGCTACCAATGCGCTCCAGCAGTGGTACAACCAGTCTACCGGTTTGTGGCAGACCACGGGATGGTGGAACAGCGCCAACTGCATCACGACGCTCGCCGAACTGACTTCCTACGACCGCAAAGTGGAGCGCATCACAAGCCACATCTGGCCCAACACGTTCGAGAAAGCGCAGAACTATAACCTACGCCAGACCAAGAGCCCACAGAGCTGCCCGACTACAGTCTGCACTCGGCGCCGGCGCATTCGGAGAGACGTGAAGCGCATAGGCAATTTCTACGAGGAGACCAACACCAACCCGGCGGGCTTTCTCAACGGCTTCTACGACGACGAGGGCTGGTGGGGCCTCGCCTGGATCAAGGTCTACGACTTGACCAAGCAGCCGCAGTACCTGCAAGCGGCGACGGACATCTTCGAAGACATGGTCCGAACGGGCGCGAACGCCACATGCGGCGGCATATGGTGGGACAAAAAGAAGCAACACAACGTCGCCATCAGCAACGAGCTCTTCCTCCACCTCGCCGCCAGCCTCGCAAACCGCAAACCAAACGGCGATTACTACCTCGCCTGGGCCCAGCGGCAATGGGACTGGTTCGGGCAAAGCGGGCTCATCAACTCCGAGAACCTAATCAACGACGGGATTAACATAACGACGTGCAAGAATAACGGGCAAGAAGTCTGGTCCTACAACCAAGGCGTCATCCTCGGCGCCCTAGTCGAGCTCCACACCGCCGCGCCCGACGCGCGGCTCCTCACCCGCGCACGCCAAATCGCCACCGCGGCGATGCGCAAGCTCTCCGACCGCAACGGCATCCTGCACGACCCGCGCGAGCCCAATCTCGGCGGCGACGGGTACCAGTTCAAGGGCGTGTTCATGCGCAATTTGTTGGCGCTGCAGCGCGCGACGGGAGACGAGGCGATTAAGACGTATCTCGAGCGCAATGCGCAGAGTGTTTGGGATAATGCGCGGAATGGAAGCTTGCTGGGCCCGGTCTGGAGTGGTCCGTTTTATCCGGCTAATGCGGCGACGCAGAGTTCGGCGCTTGATGCGTTGGTGGGTGCGGCGGGGGTGCAGTAGTTTGGGTATATGGTTGCATTTACGGCGGGCTGGAGTTGGGCCGGTACTGCCCTAGAGGTGATTTTGCGTTGGATGGATGATGGACGGCTGGTATACCCCATGCATGATCATGGCTGCGGTGTAAATAGACTCTTGTTTTGCTGTCGGCCACGACAGTTGCATGCAGTTTGCTCTGCCCTTAGCGCAGCCGCGCTTAGGGCCACGATACCCAAAGAAGAGCTCCTTTTGTCCACGAGAAACAAAACTGGGTTTCAGCTACTACCCTCTGATCGCGCAGTTTTGCTCATCTCCCACCTTACCCATCAAGCCCATCCCCTCCGCCCGCCCACAGCCTCGCCTACCCCGCCAAGTTGTCCCTCAGCCAATAACCCCCCCCCCCCGGCCGACCCCGCCTCACGCACCCCGCACTGGTTTCCCCAGCAAAACCCGTTCGCCAGTATTCCCAGCACCGGTTCCATTCGCCGAAACTTGTAGAAATGTGGGGAGGCACCCACATTTGATCCCCCGCCGCTCAGCTGATGCGCGGAGACGTCATCCATTAGTTTCTAGCTTACCCCATATTTCCGTGCGCTTGCGAACCGGAGGCCCCACCGGGTGAAAAGGACACAGATGGGAAAAGCTGAAATAGCAGGCTGCTTCGCTGGACATCGTGAACGACATATTGTAAGGACAAGTAGGAAATAGTAGGAGGTCATCGCAACCGCAGATATGTCGAGTGCGTCCTCATCTCCCTTTCTGTCCTCTGTTCAGATGACCGCTAACTAGGCCAGCAAAGCACTTCATCCCCGACCCCACAGCGCTGGTCAACACCGCGCTGCGTTCCCTAACCCTCACCCACCCCGGCCTCTCCCTCGACACCGCCGTCAAAACCGTCTACCGCACCCCGCATCCCTCCAGCCCCTTCACCGCCCAAGTCTCCCTCGTCTCAGGCGGGGGCTCAGGTCACGAGCCCGCCTTCGCCGGGTACGTCGGGTCCGGCCTGCTGGCCGCCAGCGTAGCCGGGACAATTTTCGCCAGCCCGAGCGCGGAGCAGATCCGGCGGTGTCTGTTGGCGCGGGTGCCGAAGGAGAAGGGTGTTTGTGTCATCGTTATGAATTATACGGGCGATGTGTTGAATTTTGGGATGGCGGTGGAGAAGGCGAAGGCGTCTGGGGTGGAGGCCGAGATGGTGATTGTGGGGGATGATGTTGGGGTTGGACGGGAGAGGGGGGGGAAGGTGGGGAGACGCGGGATTGCGGGGACGGTGCTTGTGTTGAAGGTTGCGGGGGCGTTGGCGGAGAAGGGGTAAGTTGGATTGTCGGTGGGTTGGGAGTTGCTGACGGGCGTAGGTACTCGCTTAAGGATGTTACCCGGATTGCGCGGCTGGCGGCTGATAATGTGGTGTCCATCGGGGCCTCGCTGGAGCACGTACATGTCCCCGGAAGGAGCACAGAGGTCGAAGACGCGCTGGGCGAAGACGAGATCGAAGTGGGCATGGGCATCCACAACGAGCCGGGCTCGGAGCGCATCAAGACGGATCTTCCGGGGCTGGTGAAGAAGATGCTGCAGCACATGCTGGACCAGTCGGACAGCGACCGGGCGTTTATCAACGTCAGCAAGGCGGATAAGACGGTGCTGCTGGTTAACAATCTGGGCGGCGTGAGTGTGCTCGAGATGGGCGGGATTACGGATGAGGTGGTCAGGCAGCTTAAGGGCGAGTATGGCATTGAGCCGGTGCGCGTGCTGGCGGGCACGTTTATGACTAGCTTGAATGGGCTTGGGTTCAGTATTTCGCTGCTTAAGGTGCAGGATACGGGGCTCGGGAAGGGGTGCGGCATGCTGGAGCTGTTGGATGCGCCGGCGGAGGCGCCTGGGTGGTCGGCGGCTATTAAGACGGGGACGTGGGATGTTGGCCACAGCCAGGACCCTCCGGAGGAGCAGGAAAAGGCTGCTGATGAGGAACAGCCGAGCAACCTGAAATGTAAGTGTGGCATTTTGAAGAACGTAACGCGGGCTAATGAGCGTAGTCGACCGCGGTTTGGCAAAGTCAGCTTTGACTGCTGGGCTGAACAAGGTGATTGCAGCGGAGCCCGATGTTACGAACTACGACACCATTGTCGGTGATGGCGACTGCGGCATTGGCCTTCAGCGCGGGGCCGAAGGTAGCCCTAACCCCGACCCTCAACCCTGGTACTCGCCGCTAACTTCACATCAGCCATTCTCAAGATGCTAGAAAAGTCCAAGCCAACCGACGACGCAGTAGTCTTCGTCCAGCGCATCGCCCAAGTCGTCGAATTCAGCATGGACGGCACCTCAGGCGCCATCTACGCCATCTTCCTGAACGCGCTCGCCCACGCCCTGCGCGAACAATCAGCCCTATCGCCCGCCCAGCTGGACGTTGAGAAGTGGGCCAAGGCGCTGCAGCAATCGACCGCGGCATTGGGCCGGTACACGCCGGCCCGCCTGGGCGACCGCACGCTGATTGACGCGCTGCACCCGTTCGTCGGCACCCTGGCGAAGAGCGGCGACGTGCATCAGGCAGCAGCGGCGGCGGAGGCCGGGGCCCGGGAGACGAAGGGAATGAAGGCCAGCCTGGGGCGGACCGTGTATGTGGGTGGGGAGGACTGGCAAGGGGTGCCGGATCCGGGGGCGTATGGGCTGGCGCAGTTTTTGCTGGGGCTGAGTGAGGGGTTGCAGTAGATTCTGGAGGAGTTATCTTCGAAATGATGTTCTGTATTTGGATTCTGCGATGGTGACGGTCTCTGTCGACTCTCTTGGGCTTTCTCTGCTGGGTACAGCACTGAGGAAGATACGAAGCATGTTGTCGCGCATCGGAACGGAATAACGTTTCAAAGCACGCTTTCAACGCGGTGGACGCGCCAATACCATGACGCACGGGGCAGGCGGATAGATGATACGTTCGCTGGGCGCGACGGTGGTCCGTGCCCCCCTGCCCCGTCGCGTCCTGAGTGGATCCGTACTTTCAGGTGGAGTACCCGCCTCGTTGCTATGCCTCGCAACAAAGTATCTTCAACCTCCCAGCCTAACACTCCTCTCGCCTCCGAACACACTCCGCGCTCCAATTGTGCTCCTATAAAGGCACAAGGCTCTATCCACGAATCGTCGTCTACCGGATCTCTCACAGCATTTCTCTCTAGCCTCACCCATCGTCGGCAGCTCGCGTAGCGGGACGCGGGCTGCACCGTACCCTCTCACCCGCCATGTCCTCGCCATTCGTGTCCGGCGAGACTGGTTCGCCCTACACGCAGCCATGCCCCCACTTAGGAGACAACATGGACCATCATCGTCGAATTATGCGGGGTGGGTCTTCTGCTGCCTTACATACCCGCGACTCTAACCGTTTTGTCCGCCTGTAGTGAAGGTCCTGTACACGTTCGACGATCACAACAATACCAACTGCCTGGCGCGCCTCCCCAGTGCCCTCTCTATTCCCGTCCTCCAACTCAATGAGACCACAGAGATTGGCGTGATCGAGCTGAAAACCTGTATCCAGGCTATCATCCAAGCAAGGTGCGCGACTTCCGTGTTTCCCACTCGAACCACGGAAAGCTGATACCTAGGCAGCCCCGAGCTTATTGCCAAGTTGGAACATGACTACACAGTTTATGCGTATGACTTCTCCGAGGATGAGACGCCCCTCGTTGGACAAGGCATGCTGTCGCGTGTCCTCGCGTCAGCGTCCCCAACCCCGTTCGCCCCGGCCAGCCAGTCACAAACCATGATCACAGGACGCGTCTGCCAGAACGTAGTCGGCATCTTCGGCGGTGGCGCCAAGGAGACCCTGGAGGTCAAGCTCCGGCTTGTACCTGTGCCCTCGGCGTCGCAGAGCGAGTACCTGAAGAACATGGAGGCTTGGCGCAATGCCAACCGGCCGTTGGACAACTTCGACGCGCAGAGCCCATTCCTGCAAGCTGACTTCTTCGACGCTGGTATTGTTCAGCCAGAGCCGCAGCTCCACAGGGACCAGTTGCACGACTTGTTGCTACCGAATCTCCAGGGTGCGGAGGAGCATCCAAACCCCCCTGCCGCCAACACCAGCACGCACAACAGCCGCGTGGCCAGCCCCGCGCTGAGCCAGCACTCGATGGGGTACCATGCCCCGCAGCAGAATCTGACTCGGACGTACTCCCAGATGTCCAGTGGACAGCTGAGTGGCTACGAGATGGACAACTCGGGTCAGGACGAAGGGGGGCCTAAGAAGCGCGCTCGTCTCACTCAGGCAAATGCCCCTGGCCGGTCATCGTTTAGCAACAAGGGTGACTCACTCCGTGCTGTTGCCTGCACGACTGCCTCCATCCGCCACTTGCGTCCAAACGCCTCGGGAAACGCGTCGGTTATCACGGATCAGGTGCCACGGGTCCCTACCCCTCGGCCTACCGAGAAGCAGTTCACACAGCCTAACTGGCAAGGTCGTGGACCAATGAAGCGTGAGTCACGAAGAAGCGAGAGCTACAATTCTCCGTACAACAATTTTGATTCGGCATTCTTCTCCATTGAAGACGACGGCCTGCAAAGTGTCATTGACACTCCGAGCGACCTCCCCTCTTCGCCTCCAGAGTACACCTCGGGTGTTGCTTATTCTCCTTCGAGCCCTGGCTTGCCTGAATATGGACCACAGACACCTTTGACAACAGACGTAATTGCTGACAACTCTGAAGCCGGACCGCTGGAGTGCCTACCGGAATGGGAGCAGCCGGTCCCAGAATCTACCCCTCCGCCACCAGCGACGCAAACCTCTATCCAACCTTCCTGGGAGCAGCCGATTCCAGAACCAACCCCTCAGCCACCAGCACCGCATGCTTCCGTCCAACCTTCCATTCCAGCCCCCATCCAGCCAGGAGCACGGAATCAGCACTCGATACCATCGGCTGTTGAGGCCAGGAAGAAGCGTGAGGAGGCCCTTAGGGCGAGGAATGCTCAAGTTAACTTCATCGAAGTGCGTCCTGGCCCCAAGGACCTGCTTCCTCAGCACTCTTCGCAGCCTGATCCGCTAAGCCAGAGCAAGGCCAGGTCCGCCGTTATCCCCTCTTCGCCCACCAAGAGACCACATCGCATGTCGAGCACGCCCGCTCCGAGTCACGGTTCTTTCGTTCAGCCTCCACTGCCAGCTTCGTCAAGTGCCCAACAAGCACCCGTCCCGGCATCAACTTGCCCGGCTCCACTGGCTCCTCCATTTGCGGCTCCTCCCCAAATGCAAGCCCCGGCTGCTCCGTCCCAACAGACGCAGTCGGTGAACCCAACACCATTCGTCCCCGAGGGTAGCTACAGTTCTGTACCGAACTCACCTGTGCCACAGTCGGCCTCCCTACCGGCTCCTTCACAGGCCCCGCCTCTCGCACCCGCCCAAGTCCCGCATTCAGACCACGAGCGCGCCTCTTCACAGGGCCCCATGTCCAGCACCATCAGCCTCCCAAAACGCAACCCCGACTCCCGCCAGGGACAAGGGCGCTGGCCCGTTCCCACCCCCGTCCCCACCCCCGTCCCCACCAAACCCGGCACCTGGAGCCGGAAGAAGATCGTACCATACAGCGACGGCCCAAACCCCCCGTCATCAGACATCGATTCCGACGGGACCAGCCACAAGCGCCAAGCAACCGGGTCCGGCGCTCTGCGCAACCGGCAAATCCGAACGCAGCTCGCCAACGCCGTGCTCGAAGGCGCACCGATCAAGTTCTGCGCCAACTGCGGCGAAATCAACACCCCGACGTGGCGCCCCTACTGGGTGGTAGAGGAGGACGGGTCAGGCACACACCTCGAGATCGGTTCTGCGACGGGGATACACTGGGTCGAGCCGGTGGTTACCGACGAAGCCGGCACGGTCACGAGACACCGCATCTACAAGCAGATTTCACGGCTGACGCCGGATGAGAAGGAGAGTGGGCGGTTTAGCCAGCACTTGTTGTGTAACCCGTGTGGTGATCATGTGCGCAAGTATCACTGTGCGCGGCCGAGGGAGCGCTGGGATAAGAGCGAGAAGGAAAAGACGAAGAAGAAGAGGAGTCGCGGGAAGGCGAAGGTTGATGCTGCGCCGACGTCTGATGTGGCCCCTGACTTCGGTACGCCGTTTTTCACGGATCCGGTCGCGGGGCCGCCGGGCGTGCATTACCCTCCTCCGCACACTATGTTCGTCCAGACGCCTGCGCCGGGCCCGCCCCCGCCGTTCTCCGACTTCGGGCCGTATAACCCCGCGCCGAACCCGGTGCAGCAGGGCGCGACTCTGACGGAGGAACTCCGCCGTGTAACGGCGGAAGCGCCTACCGTGGTCGGGAGCCAGAGTTCACCGATCGAGATTGCGGATCAATCCCCAAAGTCAACGAAGCGTCTGCTGTTTCCGTCGCCGCGGCGCGCAGGCGAGTTTAAGGTGCTGGATGATCGGCCGGTGCCGGGGAAGGAGGCGTCGCTCTTTTCGTCGCCGGGGGCCACGGAGACGGTACTTGACGAGGGTGCGCCGGCGGAGTCTACGCAGGATCAGAATACCGAGAACGCAACGGACAAGCCGACTACGCCAACCGAGCGTCCTTCCACTGCGCCTCCTGCGACACCCTCCCCTCGGACCGCCCGCGCCACACGTACTCCTCCGCCGCCGGCTGATGACCCAGACAACGCAACAGACAAAGAAAACGAGCCCCCTACCCTCTCAGACGACGACATGGCCAGCCTCTTCGGAAACTACATGCACTCACCCCTCAAATACACCGGGCGCACGCCCCCCTTCAGCCACCTCAAAGACCTCCTCCGCACCCCCACCCCACGCAAAACGCGCAGTCCGGGCTCTGGCAAGGGGGGCGCGCCGTTGTGGCTGGACTGGGAGGGCGAGTCGTTAACGCCCAGCAAACTGCATTTCAGTCCTAGGACCTTGGCGATGTGGGATGCGTTGCGGGAGGGGGGCGGGTTGGAGGAGGCTGGTCTTGGGGGGGCGGGGTTTTCTCTTTGGGAGGATGGGACGGCGACGGTGGGGGGGATTGAGGAGGGGGGGGCGTTGGTTACGCCTGGGGAGGAGGAGTTTCGGAGGGACTTTGAGGCGGAGATGATGAGGCAGGATCGGGAGGGGGAGTAGGGGGCTTACTGGATTGTGTGGGTTTAGGCATGGCGTGGGTTGATATCCTGCATGGGGCGGAGGGCGTTTGCATTAAGGTTGCTGGAGTGTGGGGTTCTATGTTGTATGCTGTATGATGGGCTCGCGTGTTGCGGGCGGGATAGGGCCGGGTAAGGTTTGATGCCGATGGGTCGGCTGCTATGTAGATTATGGAATGTGATGAGTATCATGCTATCCGTGGACGTTCGCAACTGCTTTACCCTGAAAGCCTTTCCCCTAACCGCTCCTCCGCCTTAGCATCCCTCCTACCCCGTCTACCCCAGTGTCCATCCTCCCCAACCCTAACCTACACCCTAGCCCGTCCCTCGAACGCGCCACCCCGGCACATGGCGAGCGGACTGCGCGGGACAGCTCATCCCCCGCATCACGTGCGTGCCACGCAGGTCAAACCCACACCATCCCTCCCATGGGGGCACTACGATACAGCCGAGCTGTCACGCCGCGGAGGAATGGTACGGACCTCACAGGCCCGGGTCAAGGCGTTGGGGTGTGGGTGCCTAATCTGTTGCCTATGGCTGGCAGGCAGGAAGCTAGGCGGCAGCCTGGTCGGGGTTGGAAGGGCTGGCGAGGCGGGGGGGTGGGCTCTAAGCAGGACCTGCATGAGGGATATTCTGATATTGATAAGCGAGGCTTTCGGGGGATGGGTGGTGCAGCATCATGACATTGAGCTCGTTTGGCAATTTAGATACAAAGCATGAAGAACGCAGGAAAGAAGACAATTTGAAAACAGTGAAGGCCGTGAGACGGCATATCATGAGCCGTGAAATATCACCACGACTAGCCCAGCACCAGATCGATCCACTCTAGCTCCTGGTCTTCCCAGTAATCCTTCACGACGTAGCCGACACCTTTCCGATAAGCGATCCCGTCTTTCCATTGGATGCAGAGCACACCGTAGTACTCAACACCGCCGTTGGATTTCGGCCACAATGCCTCTACGGGTGTGAAACCGATGCGGAAGAGATATGAAATTTTGCCAAGTTCGGAGCATGTCGTGCCATATCCCCGAACTATCTCCACGAGCTCGATTCGTTCGTGAGTACCATTCTCCCCCCAGTCCAAGACTTCTTCGCCGGATGGCGGGTCATGAGGGGCAAGTAGCCCGAGCCAATAACCATCTGAATCGAAAGGCGCCATAGCGGCAGGATTTTCATTCCAGCTAGAATTAATCGTGGACGGGTATCCCCTAAACGTGGTAGCTTTGTTTGCCCAGCCTCTTCGGGTTCGACCAGAGATCAACCGAGCCTGGATAATAGGTATTGATGGCGGAGCTGTGTCTTCTGGAACTGGAACAGGATGCCAATAGGTGCTCTCAGGGTCGGACTCATGCTTGTAAAAACATTTCATTGTTTCGTGGGCTTCCGGTTCCAGCCTGGGGTGTCTGCGGTAAAAGCCACAGGAGTCGGTTTCAAGCAGATAGCGAGTCCAGCCCTTGGGGCAAGGGGTTGAGGTGTTGTTGCGGAATTGCTGTCTCCAGGCGTACCATTCGGCATCGATTGGGTGTTGAGTCGAGTTGCTTTCAGCTTGCCAGTGCCATTTTACCAACGGCTCCACATGTCTGCGGAGCATAGTGCTTCCATCGTTCCATCTGCGCTCAAAAAGGTCTTGCCTATAACCAAAGTGCTGTAGTCCGCCTGGTTCGAAACTGCCACTAGGTCCATACCCTCCCATCCAACTCCAGCTCGGAAAAAGGGGCCCGGTGGAGTCCAGTCCAGGGGCGGGAACACAACAGCGTCGTCGGCGCAGCCCATTCATTGGCCAGCGAGGCTCCCATAGCAGAGACAGATCGAAGGACACTACCGGAAGCCCAGATATGAAGCCCCCTTTGAAAGAGTAAGACAGCACCGAGGCGATACCAGAAAATGCTCTGATGATATCCTCGGAGTTTGTGAGCTCTCTCCTGCTGTACCTAGAGACAAGTTCCGAATACAGCGCAGGTTTGGGGATACGATGTTCAAACATGCTTCGGAACAGGAAAGGAGGGTGTCCATAACAGGCCGCACCTGAGGTGTTGTCACTCAGGGTCGAGTCCCTCAGGTTCCAGTTGTCGTGGTTCTCTTGCCAACGGCACTCGTTGCATTCCCAATAAGCGCGTGTGGACTTTGGGGAGCCTGGGTAACTAAGGAACTCCGGGGGCTTAGTATTGGAAAAGACCAGCCGTCTCCGGGAAAAAAGCCATTCTTGAAATGTCCAGCCTCGTGTGTTCCATAGAGATGTATCCAGTTTAAAATTGGCGTCTTTGATGATCTTCAGCCCACCAACCTCACATGTTTGGGGTGGGAGTGACCTTGACGGCGATACGCCCTTCAATCCACGGAAACCGTCGAATGCGCTTTCCCCGTTCGCGCATATGATGGTCACCGAGGCATTCGCATATATCAACGCCATTTGCCCCAACTCTTCCTGCTTCTGGGTTTCTTTCTGATCTTGCACAATGCACAAGGCATCGACCCAGAGGTATTGCTCCCCCAACATTTCCGTCAGAACCATAGCTCGACGTATGGTGTCCGGAACGGCGAAATTCTTATTTGACTCTGACAGCGCATCCACGACGCACAGAAGCTTGGCCAGGTCGCTTTGATGAGTGGTCCGAAACTCCTTCTTGCCCCAAACGTAACTCAGGGCGACATAGCTCTTAGCCACATTTCCAGGGATCAGGCATTTTAGCCAAACATCCACGAGCAAGGCCGGTCGAAATCCGAGAGCCCAAGGGGCTAACAATACTTGACATTTGACACCGTGTTCCCGATCGCACGTCGATTTCCAGCGATACGGTAGGCTATCATCAATCCAGTCGACATCGATTTCGCGATGTTGGAGTCGGCCTGGCGACTCTTCAGTTTTATGAGGGCAGAGAGGTACCAGAGGGGGGCCTATCAGTTCAAGATGCTCAACAGTACGAAGCTTCACAAGACGTCGCACAGTAGGCTTAACCGAGATGATTGGCACATAACCGAATCCTTCGATATCACGACTCATGAGGAAAAGCGACCTGTCATCCGAAAGCGGAGTACCGTCCGTTGGGATATGCTCTGCGAGGAAGGGCTTGTGCACCTCGCACGGGCTCGACATGATTTCCAGCAGGCCACCAAGGACTTTATCCGGAGCCCATTCAGGGCGGGGCGTATTAATGAAGACATCCATTAGGATGAGGCAAATTTTGCATTGCCCCTGGTTACTATAAACGTCCGTAAGACCATAAACTCTTCCTACTTACCGTATATGTCAAGAGTTCCAACGCCTTTTCCCGGCAAATCTCGCACGCCACCGGATCAGCCTTGGACCCGGACCCAGAACTGATGGTAGCGAAGACGGGATGAGAAGGTATATTGAGTGAGTGCGGAAGGTCCACTCCGGTCTTTGTTTTCCCCTTTGCCTTTCCCTTCCCGGCTGGGGCTCGTTTCGCAGGAGCCTTCTTGACAGTAGCCGTCGCGATCCGAGGCTGCTTGGCCGGAGCCCCCTTGGAAGCCGCAGCGGCGGCTCCAGTAATCGCGGCTCGGGTCCGTTTAGCTGAACCCCCATGGGAAGTCGCAGTGCGTCGCTTCGAGTCGATTATCACTGCGCTCGCATCGTCATTTTCCTCACCGTCGTAACGGGCATGAGCGTCTCGATCGCCGGCCTCATTGTCGGCTCCATTGTCTCGATTGGCTCAATCCTATCGCCATACTCGGGGTTACCGCCCGAAGGGAACACGGGAGAGCCCCGGCCGGATTCGGAGGCAGTCCCTAAGGAACGCGCCACTGGACCAGCACCGGACCCAGATCCAGGCCCAGAGTTGATAGTAGTGAGGACACTGTGAGTAAACATGCTGAATGAGTGCGGAAGGTGGTGGTAATGAAAATCTTGAGAAAGTCTGCGGACGAGGCTGCGTGGCTCCGGTGTCCGCCAGCTCAGTACGCATTATGTCAGCTGGGACTACTATGCACCACCTCACGAAGGCCTAGACTGATCTCGAGGCGCACTTCCACACCACAGCCACGTACGTTGTACTTCCTCTTCGGGCTGCAACTCCTGCGACCGGTAAGTATTGTGCTTGTCTGCCATCTAAGAGGTTTAGTAAAGGGTTTTAAAGAGTTTTTTATGCCGATGCCAGCTCTAGTACATGTTACACAGTACACTACTAAGGTTACTATCGCCATCAAAGATATCATTGGATGCTGGTGGATGCAACGGGTGATGATAGCTCTAACCGAAGGCACTGGAGCCATTATGCCATATTGAAGAAATAGCCGATTATCCATTGTAGCGGATTGTGTTGTGGACTCATACTGTATCAAAGAAGCGAATGCAAAGTTGTTGTTGTTTGATGCAGCGAGGGAAGTGTCCCCTCCCAACTTCCCCGCGCTTGCTGGACCGTGCACAACCTCCCCCCTCCACCACCGCCTCAACCTCCACCTCCACAACACAAGCTCCACCAGCCCTCCCCCACCCTACCCCGGCATCATGGAGTCATTAACCACCTGGGGTACGTGTATCTTCATGTCTCCTCACCCACTAACAGCCCAGAGCTCGAAAACGCCATCGGCCTCGTCGACCCCATCCGCGACGCCCTCTACACCTACTCCGCCTCCCAGCAACGCGCAATAAACGACCAAAAGCCCTGGCGCACAAATCCCCACTACTTCCAAAACGTGCGCATCAGCGCCGTCGCCCTCCTCAAAATGGTCACCCACGCCAGAGCCGGCGGCGCCATCGAAGTCATGGGCCTGATGCAGGGCCATGTGCAGGGCGACACGTTTGTCGTGACCGATGCCTTCCGCCTACCGGTTGAGGGGACGGAAACGAGGGTTAATGCGCAGGATGATGCGAATGAGTATATGGTCAAGTACCTGGAGCTCGCACGTGAGAATAATCAGCCGGAGAATGTGGTCGGGTGGTATCACTCGCATCCCGGGTATGGGTGCTGGTTGTCCGGCATCGACGTCAGCACCCAGGCCCTGCAGCAGCAATTCCAAGACCCGTTCGTCGCGGTCGTAATCGACCCGGATCGCACCATCAGCGCGGGCAAAGTCGAAATCGGCGCCTTCCGCACCTTCCCCGAGGACTACAAGCCTGCCGGCGAAGCGGGCACATCGGACGCCGATGGCTTCCAGACCATCCCCGTGGACAAGATGCAGGACTTTGGCGCGCACAGCGAGCGCTACTACAGCCTCGATGTGTCGCACTTCAAGTCCAGCCTCGACTCGGCCCTGCTCGTGGCCCTTTGGAACAAGTATTGGATCGGCACACTCTCGGCCAATCCCCTGGCTGCGAATCGCGACTTTTCGAACCGTCAGATGAAGGAACTGGCGCGACTTATTAGCGATGCGGAGACGGCGCATGGGTCGGGTTCCAAGGTGCCGGGGCGCACGCTGGATGCGAAGTTGGAGAAGATTGCGAAGACGAGTCGCATGGTGGCGGTTGAGGAGCGTGCGGGCATGGTTGCTACGCTGGTCAAGGAACGCGTGTTCCGCGCGCCTGAGATTTAGACGCGGGCATTGGCGGAGTTTGGGCAAGGGGAGTTTACGGGCATCATGAATTGCAATGGGTAGAAGGCGTTGGCTGGTTGAGCAGTAAAAATCATCATGTTACGTTCCGTCGCCTGAGACCGCGCCATACGTGTACAAGAACCCTAGCAATCCCCCCCGAAAAAGGCAGCAAGACAAGAAGCAACCTATCCCAAACGCCATCCCATCCAGCCTCTCAACCTCAAGCCTTCCTCGCCGCCTCAAAATCCATCTCAAAGTCCACCTCCACCTCCGGCGTCTCCACAACCTCAACATCATCCTCCTCCTCCGCCCCCGCCTCCGTATCCGCACTCTCATACCACTCACTCCCCTCAACCCACCCAACAACCAACCCCTTCGCCATCTCACTCATAGCATAATACCCCGGATTCTCCCTCGGCGCGAACATCCCACAATGCGCCCCCGTCTCCGCCGTCGCCCGCCCATTCTCCGCCGGCACCCAGCACTTCCTCTGATTATCCCCCGTCGGCAACAGGCAAAACGTGCGCTCCGCCCCCGTCACCCCGGTGTACCACCCGCTCTTCCCCTCCACCGCCGCCCCCAGCGTGGTATACACGTTCGCAAACCCCAGCCCGGCGTCTGTTAGCGACATTATGGAGTTTAGCCGAGCACGTAGTTCTTCGCCCCGCGCGAGACAGCCCACGAACTCGAGGTGTCCCCCAACCCACTGCCATCCCGCGGACAGTTGTTCGCGCTTCATATACGCCGCTGCCCCTCCCGCAGCCACCGCCCCGGCAGCGCCTGCAAACATAGCGTACCGGCCCCAGCGCGTCCAGGCCGGCGTCGCGGCGGCATCAGCATCAGGCGTCTCAGCCGCCGCCGCCGCCGCCGCCGCGGACGTAAGCAACTTCTGCTCCTTCTTCGGTGCCGGGGCCGGCGACGAATTATTCCATCCCAGCACGCCAGCAACAGACGTATACGCCGTATACGCACTATTCCAATGCCCCTCCGCGCCGTGCGCGACGACACCCGGGGCTATGCCTAAGAAGGGCGTGTCGAAGGTGAGTAGCGCGGCGATGGACGGGAATGTAGGCGGGAGGTCGGCGGTGGAGGGGAAGGGGGAGACGGGGGGGTCGGTGGTTATGGAGAGGATGGTTTCGGCGGCGACGATGCCGCCCATGCTGTGCCCGATGAGCACGGTGCGCACGCCTGGATCTACGGTGGGGCTGGGCGTGTGGTTCGCGACTTCGAGGTCTATGACTTTATTCTGCAGCCTGTCGGGCACATTAGTCGGACTCGGAGCTCGCATCGATTCGCGCACCATTCTTTGAACCGCGCGACGCATTCCTGCAGATCGCCTTTCGTCTCAAAGGCCGGGTATTGCACCTGCACGATGTCGATGTGGGGCAGCGCATGGCTGAGTAGCGCGCGGAGGTGCGAGGGGAAGTGCGCGAAGGTGTCGTCGCCGCCCTGGGGGTGAGTGAGTGAGCTTTAGCGAACGAACTTATGTAGGGAGGGGGCGATGTGAGTGTGTACCTTGAACCCGTGGATGAAAACTAGCAGCAGCGTCTTCTTCATGGCCGTTTCGGTCGCGCTGCCGTGCGCTCGCCCACGATGCGATGCCGCCGTGTTGGTTTGCGCAGGGTCGGAGGTTCATGCGGGCTTGGCGGGTGACGTCCCGCCTGCGTGGGGGGGCAAGGGCGGGGGTGAGGGGTTACCCGGTTTTCAGAAGCGAGGTCCCAATGCGGAAGGGGATGATTTTCTAATCTGGACGGCGCGCAATCACCGCCTCTTTCTTCCCTCAGCCTTCCTTTTCAAGCCCGATTTCGCTCTTGTCTAACGACCTCTTCGGCCGCCTCGACCAGCAAGTCGAACACGCGGCGCAGGTGATGCTCCTCGACCGCAGGCGTGCCCGCCACGACGCGAATCGCAACAACCCCCTCGACGGTGCTCGAGGTCAGGAAGGCCTCGCCCTTAGCCGCGATAATATCCGCCACCTTTTTAGTAAGCCGATTCCCCGCCTCGAGGTTCCCATCACCTTTGAAATCCATCACAACGAACGGCCGCACCGTTAAGACCGTAAGCGCAAACGCCGGCGGCGTAATGATGAAGAACAGATCACCCCGGCTCTCGACTAGCTCGGCGAACATCTTACCCAGCGTGATATGTCGCCGGATATGTGCCCGCAGACCCTCGAGCCCGTAGCTGCGCAGCACGAACCAGATCTTGAGCGCGCGGAATCGGCGGCCCAGCGGGATTTGCCAGTCGCGGTAGTCGGTCACTAGGCCGGAGTCGGAGAACTCGTTACGCAGGTAGGAGGGTGTGATAGAGAGGGCGCTGGTGAGGTCGGAGCGTTTTTGGATGAAAAGGCAACTGGGAGGGGGATTAGTGGTCGGAGAGTTAAGAGGAGGGAATAGTACCTGGCGTCGAAATTTGTGAGCAGCCACTTGTGCATATTAAAGTCGAAGCTGTCGAACGCGCCAAACTGCGCACTGAAATGCTGGTACTCAGGACACACGAGCGCAGCACCCGCGTACGCCGCATCCACATGCACCCAGACATCCGGCCACTCCTTCAACACCTCCGCGATTTCAGCAAACTGATCCACCGCACACGTCGCCGTAGTCCCCAGGCTGACAGTCAAATAATACGGCACCAAGCCCTCAGCCTTGCACTCCAGCAGCGCAGCCTTCAGCCCCTCGCCCGTCATCGCAAACTCGTCTTCCAGCCGCACCGTCACGCTTCGAAACTTCGTCCCTGCGATAATAGCCCCCTTGTGCGTGCTACTATGCGCCTGGCTGCTCCCAAGCGCAACCAGCCGTCCCCTATACGCATCCTTCACCGCCTCCGCAGCCTCCTCCGTGCACCCCTCCGCGCGACGCCTCAACATCCTCTCCCTCGCCGCCACCATAACCGTAACAATCGCCTCACTCGCGGACCCCTGAATAACCCCTCCCCCCTCCCCACTCGACAAGAACCCCGCCGGTAAACCAATCGCCTTCGCCACCCAATCCAGCACCACCGTCTCCAACTCCGTAATCGCCGGCGAGCAAAGCCAATTAAACGCCGGCGCGCTCAGCGCCGCGCTGTACAGTTCCCCCAGTATGGCCGGGTAGGAGCTGTTGCTCGGGAAGAAAGCCATGAAGTTCGGGTGCTGCCAGTGGGTCAGGCCGGGCATGATGAGCGACTCGATGTCCGGGCGGATCGTGTCCCAGCCTTCGGGCGCGGCGGGCGCGGAGGTGGGCATTTGGGGCGCGAGGTAGCCGGGCGAGACGGGCGCGACGACAGGACGTGATTCGAGTGTTGCGTGGTAGGATATTACTGCGTGTGTTAGGTGGGATGGGAGGGGGCGGATGCGGACGGACTGTCTTCGATGGCGGCGTGCGCGGCGGCGCGGAACTGGTCGGCGTTCATGGCCGTCGGCTTGGGTGGGATGGACATGGCGGCTTTACTGAAGGAGCAGCGAGGTGTGGAGAAGCTTAGGATGATCGTGAGGGTGGATGCATGAGATTGGAAAGTGGTGTTGCGCGCCCGCCGGTAGCGGAAGGGCGCGGCTAGCCTATCGATAAGGCGCGGAACGGTTCCGCTGGTTGCGGGAATCGGTCATCGATGACATCGAAGTACCACCTCACCCGGTACTTATAGCTCCGGTCGCTGCGAGGCTGGGCAGAAGCCCACATGAAAGGGCAAATTCTCGCACAGTCTTTGCCATTTTCCCCAACTCGATCTTTCTCTTCTCTCTCCATCCACTTTTGTATGATCAGAACGTATCAATCTTCTTCATCTAAACAGAAAGGGGCGTGTACGGCGCGGGCCACATCTGCACGACTGGTTATATGCGCAGCGATGACCGCATGGGCCTCTTCTGCGAGCACCTCCGGTTTGAAGGGCTCCACACGTCCCAGCCAAAATGCACCAGTGACTGAGCGAGCGATACGCTCCTATTCGGACTAAGTCTTTGCTCGCGCACTCCCTCGTGCACTTCGGTTGGGACGTATGGAGCTCTCTAAACTGGAGAGCGTGGCTCTCTGTCACCACGTATTGTATTGACGAGGAACAAGCAGTCCGAGCGCCGGAAGCTGCTTTTGGCCCCCCAGCGCCTCACCAGAGCTTGTTTTCATTTCAGGCAGATCGCGCGCAAATGGGTATGGTATTCCCGTCTGTCCCAAACCTCAATCATGTTTCCGAGGGAACAGGATCATCCGGACGAGGTTCGCAGACGCCGTTACCCGTCTCTAGGTCAGACTCGAGCGCGTTCTTCACTCTCACAAACGATTTCTCTGTGAATATCACCAGCATGACGACGTTTCACGCTATGCGTCGTCATGCTAATGGTATAGGCAAGGCAGTCGTTTGTAAGTGTATAGAAACCGCCGGATTCTGACCCAGAGACGGGTAACGGCGCAAGGACTGCCCGAGAAGGTCGTGGCATTTACCGTCGTGCACATGGGTATTCTTCTGGCTGCGTTAAGGGGGAGAACACCTGGGACCAATCGCAGAAGGATAGCTAGTTCACTCAACCCAAATTGATCCCTAGTTCTGCTCAGTGCAGAGGCAGCCGGACGGAATGCTAGCTTGGTGCTGCTAATCTCCTTGACATCTTTGAGCGTGCCGCAGTACTCTCCGCCATATGCGCCACAAGGTTGACCCCGCGGCACGGCAAACACACCTCTCAAACCGGCCCCGAGTCCATCAGTCTCACACACTCGGGCCGGGCACAAACCAGCTTTGCCCGATCCCGTCGCGCGCCCGACCCGAATCCCACCGCCCTCCCGCCCTCGCATCCCAGCAATCCCATCCTCGGCCCCTAAACCCACTGCAGCTGTACAGTGACATCACACCCGTATACCGCGTAAACTCCACCCGCAAAATCCCATCCCCACATCACTAACACCCACGCCAATGTCCACGCCTCGCGCCGTCGCCCAACCCCTCGCTAACCGTCTGACCGGCCCTTTCTAAGTTTACGGTGTCGTTACGTACACCTCCTACCCCTCGCAATCCCTCCATCTCCCACCGCGCCAGACATCAGCCCATTCTCACCGCCGCACTCGCTGATCCTCCAATCTCCCCAATGAGCCCGCCCCGCCTCTCCCTCCCACATGCGCCGGCACGCCAGCATACCGCCTCCCCACCAGCCAAGCCACCCACGTACATCCCGCCCTCGTACGATAAACCCCCCAGAGCTGAAACACTGATCCCCTGCCCCGCCGGACATTTTACCCGGGCGCGGGGTCTGATCGGCGCGGGTGGCCGCCCACCACGCCTTTACCACGCAGGCCACGCTCAGCGTGCTCAGCACGTTGATCACGACCATCGGACCCTGGATTGTACTGATCTCCACCCGGATCTTTCCATGTGAAGGCTGAACAATCGCGATGCCCACGGCCCGGGAAGCCGGGATCCGAGACACACATGCACGAGGGGGACTAGCCGAGCCATAACGAGCTGCCAGGGCGAGTAACCGGCTACCTCTTTGTTTTCTCCTTCGTGGCACTAGTGACGCGCAGCGAACGCATGCAGGGAAGGCTATTCGTATTCTCTCGCCGTAGAAGGATGCAAGTGCAAGTCCGTCTGCTGGGCTAGAGTAGTGACAATGCAACTTCCAAGTACCCACCCGACATCGTATCTCCAAGCGTCTAAGATCCGGCTAAGAAGTCCCCGTGATGCACGACAATGAGGAGCGCAGAAAGTGCTTGTATTCTGTCGCTGAGGGGATGCAGATGCAATACTCGGCTATCAATGCCATCCTCCACCATCCTCCATCCCAAGCCCCAAATATCCAGCTAAACAAGTCCCCAAGTCCTCCATGAAATCCACCAAGAAATACGCCAAAGCACCTTGCAGCTCGCATACAGCGATGATAATTCTAAGTCCTCGTAAACATATCCCCCTCCGAGGTGATGAAAATAAAAAAAAACACAAAACACCGGCGCGCCACTAGATGATATCATCTCCGCACCCTCCCACAACCAGCTAAAATAAGAAACAGGCAAAAACACCAGCGCGCCCTGACCTCCCCTAGCCGGCGAAGCCGCGCTAAAGGGGTATCCTCGAATGCCATATCCGCCCAGAAGAAATCCCAGCGCCTCTCAGCGTTCAACGCAGAATACAATGTCCACCTCCACCTCATCCGTCCTAGCAGATGCATCGATATAATACAAGCGATATGCGTATCGTCGCCATCGACAACAACAATGCCAAATGCGGCAGAAATGCGCAGTTGCGGCCGTGAAGCTATTTTGGTGAAATCGTGATCGTGTCGTCGTTTGGTGATGTAGCCGTGGCATAGCATCAAAGCAATATGCGTCTTCGGCTACCACCCCGCCCGCTCCCATTGCGCCCTCTCCGTGCTCGTCGTGCGACTCAGCCCAACACCACCCTCAGTCCTCTCCCTCCTGCCATCAGCGCCCACACCCGCCCTCCTCAGCACCCTCTTCAAAATCCCCCTACTCTCCGTCTGCACCGGCGGCCCATCCCCCTTGCCACTCCCTGCCGGCGGCAACACCAACCCGCCCAACTCCCCCTCCTCCCGGCGTGCCTCCACAACCGGTGTAACCGGAAACTTGACAACCCGACAAAAGAGCGTCGAAAAGTAGAACCGCTCGTTCCTCGCATTATTCAACGGAATATGGCGAAACCCGGTCTGCAACCGTTCGAGCTTAGCCGTGTAATTCGCGAGCGGCTGCGAGCCGCTCCCGGCCGCCCTCCCATCCGCCGCGTTCCACACCGTCCAGCGCACGAACACGAGACTCGGGCAGCGCGTGGTGACGGCAAAACTCATGCGTGTGCCGAAGGCAGGGTCGTACCCATTGTCCTCAACAACAGGCGTGCGCTTGCGCACCGTCCACCCCGCGCCCCCCGTGCGCGCGACGTCGCTCACACCATCGGAGCTCCCACTCCGGGACGGACGCATCTTATCCTCGACCGTGAAGACCTCGACATCAATGTACGGATTTATCGGCGCGTCTCCCGGGATATCCCTGGGCCGCGGTAACTGTTGCGCGGACACAATCTCGATATCAAAAGCGACGAGTTTCTTAGGCCGCGGCTGAGCGGGTTTAGCGGGCTTGAGGCGCATGTCGAGCGGCTTGAGGACGAAGCCCGTGCGGTCGTCGCCGCCCGCGAACATGGCGTCGTTGATTTGCATGCCCAGGTCGAAGGTCTGCCAGTTCAGAGCCACCATCTGCACGCCGCGGCGCCAGAAACGCAGCGGGTCAAAGTTGTTGCTTGTAATCCGGTGGCCCGCCGGGTAGACGCGCATCAGGTAGCGGCGGTTATGTTTCTCGAGCTTGGTCTTTGACTCCGCATCCTTGGTGCATAGGCTCGTGAACTTATTCTCCGCAAGCGAGTAGACGTGGTTATACGTCTTAGAGTCCGGACTCCGCAGATCCGTGAACTTGACGCCCATGGTGTACACGCCCAGGTCGCCGAGCACCTTGACGATGTTGCTCGTCTTCTTTTTGCGTTTCCGCTCCGGCTCTGGTTGCGCCTCGCTCTCGTCGCCTGAGCTGCTGGGGCTGACGGACGTGCCGACGGTGGAAGCGGCGGAGCTCTTGGGCGGCGTGGGAGCGGACGAGTAGATGCTGCCGCTGCGGTCCGTCGGCGTCATGGTCGGCGGGCTGGAGAACGAGTGGCCCATCGGCATATTATCTGATTGAAAGTTGACAGGGCGCGCAAAGGGTGAGCTGAGCCCGCGACGCCGTACGCGCGGCTGCGCCTCAGCCAGAAACTGGAGAGGGTCCTCAACGTCGTGACCCGCCTTGACCTTGATCAGGATGCGGTGCTTCAGGTCCTCGGGGCTGGGCAGCTTCTGCAAGTCATCTAGCGGCTCGGTGACGAGCTTCTGCTTGAACGTATTCTTGATGATCTCAGCCATGACGGCCTGCTGCTCCGGGCCACAATGGACCTCAAGCGAGATGATGACGGGGTAGGGCGAGGCGCTGAAAGCATACTCGTTGATCACCTTGATGCAGTCCGAGAAGAGCACGCTCGTAGTCAGCGACCGTCCATGCATGACAATCGGCCGGCCGTCGTTGCCGTCCCAGCAATCAACCTCGACGCAACGGCATCCGCGAGTCAGCGCGTGGATGTATGCCTCGGTGCTCGATTCGTCGTACACCTGGCGGCCGAGCAGATAGGTATTGTGTGAGCTGTTGATGAAGTACTCATTCAGCGGCCGGTCGAGGGGTTGGTCGGATCGCCGCGTGCTGATTCCCTTGGCGAAGCTCGACAGCATCAACAGGTCCTGGAAGGCGGCAAAGTTCATCGTCAGCGCAGGCAATTGCTCCTCCCTAGGCCGGCAGCGTTTCGCGAAGCGCCGGAAGACGTCGATGTAGTAGGCCTCGCGGGCACTGGTGTCGATGCCTTGGACATCGCGTAGGAAGCTCAAGAAGGCCGGCTCATCCAGTTCAGGGCCGGTCTTGATGGAGTTGTAGATGGCCTTGAAATCTTGACGCTCCAACAGGCGCTTGATAAAGGCTTGGAATTGGGCGTAGCTGAGGTGCTGCGAGTTGTCAACGTCGGCATCGTCAAACTGCGCGCGCAGGCCCTTGTCGGAACAATTGATGTCCAGCTTCCGACACAGCTGACGCACGGCCGCAAAGTCGAGCTGCGCATCCCGGTCATCCTGGCCCTTGGTTTCGCGACGCCAGAGATCGAGGATACTCTTCTCGCCACCCTTGGCCAGTTCCGTCATACGATGGATGCGCAGACGTTGCACACGGTCAATGGAATCGACCCATAAGCGCATCACGTGCTCGTCCGGTGCGATAAGGTGGAGTGTCTTAACGGCGCGACCCTTGGAGCGATTGGGATCAGAGTACACAACCGTGAACCAGCGCGACTCGAAATCAAGGCCAGGACCAGATTCCAGCTGGTCAAAGTACTCGCGCGCCTCGTGGCCCTCGCGCACGGCCTGAATGTCATCGACATACACCTGCTTCGAGTCCCAGCAGATCTTGGCAGCCTCAAAGTCGAAGCGGAAAAGGACCTCCCTGCGCTTCTTGCGCGTCACCTTGGTTAACAGGGTGCCTTGCTGCAGGACCTGGGGCATGGTTGGGGCCAGTTTCTCTTCCGAGATGGATGTGATACTGGGCCGGGCGCTGGGTGTGGCAACAAGACCATTGTGCGTCGGGCTGGTGGACAAGTCCTCGTTGGCTGCGGTGTCGGCATCCAGGTCGTCCAGATCCAGATCGGAGACATCAATGCCACCGTCCGGGATAGCCTTGTTGCTGTCGCTGCGTCGACGGACTATGACCGGTCCGCACGACACATCGCGGTTGGCGCTCGTGGCCGAGAGGCGGCGGCGCGTGATTCTGTTGGTAGCACCGCGGGAGAGACGCCGCATGAGACCGGGTCCCTTGTTGCTGATAGCCAGGGCCTCTGCCATGGCAGACGGGGACGCAGCAGAAATGGGCGGGGATGTGGAGAAGGACGACATATTCGGGGTGGGTTGCGACATTTTGTCCGGGATTGAGATTACGGCCGGTAAGGAGGAGGATATGGGGAAGTCGTGGATCTCAGGGGGAGTGAGCGGAGTGTTGGGTGCGTAGGGCTGATAACTGGAGGCGAGGCTGAGCCGGGATGAGTTGGAGCTGTTCGCCGAGGCTGGTGAGATGGTGACGGGAACAACAGAGGGAACGTCGATGGAGCCGAATACATGGCGTCGTTGATCGTTTCGCGGCGGCACGCGAGCAATCCTCGGTAGTGAAGAGGGGAAGAGTGAAGACGAGGTTGCAGGTGAAAGCGTATCGAAGAGGTCCTGGGAGTCCAGGCGGGATGACGGAAGGGACGACATGGTGGAGGAGTAGAAGGAGAGAAAGGGGGGCGAAGAAACGCGAAATGAAGTTCAGATGGCGTGAAACAACATGGGCACGGCTTAGGGATCTCTACCGGAGTGGGCCGGCATCGTGTTTATGTGGGAAGATCAGAGGTGCGGTTGGGGCTGGCTGGCTAGCTGTCTCTCTGGTTGGCGCGCGTCCCTCGGCGCGGGGAGCGGGAGTGTGAAAGCAGCTACGTGCCTTTGCAGCAAGCAAGCAAGACAGAGAGGCAGGCAGGCAAGCAAAAGAAGACAGTAATGCGGAGCAGGAGCCCAGTCGAGGGATTAAGCAGCGTTGTCAAGCGTCGTCGGTTTTTCCGGGTCGGTCCAGTCAGCCAAAGTGGCTCAGGCGGGGGTTAATAACAAGGCAATTCGCGATCTTCTTTTTTTCCTCCCGAAAATCGCGGGGCTACTAACTGGTCCTTTGCCCAGGGGGAGCTAGGGAAGCCGGCGCTGATGCTGGTGCTGATGCTGATGGGTCCTAGGGGGAGGGGTTTAGTCGGGTAGGTGCCGGACAGCTTTTGGTGGGAGGATTTTCTGGCTAAGTGCGGTTCGAATGCGGTTTGGCAAGGCAGTTGGTTGGGAGGATTTGCTCTGCGCCGAGTCGAATGCAGATTGCAAGGCAGTTGTGTGTACGGGGCGGCGGCGCTGCGATGCGCGAGATCAGCTGGCAGTGTTCGTGGATTGTCTGGGGGGTGAGTGAGTGAGTATGGCGTGCATCGGTTTGGCTGCACGAAGATGCAGAGACGGGCGAATGGGGAAAGGTGACAATGAGGCGAGTATATCGTGAGGCTTTGGTGAACAAGAGCTGGGGTGGGGGGCCGGGGGTTGGATGTGGGGAAGAGGGGAGGTAAGGTTCGTGCGTGAATGGCGGGATGGAAGAAGATAGTGAAGAAGAAGAAGAAGAAGAAGAAGAAATGAGACAGGACTGTGGGACGGGACGAGATGACACGAGGGGTCAAGAGTACAACCGAGACGACAAGAGTACAAGACAGACGGACGCGAGAGACAAGAGATACCGTCAAGAGGCACAAGAGAAATAACGAGGACTAGTATGGCAACGGCGAATTGGGGGAAGTTGTATGAGAGGAACGAGTCATTGCGTACCTAGCAACCCTAGCGACGATGGGCTCTACTGGGGTATGTCGTATGTGCGTGGATGTGTGCGAGTTATGTGTTGTCCTTTCTGGCGAATATGGGAGCTGGTTAAGGACCAGGTCTTGAGATCAATGGCGGGGAAGGGAAGGGTAGGGAGGAGGTGAGGGAGGGATTGAAAGCAATCGGGAGGACAGATGCAGCAAGAGTAGCCCGGAGAAGTAGGGATGGAGGTTGAATAGTGTGGGGGTTTATTGACGAGGGAGCCAGAGAGGTGACAGAAATAACGAGGAGGGCGTCCCGGAGCTAGGAGGATGAGGAATAGGGCAGGATGAGTACTGTGTAGCTGACAGGTGTATGGAGGATCGCGCGCGCAGCTCCGATGGAGAGGGAATTGGTGGGATGCCGGTGAATGGTAGAGCAGCGAGACAAGAGATAAGACGTGCAGAAGTGACGAGAGATGAGAATCCCGAGAAAAATTTAGCAGTGTGTCGAAGACAGGAGTACAACAACGTGTCGTGGGCTTGACGATGAGCCGGTGATGAGCCGATGATGCGACTTTCAGAAGAAGTGTGCGACCTTATGGAGAGGAACTGGGGTTGCGATGGGAAGTAGATGGGTTTTAGGGCGGGAGAGTGTACATAAGGAGCACAAGGAGACGGAGAAGGACTCGGAGAGAACGAGATGCGCTCGAAGTCCACGATGCAGCTAGGGCCACTAAAGGCACAAATGTAGAAAATGCACAAAAAGTCGGCAAGGCGAGACTGGGGGGGTCCTTTGTCGACGTCCCGTTGGACCAGTTCTAGGGCTTTGCTAGAACTTCCAAGAAAGAAGTCACGAGAAAAAGATGCAGAAATAAAAAAGGGGGGAGAGAGAAGAGAAGTCGAGTTTCGAATCCCATGTTCCGCCCTACGTTGGTTTCGAGGCTATGCTACTTATGACCTAGTTATGACTGTAATGCCAATTGTACCTGTTTTATGCGCCCCTTATGTTCTCCCTGGAGCGGTTTGTGCCTTGTTCTCCCCTGGTCGGCGTTCTCTTCCATTATTCCCAAGCACCCGGCATCACATTAGAAGGTCGCCTCCCAAACCCGCCAGTCGCCCGCTTCCATTCCGCTTGCGGGACGGTGACGAAAGGGGCCCCGCTGTTTGGAAACCGACGACTGTCCACTCACCATCCACCACTCTCCGCTCATCATTCACACCTCTCCCATTATCGCCCACCACTCACTGCCCGCCGTTCTGTCCTTCCAACGCCCCATCCTCCTCGCCTTGATGCCGAGGAAAGAGGGGCTGAGATCGCAAAGCGGATATCCCCAAAATAAAACGGAGAGGAGGTCGTTAGTGCTTATACATCGTCCTGAATCGTGCTGGTACGGTACCGAGGCATCATCGACTTCTTTATGTCCCTTTATGTCCCTTATGTACCTTATGTACGCAGCCGCATAAGATACATACTCTCAAGTATCATGATTCCTCGCCCACCGCCATCATCCCTCCAGTCCCCTCCAGTCCCCCCAATTCCCCCCTCTCATACGACAGCAAGCAGCAGCTCAAGTATGCACAAATGACCAGCACATGCGCAAGGTACTGACATCCCTCCATCCCTCCAATCCCACCGCCTCCGCCCTTCCACCCGCCGCACTCCTGCCCAAAGCAACAGCCTGATGCATGGCAGCGCCGCTGCAAACGGTCTCCGCGTGCCAGAACCGCTGAATAAAAAAAACTGACAGCCAGTCCAGCAGCAATGCACACGACCCGAGAAAAGTCGCCGCAGAAGTAATGTAATCCTAGCATTCCGTACGTCATCTCTGACTCTGACCACCGCCTCGAGTCTGGCTCACGAACGCGCTCCCACTCATCAACACCTCTTTCTCTCATTTACCCCTCATCTCCGACGACGATACTACCACAACGAGCGATACAAAAACCCCCAAACTCATAGAGCAGCTTCTCCAGATGTCGGAACCCCGCCTACCAAGTCCGTTAAATCCCTTCGTGTGTCGCGCCTCGCTATCCCTCCACGAGCCCAGCCCACCCCAACGTGGGCCACCTTCATCGCGCGGCCGCCTCCTCCATAGACCGCCAAATCCACAACCCCACTCCTCCCACAACACACGATAGAAAAAAGCCCAAACTCAGTCTGCGGGTTCGCCTACAGTAACTGCTGCGACCGCGCCTAACAATTCCGCTGTATTCCTCCACGTTGCTGCGAGTTGATATGCTTCCACGAGCCCAACCCGCGAGCCAACGTTGCCCCGCGCGTGCCCTTTTCCTCACACCACCCCCTCCGTCACACAAACCCCCCCCCCCCCGAAGAACAAAAACCCGCAACTCCGTCACCGCTCTCCCCATCGGCAGCCCAGCCCAGATCGCGCCCGCCCGCCACGCGCCTTATCACCCACCCCGCCGGCCCCAGCCCGCCCTCACAGAAAAAAATCCATGCTGCCTTGACACGAAGAAGTCCCTGCCTCAATCCCCGCTCCCCCAGCTGTGCGGAGTAGCAAGCACTTTCCTCTCCCGCGTCCGCACCCCCGCAGCTGCGATGCGAGGTACGGCGCGAGCACCCGATCGGCCCCTCTCGCCTACCTCGCCAGGCCACAGTGCAATGTATCGCATCGTCACTGCTCTCACTGCCAACACCGCGCCGCCACGGCCCGCGCACCGCTTAGCGCCCTCTCCCTCCACCCTACCCCGCGCACTGCGCGCAGCGACGGCGGCAACGAAGCGACGCACACCGCTCGTGCCCGTTCCTTATCCGCCTAATCCCAATCCCCCGCAAGCACCCGCGCCCAAGGCCACATTTCACCTCCCCCACCCCACTCGCTTCCTCCCCCGGCATCCTCGCTCCCACGCGTGCGCCCCAGCCTGCACCGAACTCCCCAGCGCATGCATGCCCCCGCGCACAGCCGTAAGGCCAGCCCAGCAGGGAGCCCAGCATGCGCAGCATGCGCAGCTTGTGCAGAAAAACTGACCGTCACAATTCCCCGCCCCGCCCCGCTCGCCCAGCGCGCACGCCCAGGCCAGGCGGGGGGCCCTGCCGCCACCGACCAGAAGTAACTTCGGCTTTGCGCGCCGAAACGGCCGCAGGTGCGATGGTGAATGTCGTGCCGGTGCGCGCGAGGTAGGCCTTGTGGCGCGGATTATATCCGTGATCAGCGGCGGCGGCAAGCGCGGGCCCGGGCCCGGGTCCGGGCACGGGCGGCGATGGCTTGTGCCATAAGGCTGAGTGCGGGGTGCGAGGGACATGCAGGGCGGTGCGCGGGCGGCCTCTTGTTAGGATGCGGGGCGCAAATTCGCGGTGGAGAATGAAGGGGATTTGGAGAGGAGGAGGAGGAGGGGCACTGTACTGTAAGCTGCACGAATGGTGGCTGCGTTGCTGATGCACGTTCTGTGGGGACGGTGTTTGTCGGTGAGGGATGGGGGCGGGTTTGCGTACCTGCCGAGTCGGCGGGGGGAGAACGGGTGAGGCTGTGGGTGCCGATCCGGTTGAGGTACCGCGAGAACCCGAGGCTTTTTTGCCCATGAAGCAGCGCCTTGTGTGTTTGGCGTCGGAACCTGATCGCCGGTGGGTCTTGCGCAGCGGTGGCCAAATTTGATCTTTGACGTGACGCTGAGGTGATTAGAACTAGCACCAATACGAACTGACCTCGATTTAGACACCACATGGGCTTCATGCAGAGATGACTGCAGAACGTCTCCTTGTCGACGGAGGCGGGACTGGACTATTCCTTGACCATGATGGCCTTTTCGAGGGTGCCAAACGCATGCGGAGAATGCTGCCGGAAGACTGCGAAGCCGTGTTGCCTAGCGATCCTTTGACGCCTTTGACGCAGAACTGGCTCTCGACAGTCGTTAAACTTCCCGCAAATTAAAAGTCAGCTTCCTACATATCTGCAGGTTCATGCAGTACCTGTAATGGGAGCATCAGCCCGGCGCGTGTGCAAAGCAACGAGTGCATAATTCAAAGTAGGTCAAAGATGAAGAGAAAATCAAGGGCGAGCGGGGGAGCCGCGCAAGTCTACGTACAATGCTTGCCATGTAGGCTCCTTCCGAGCTCACCTCGGGATTCCTTGCAGTCTTGCCGTATGTCACTTCCTCAGGTAACAACGTTCCTTCCAGGAACACCAACGCCCCTTCCTGAGTTCACATCAGAGCCCAAAGTCAGCTCTCGGTCGTATACCGCACGAGGTGACTTGGGGCCGCTTACACCGCAGTACCTGTGACATGGGGAACTTCGATGGCGCCGGCTGTTGCCTTGCGACATTGCTGACAGGCCAGCTCACTGACGTTGTCTCGGGTACTCTGATATCTCACAGAGCCCGCATAACCAGCCTCAATTTGCCAAAATTCCCTCCCTTGTCTCGATATCCCGGTGCTGGACGGACGAACCATGTCATACCACACCGAGCCAGCCGCGAGTGCGAGCTTCAAGGCGCCGTGCCTGCCCACCTTCCGCTAGCACCCATCATGTCGCAAGGCATCACAAAGGCAGTGATGAGGCGACCATGCTCCACCTCGCGCCTGACTCTTCGTTCAGTGGGTCCACCTCCTCTATCCGCTCGTACAGCATCTGGCAGGTGGCCCTCGGCAGAGTCGGTCAGTTCAGATTCTTTTTTCACACCTGAGCAGTCCAATTAGTTGCTGGGTACCGAAGAGGAACGAAGAGGACGAGAAGCTATGGCAAACTGCAAGCGCTGAGCATGTGTTGCATCAGAGGTGAAAGTTAGGTAAAGCTGCGACCCGGTAGCGATGGAAGTGCCACGGCCAGATCATGAATTCACGTGATGCTGGATATTGTTGCAATGGCCTTTGCCCACGGACTTGTGCGCCTGCTGCATGTTTAGGTAAGTTGGGTACCCGCCCTTGAGCTGAGAACCACTAGTTCTAATCACTCGTTACTGCCGAAGACCATGCCCGTGACATCCGTTGTCGAGCAGACTCTGAAATCAGCCGGAGCACGTGGTTCTCGTCTATTTCAGCCTTGTGGTAGTTAAGCCTCAAGACTCAATTTATGGAGTGTTGAGTGGTGCCACGTCAAGACCAAGTGCATCCCAGTGGCATTTGGATATCCTGGGGCCAGCGGCGAAGTCCAAGGCACCAATGGCCGTGGATCCACAACCAGTCCGGAAAGTCCATCCTCACGTGCTCAGCCTTGCCGCGCGGACCTCAAGCCTGGCACGGACCCGTACAGACTGCCTCTGCGGCCTCCCGCATATCTACCTCGACTTCTCTCCCACTCTCCGTTTCACTTATTTTAATCCCTCAATTGAGCAACATGCCCGGGCCTGGGAGCTCTGGACGCCGTTCAACCTCGGGAGATGTGCCGCCGCAATAACCGAATGCGCGTATGTCCTACGGAAGAAATGAATGGACCTGCAAGGTGCGCACAAAGCGCGGTGTAAAGGGATGCTTCAAAGCTCTATTCAGTGCCCCGGTATGAGCACCTAAGCAGGGGTTTACGGACAGTGTCGTGTTCACGAAGAAGCCGAATGACGCGTACAAGATGTGGTGCATACAGTGCGGACACCATGGGTGCTCCCTGGCAGGTGATCTCAAAATGTGAGAGGATTGGAGAAGCCGTCTCGGATTATTTCCAATGTTGTGAACCCACGAGAAGGAAAGAAGGAAGGCAAAAACCGCGCAAAGATGGTGGTCAAAAAGTAACGTCGGAAGAGAGCGAAGGGTAACCGCTGGCGGTGGGACAGCCTCGTCCCCTGACCCACGAACTGCGCCCAGACACCAGGTCCGACCGGCTGTCGACATACGCGAGCTGAGGCAACATCTTTCGGGAAAGTGCCCCTCGGGATGTAACCCCTAGCACGCAGATGTTTTCATTCCTCGGACATGATCCTTGGGCATACTGAGCCCGGGGTTTAGGCCCTGGAGATCCACAAGCCCTGGAGGTGGATACCGGCTTGAAACGTCGCGGTTCTGTAGATGAGAATCTGAGCCTTGCGGAGGGATGAGGTGATGGGAATTTGTGCTGTGGGAACACGAGGCTGAGAATGCTCAACGAGTTAGGGATTGAGGCTGTGCGACAATTGGTCATGTGGGCGATGGAGCGGGGTCCGGTGGGGAGTTATTGGGCGCCCCCGGTACATGGCTGGGATAGGTGCCGTTTATCCATGGATAAGCACCTCAGCGCTGCGAGTTGAACCTCACTATTACACGCATCGCAGTGTGACATCAAGCAAAACTGAGACACGAATTAGCAAACGTCTTCAACCTCCCAACCTCCAAAATAACCGCTTACCCACTTCTGTCCCCGCGCGCGCCACACAAGCCACAAAGCCACTGCTGCGCCATGCCGTACGTCTTTTCCTTTTCGGCTCACGACCGCATTACCATGCCTAACGGCCCGCGGTTCGCATCGATTCCGCCCTGGGTCCCCTGGCCGACACGGAAAGTGGACGCGCACAATGCCTACAAAAATCAGGAAACCCTTCTTACCGCTCATCTCACCCTCGCTTCTAGCTGCTGCTGGAGAAGACCGAATCGCGCAGCCTTGTCCAGGTCAAAAAGCGGGGCGGGGCGTAATACGATTAGGGCGTCGTTTTGTACTACCTCGAGCCGGAGGGCTTACCGTCCCCTCTGCCACCGTCGGCATGATAACAGTTAATGTTACACAGGTTGTAACCGCACGTTTTAACCCCCTCCTTCGGGTCGAAGTTTCACTCCAATGCTATCCCCGCACCCACGGTTACCGTACGACATTAGCAAAGCGTTGCTGTACCCCGCTCGAAACGGGCCGTCCAATACAACCGGCAGACGCCCGCAAGGCCAGGGTGTGCATCGACGAGCCAGCGGCGCGCAGACGAGCTGGCCAGGTTGCCTGGTCTTCACTCTGCTGGTGCAGGAGACTGGGGAAAATGGCTCTCAGTAAGACACGAAGGTGCCGCCGGAGGGGACGTGGCGTGATGCCAGGGCTGGCGTGGGCTACCTTCAGAACCGAAGATGAAGGTGAACCAGGGGGACGGGGGGGAGGTGACCGGCGGAGTGGCTCGCGGGCGTTCTGCGAGGGCCGCAATGTTGCGGAGGGAGGCTGACGGTGAGTTTTGTGCTGCAGGGCTTGAAGTCGACTCTGTGGAGATGGCATTGCTCGTGCTAGGCAGTGGCATCAGGGACGTCACCGGCACGGACTGCTGTTCGGAGGGGGGAGAGCAGGCGGCACGGCCTGACGAGCTGTCGTCGACCAGTAACACGTCCCGCCAGAATTGTTCGTTGGGCGGGCACGATCGATCATCGTCCCGGGAACATCCAGGCGGCTGCAATGGCGTATCGTTCGGAGCCAGGCTCGATGAAGTTAAATTGCTTTTATGGGGAAATGTGGACTCTTCCGATACGTCGTGCACCAGTTGAGCGTGCA
This sequence comes from Trichodelitschia bisporula, assembly GCA_010356995.1. Lineage (NCBI taxonomy): Eukaryota > Fungi > Ascomycota > Dothideomycetes > Phaeotrichales > Phaeotrichaceae > Trichodelitschia > Trichodelitschia bisporula. The sequence goes on from ML996702.1 coordinate 273,017, forward strand.
TTTGTTGCGCCTCCGGCATGGGGCTGCGAGATTGCCGTTGCGAAGGCGCTACTTTGAGCGGAGTATCGTCGTCAGGCCAATCATAGCGTGCAGCCGAACGCAGCTCTCGGTCGACATGACGGGAGCACTCAAGGTCTCGGCCAGGTGGAGACGCACAGCGTGCCTCTCCGAGCTCGGAGGGAACTGGGGAGGCTGCGCCGAGCTGAAGCGCATAACGCATATCGCGGACCTCGGACAACAAGGCCACACGATCCTGGGGCGCATAATATTCTCCTCCGAAGTCGAATGGAGAAACCGTACGATGTTCAGTCGAGCCTCGTACCCCAAAGGCATAGTCGAGAGATGCAGGGTGTAATGCGGGCAGATGCAAGGCATTCGCATTCGCAGGCGGCTCCTGTCCGGATTCGGCTCGGCGCAGAAAGGCGGGCGCACCGAAGTCTTCCACATTGCCGGCGGCACGGGACACTGGGCGCTGGGCCTCGAGGTCAAAGAGCATCACATCCGGGCTGGACGGTCGGCGGACGAATTGACTCGTGTTCGTCGGTTGAGCCGTGAGAGCAGCCGTGCCCACCCTGACATCGATGGTTTCCGCGTCAAAGGCGGACGGCCATGGCACGGCACTGCCATGTCTCCGCACGCTGTGTGTGCTTTTGTGCCGCTTTTTGCTCTCGCTTGCCCGTTTGAGCGGAAAGTGCATATGCACCGGACGCGACGGCGCGAGCCCCATCCAATCGTCCCGTTCTAGAAGTCTTTGTCGTTGCATTTCGACATCGTCAGCTCGTGCTCCGGCTTTCCCATCGCAGTTCTCTCGTTGTGGAGGCGAGCTGCCACGTCGCTTGCGAGGATTCAATGCACGCTCCCGACGTCGTCCTGTTGTTAGTCCGTCGTCAATGCAAGGCGTCGGCCGGTGTGGAGCAGGACGCTTGCTGTCATGATTTGACGATGCTGGGGCAGGAGATGCGTCGTCTTTGGAAGTAGAATCCCGGTGAGAAGGGAAGGGGCGTTGTGGTAGCCAGGATGTGCCATCTGGAGGAGAAGGGAGGACGCTTGAACGAAAGGGAGTATGGTGATCGTCGTTGCGCAGGGTGTTGCGCACCTGTGCAAAATGCTGACGCTGGCGCTGAGCGGCTTCGTTGTGGATGTTCTTGGAGTGCAGATGCAGCTTTCCGCCGGTCCAATTCATATCTGTGAGTGAGTTGAGGTATGCTCGACGATGCTGAGGCGGTGGAGGGGCGATGGAGAGGAAAAACAGGAGACGAGAGAGTTGACTTCCGTCTCACGATGAGAAACATCGCGTCCGTCGCGACTGCCTCGTCCCGAACAGCACCCCACACGTTTGACACCTCACCCTTTTTCCGTTCATAGATATGATTCGTACAGTAAACAGAGGAGAGCGTGAGAAAGGAATAGAACATCAGATCCACTTACATCAAGTGTAATACTTGTTCTGCTTGGGCTACAGACGTGCGAGTGCACCCTCATCTTTCACTTCAGAAATAGCCACCGGTCAAAGTACCGTTTAGCTGTTCTCTCTCATCCGTCTGCCTCTACAGTTCAACAACCATTACCCCAGAGCGAGCGTCTTCGGAAGCAGGAAGTGGACTAAAAAAGAGGTAGTCAACTCCGCCTTTGGCTCATTGCCACTTTGCGCGGCTTGGGCATCAACAGCCGATAGCGCAGAGCCACCTTCTCCATGATAGACAAAAATGGATTCTCCTACTTACGGCCTAGAGAACAGTCCCATACGACGCATCTCTTCATCTGCTTCGCAGAGTAACAGTAGCAGCAACGAAACAACAGGAGCCGTTTTCCACTTCGGGAAAACTTGTGAGTCCTTGCGTGATGCGGTCCGTGCACTCAGCCACATCCTTGGCATATGCCCTCTAATCTTGGCAGAGGCAACTTCAACTGGGGCTGGACGAGGGAGAGAAGCGGCCGTTAATCAGGAAGAACATCACCACCATGGGGAAAGGTATGTCACGCTGTCGGCGAGGGAAGGTTTGATGCTAACAGATTCAGGAACCGACAAGCTCTACATCACACACTCCGAGTGGGCGTCCGGCGACGCGTTCTCCGCCAGCTACGGCTCTGGTGTGAACGGTTCAAAGCAGACGGACAACACCTTCAAGCGTCTCCCTTTCAATTACTGCGCCGTCTCGCTCCAGCCTTTTACACATCCCGTGTGCACCGCCTCGGGTATTACCTTCGACCTCGTTAATATCCTGCCATGGATCAAGAAGCACGGCACGAACCCCATTGACGGCACGCCCCTCAAGGCCGCAGACTTGATCAAGCTACACTTTGCGAAAAACGATGACGGCGAGTACGTGGACCCCGTTACCTTCAAAGTGTTCACCGACAACACACACATCGTCGCGCTGCGCGGATCGGGAAATGCTTTCGCCTGGGACACGATCGAGCGACTCAACATCAAGGCTAAGAATTGGCGCGACCTGGTCAGTGACGAAGAATTCACCCGCAAGGACATCATCACACTACAAGACCCTCAAAATCTCGAGAGTCGCAACCTCAGCTCTTTCAAGTTTGTCAAGGATGGCCAATCCACGCTCACTGCGGAGCAGGAGGCCGAGCGCGCCAGCGGTGTCAACGCCGATGCCCTCGGTAGCTCGGCCAGGATCATCAAGGCCAAGGAGGCAGTAGCAAAAGCGCGCGCCGCGCGTGAGCAAGCGGCCGAGGCCCGTACATCCAAGGCTGTCGTTGCGAAGCCCACGGGCGCACCTGCCCCGGCTCCCAGAAGCGCTGTCCCGTACAACGCCGCACAACACACAACTGGCAAAGCCGCAGCGTCCTTCACTAGCACTGGACTCACTCCGCACACGGGCGGTGAGCGCGCCATCCTCAGCGATGAGGACTACATGCTGCACCCGAAGCGAGTGAAGATCAAGGGTTATGCGCGTATGCAGACGTCGCTAGGAGACCTGAACATCGAGCTGTACCCGGAGTTCGCGCCTAAGGCTGTGTGGAACTTTGTGCGCCTTGCGCAAAAGGGTTATTACAAGGGTCTAATCTTTCACCGCAACATCCGCAACTTCATGATCCAGGGCGGCGACCCCACGGGAACAGGTCGTGGGGGGGAGTCCGTGTGGGGCAAGAACTTTGAGGACGAGTTTGAAGGTCCGCAGACGCATGACGCCCGCGGCGTGTTGAGCATGGCGAATAAGGGAAAGAACACCAACTCGTCCCAGTTCTTCGTCACCTACCGCGCGGTCAAGCATCTGGACCGGAAGCACACGGTCTTCGGCCGCGTCGTCGGCGGACTCGATACGCTGAGCCGGTTGGAGAGCGCACCGACGGATGGCAAGGACCGCCCCGAGCCGGAGATCGAGCTGCGCGACGTTGTAGTCTTTGTGGACCCGTTTGAAGAGTTCCAGAAGCAGCGTGCAGAGAATGAGGCCAAGGAGAAGGAGAAGGAGACGATTAGACGTGAGGGTGGTACGGACGATGACCGGCTTACGTGGACGGGGAAGAGGGTCCGAGGGGATGGGACAGTGGATGCTCAAGGTGCGGGCGTGGGGAAATATCTTAAGACGGCGCTCAAGGGGGCTGGGTGGGAGGAGGGCGAGAGCGAGCCCGTGCGGAAGAAGGTGAAAGGTGGAGGGTTTGGGAATTTTGACGCATGGTAAACCGGCACAGTGAGCGCTAGCATTTGGTCATGACTTGTGGGGCATTATATATGGCGATGGCGTTCAGGGAGGTTCCGGTTGGGAGATCGGATTTATCGGTCTAGATGTGGTACTGCTCTAGACCTCAGGCTGCACGTTTCGGGGCTGACGGTGCTGGTAGATACCCGCAGGACTTCAGAAGTAGCGCAGAGGTCATCTCGCGGTGAATATCTCACCGTAAAACTCACAGGGTGACAAACAGGTGGAAGTGGTCCACAACGCCTTGACCCCGCTCGCAACGAAGATGACTGACGGTCGGAGGAAAGGATGCTTGCGACATCTTGCGGCGGTCAGAGGCTGACCGCACAACTGTCGAGCCGTCAGTCATAGTCGTCGCGAGCGCTGTCAAGGCGTTGTGGGCCACTTCGACCTGTCCGTTTCCCTGTGAGTTGTGTGGTGAGATCTTCACCGCGGGCACCCCTGTTCACGATGGCTATACATTGAATCCTACAACCGCGGTGGGTGGCTCAGGGGGGTGTTAGTGTGGATGGGCTTGTGCCGCCTCGTGGAGAGGAGCGCAAAGGTACGGCAGGGAGGATGTGTAAAGTGTGGAGCATGAATCCGATGGCTTCAACTATATACGATAGTACCGCCTTTTGCGGCACTATAACCTTCCCAACTTCAGATGTTCTTTTCTGACCTTGTGAGATGCTGCTGAGTATTTTGATTCATGGCCTTTGTTCAAGTGCTAGAGAACAAAGTCCCGCCCGCCAGCGCCTTTTTGAAGGGGCAAGCCCTCGCCTCGACCGATATCCTGTTTGATCTTGTCATAAGGTGACCTCCTCGACCAGAGATGATAGTGCCACGGTTGCTGCCTTGAATGGCTAGGGAAGGCCTACCGGGAAGAGGATGGATGGTAAGCACAAATCGGATGGGGCAGTAAACATTCAAGCATATGCCAAAAATTTGACTGCCATTCGCATGATTGCTCGAAGTGATGGATGTGCTGATGTCGGGATACCAATGTGTATACTGCGTTAGAGTATTCCGATATCACGCATTGCATTGCCTCGTCAATATGTATAGAGTGTCGCAATCAAATGTCATGTTGGCTTCCACTGCTTGCCAGCCGTCGTGACGTCAAACCGTTGAGGGTGAACCGTTCGACCAGGATAGCTCAGAACGGCTTGAGGAGCACTGTAATCCCTTCCCACGTCTGTTGTTTCTGCGGGTGCGAAGAATCTCGTATACATATCGCAGACTCACTTGAGCTAGGCAAGGACAGGGCTTTCATTTAAGCGTGGTTCAACTTGATGCAGAATAGTCGTCTGGTGCGGGAGTGGCTCATATGAACGGGAGAATAGCGAAGTGCGTTACCATGGTAACCCGCAGGCCAGTGATTGGCTGTCTCCAGGAACATGGGGCACAGTGTGTGTCGTGGGGTGTGAGCCCCAAGCGCACGTGCCTCCACAACAAACAAATGGCCCAGACCCAATGAACAATAACTCCGCTCGGCTGCCATCGAAATATCAACATTCACACTTCCAACAACAACTCCTCTTCTTTCCCCACCCAATTCTTTCACCATCATCACTTATTCTTCTCCACCATCCGCAACGACTGCGCAACAGCTCCTGCATGCTCGCTGTGTCTTGATCTTCTTGTCGACGCCGCTCTCAGCTTCGTCGCACAACCATCATGTCGCCGCCCCATTCTTCCCCTACTGCCGTCCCTGGCCCTATCTATGAGTACATCGCTGGTACAGAGCCCTTGGTGGACCTCAAACTTTTCGTAAAACTTACCAAATCAGGTCGTCTCTACTTGGGCGCTTATGACAAGACGCCCGATGAGCGCACACCGTTCCTACGCCCCGCTCCCAAAGTGCGCTCACCGAGCAAGCGCAGCTCGCGCGCTGTTGCGGCGGCCGCAGCGGGCAAGTCTGATGCGCCGGTGTACTTCACTGTCGACGACAAGTTGACGTACAACGCTTTCCACCATGACTTCGGCCCGTTCCACATTGGGCATCTGTACCGCTTTGCTGTTTCGCTGCACGAAGTGTTGGCACTGCCTGAGAACGCCGATCGGTTGATTTGCTTCTGGAGCCACGACGATCCCAAGAGTAAGTTGCCCAATTGATGGCTAAGCTTTAAAGCTAATCGTGATTCGCAGGCCGTGCCAACGCCGCCTGCATTCTTGCTTGCTACATGGTGCTCATCCAGAACTGGCCCCCACATCTCGCCCTCGCTCCGCTCGCCCAGATGGAACCCGTCATGCCCTTCCGCGACGCCGGCTACAGCCAGGCGGATTACGTGCTCAACATCCAAGACGTGGTGTATGGAGTGTGGAAAGCGAAGGAGAAGGGACTGTGCGCACTGAAGGATTTTAGCCTGGAAGAGTCAGTCCTGCGTTTCATCTCCGCACTATCAAGCTAATGTGTCAGGTATGAAACCTTCGAGCGTGTCGACATGGGCGACTTCAACTGGATCTCGCCCGAGTTCCTGGCGTTCGCGTCGCCGCAGCACACACCTACTACTATCATTCCCCGCTCCTCCGCCGAGTATGCCCGCCTTCCCAAGACAGTCGCCGAAATCGGTCTGTGCAAGGAGATCCCGGGACCCTTCCGCAACGTGCTCTCGCACTTCACAACGCGCGGCATCGGGCTCGTCGTCCGCCTCAACTCCGAGCTGTACTCGCCATCCTACTTCACCGCGCTAGGCATGACACACCTCGACATGATCTTCGAAGACGGGACCTGCCCCCCCCTGCATCTAGTCCGCAAATTTATCAACCTGGCGCACGACACCATCGTCAACAAGAAAAAGGGCATAGCCGTGCACTGCAAAGCCGGCCTCGGCCGCACGGGCTGCCTCATCGGCGCCTACCTCATCTACAAGTATGCCTTTACGGCTAACGAAGTCATCGCCTACATGCGCTTCATGCGGCCCGGTATGGTGGTTGGCCCGCAGCAGCACTGGCTCCACCTCAATCAACATGCGTTTCGCGAGTGGTTCTTCGAAGACACGTATGCGCCCCCGACGTCTGCCCCTACGACCCCGACGAAGGCCCGCCCGCTCCTACGCCAGTCTGCGTCAGCGAAGCGGCCCCTTGCGGCTCGTGACCCGGATGCGCAGCCCCATGACGAGTTGCTCCCGGCCCCAACGCCCGGCCAGCCGCGCAAGGCGAGCAAGGTGCGCGCGCAGCTCGAAGAGGCGAAGGCGCATACCGACCCCGACACGCCGGATAGTCTGGAGGTGCATCTTGCGCGGAAGCGGTCTCCGGCTAGGGCGAGCCCGGCTCGGGTGAGCGGGCGTCGCGCTGTGAGTTGTACGACGACTACAACCTCAGTGGCGTACACGGTCACGGCGGAGGTTGTGGCTGTGGGCGGGGGGAGCGATGCCGAGAACGCGCGGCCGCGGACGCCGGGGCGGGTTAGTGGGAAGGGCGAGATTGCGGTTGGGAAGACGCGGAGTCCGGCGCGGAGGGGGGAGGTTAAGACGCCTGGTGTTAGGAAGACGAGTGGCCGGGTGGGCAGCATTGGGAGTGTGAAGAAGGTGTAAAGGACGAGACTGGTGGTGGTTCTGCTGCGTTGAGGCGTGGCGTTGGGGGGAGGGCATGGAGGCGTTGGGCGTTTTTGCACTGTCTGGTGATCGGGACTGCGAGATGCGGGACTGGAAATTCGGGCTGGTGTGTTTATCTTTATGATGGTATGGCTGGGTGGGTGGGGCTTGAGATTCGGAGTCCATGGCTGTTGTGGATTTGCGGGTGTCTCTGGCGCTATTTTATGTGCATGCTAGATTGACGATCAATTTTTCCTGACGATATTTGTGCGGCGTTGGTGATTGCCTGTGATTTGTCTGGTGAGTACATAATGATGTCTCTTGCTCAAGATGATATCCCAACATGGAAAGGATAAATCGCCGTCAGGCTTCATGAGCGAAGTTATCAACGATACTTCAACTGAATCTGACCCACGCCATCTCGTAATGTCCCCATCAAACCCCCTTCCCCATTCAGCCTCGCAGTTGCGGCACTTATGCACACTCAACGTCGGCGGCGCCTCAGCCCTGCCCGCGGCTTCCTCCGGTTAGTTCCCTTGGCGCGGGGTGCGGCAGCCCCGCCGCGCGGAATCGATACGGCGAAAAAAAGTCTGAGCATGGATTCAGCGACGAACAACCTCTTCCCATCTTCACCCTGCCTCCCCGCTTCAATCTTCCTATCTTCCGCATTCCACGCCCCTCTTTTCAGTATCAATTCAAGCCCAGGACATTCCTGACCGCAGCCGCGAAGATGAGCACCGAGATCACTCACCCCACTATCAAAGGTGTGTGGGCTGGCGGGCTCGCTGGTAGTTGAAAAGTGTGGGAGAGCAAAGCTAATCGGGCGCCAGATGGCTGGTTCCGCGAAATCAGCGACATGTGGCCGGGCCAGGCGATGACGCTCAAGGTCAAGCAAATACTGCACCATGAGAAGAGCAAGTACCAGGACGTGCTCATCTTCGAGTCGACGGACTACGGCCGCGTGCTGGTGCTCGATAACGTGATCCAATGCACCGAGCGCGACGAGTTCTCGTACCAGGAGATGATCACGCACCTCGCCATGAACGCCCACCCCAACCCCAAAAAGGTCCTGGTCATCGGCGGTGGCGACGGCGGCGTCCTCCGCGAAGTCGTGAAGCACTCCTGCGTCGAGCAAGCCATCCTCTGCGACATCGACGAAGCCGTAATCCGCCTCTCCAAGCAGCACCTCCCGGAAATGGCCGCGGGGTTCAACCACCCGAACGTGAAGGTGCACGTCGGGGACGGCTTCGCCTTTCTCAAGGAATACAAGAACGAGTTCGACGTCATCATCACCGATTCCTCGGACCCAGAAGGCCCGGCGGAGGCTCTGTTCCAGAAAAGCTACTTCGAGCTGCTGAATGGCGCCCTGCGCGATGGTGGTGTCATTACCACGCAAGGTTGTAAGCCTGAGTGTCCCCTTTAGTCCCATCTTCCCCATTGCCCGTACCATATCCCTACCCACCCGCAGCGCACCCACACTTTGCATAAAACTAACCGACCAACCCCCATTCCAGCTGAGAACCAGTGGCTCCACCTCTCCCTCATCGTCGACCTGAAGAAGTCGTGCAGCGAGGTCTTCCCCGTGGCCGAGTACGCCTACACCACGATCCCCACGTACCCGTCCGGCCAAATCGGCTTCATGGTGTGCTGCAAGGATGCGAGCCGCAATGTTAAGGTTCCGCTGCGCAGCTGGTCGCCTGAGGAGGAGGAGAAGCTGTGCCGCTACTACAGCAAGGAGATCCATGAGGCGGCCTTTGTACTGCCGACCTTTGCGCGCAAGGCGCTGCGGTGAGGTGGGAACGATGGAGATAGAATGCAGATGAACGAGGTCATGTCACGGCCAGGCACACAAAATAGAAACTCGGCGCGCACTTGACGCATGATTCCTATCTTCATGAAGTGACCATACCCCCTCACCCCCCACCCGGCTCCTTCCACCCATGCAAATCCAACCCCACACCAAGGGCAATCTTCCTCACAAGCGCCTTCTTCAAAAACTCCTCCCTCGCCAGACTCCTCGTCTGCTTAACAAAAGCCTCCAACCCCACGCGCCCCGCATCCAACCCCCTCGCCAACGCCACCCTCGCCTCCTCACACGCCCTCGCCTCTGCCACAAGGCCGTACACCTGCCCGCCCACCACCGTCGGACAAACCAGTACCTCATCCACCTCGGGCCTGCGCCGTCTCGCCGAGTCCCTGATCGCGGCATCCGCGTCGCGCATCGCGTCGCGCAGGATGCGCTCGTTGGCTGCGAGGGTCGCGTCTATGAACTGCAAGTCTGAAAGCTCCTCGGCCAGCGTCGCATGGGCGGCATGGAGGGCTGATTGCTGGGCTTGGAGGGGCTGGAGGGCTGCAGCGTTGGAGTTGAGGATGCGAGTTGTTTGGTCGACGAGCGTGGCGGAGAGGGAATGGAGCAGGTGCTCCTTCTCTGGGTTGGGCGGGATGGGTGGAGCGGGTGGCGGGCTTGTAGGTGCTAGGGTTACGTCGAGGGGGGAGGAGAGGAGGTCGATTGGTGGCGGCTTTCTGGGTTTGGGGGTTGGTTGTTGGTGTGGTTGGGGAGGGCTGGGGAAGTATGGTTGGTTTGGGGGTGGAGAGGTTTGGAAGGGTTGGCGCTGGGGGGCTGCGGGCGGGGCGTGTGGGGGGTATTGCCGGTATGGTTCGGGGAATATCGGGCTTACTGGGCTTTCGAGCTCGTGGTGTGATGCCTGGAAGCGTGTGATGTGCGTGTTAGGTTGCTGTGGCGGGCTCATGAGCCGGGGAGACTGAACGCTGCTGTGGCGGTGGGGATAGGGTGCGGGAGGCGGTGCGGGTGGCGCATAGCTACGCTCTCCATAGCTAGGTGGGTGCGGGGGGAGAGGAGGAAGAGGAGGCCCAGCATTAGAGTCCCGATCGCGGCGGTCGGGTACGGACTGAGGGCGCGTGTCGCGGGAGTCAGCCTTGGGGGGGAGAGGAGGCGGTCCGGTCTGTGGCTCCGGTTGACGTTGGGGCGGTGGCGGTTGATGCGCTTTGCGCCACTCCTCTGGGGTTGGAGGTACGGGGGGGGGTGTTGCTTGTGGTTGCGGTTGCAGCGGGCGCTGCTGGGCCGCCATGACCGGTGGATCTTTGGCGAAGACGCCGCGGAGAACGGCGAGGAAGTCATAGATGGACGATTTCTGATCCTGTGAGCATCTAACAGGTTGTCATTCGGCTCGAGATACTCACGTCCCAGAACTTGGCCCATTGCGCTAGGTACGGGTGATATACGCGTCCATCTGGGCTCACATGCTGCCCGGGCCGCACCAGCATGCCTTGTGCCGGTGTCACGTACACCATAGGCGGAGCCTTGGGGTATGTATGCGGTATCCACAGGGCGACGGGGAAGCGGTAGAGAGTGTCGCGGAATTGGACTGGAAGAGTGCCGCTGAGGAGAAGTAGGAGAGCATGAGAGCCATTCTCGAAAGCTGGAGCTATCAGCGGGGAACAAGCTACCCGATGAGGATCATACTGTAGACTTCGGTCCGTGGAGAGAGCGAGGGGTATTGTGATAGGGCTTGCGCAACATCCGAGTAGGTGCGATTCACGTCGGTGTACTCCTACGCGGATCAGTGAGGTCGGATGGGCTCCTTGGTACACACCTTACATTCGTCAGGACGCTGTACAGCCAGTTGAGGACTTTGTCCGGAACGACCGACATGGCAGTAATGGGGAGCAGTGCTCTGGTGGATGGACGAAGCAATCACCCATAACCCTGCGGAGGAGCGGTGGGAAAATGGGAAGCTCTTGACAGCGTGTTACCTCTACCAAAACATGGAGTTGAAGTCCAAGGTTGAGGAGGAGCGGGGCGGGGCGGGACGAGCCAAGGTCGTTTGCCTTGGCATAAATCCGGCTAACAATCCGCATTTGGCAAGTCGTCACCTCAGTTGCCATTACGAACATCTCTTTGCCAGTAGATCGCTAGTGTCAAGCAGAGGATGATGCATTGTGCTTTTTTCTCCCATCGTCCCCCATCTGGTATCTTAGAGTACAACCATTTCATCAGTCATTCAAGGGAGAAATATGTTACAGGCATCCCTAAGTACGAACAAACTAGTGGGCACTCCACTCAATAGTCTTCAAATCGATCCCCTCTTGGACCATCTCCCATAGCGGTGACAGCTCGCGCAGGAAGTTAACCCGTTCCCGGACCGCCTTGAGCACATAATCAATCTCCGCTTCAGTCGTGAAGCGCCCAATACCAAACCGGATACTACTGTGCGCGTCCTCATCGCTGTTACCGAGCGCGCGAAGCACATAGCTCGGTTCAAGCGAGGCGGATGTGCATGCGCTGCCAGACGAAAGTGCTATATCCTTCAACGCCATGAGCAGCGACTCACCCTCGACGTAGGCAAACGAGACGTTGACGCAACCGGGATAGTGCCGCGTCGGGTCGCCGTTGAGGTGCGTATGTTCCATGGAAAGAAGGCCGTCCTTTAGACGCTTCGACAGCGCTGTAATACGCTTGGAGTCATACTACAGAAGTCAGTCTATGCAGATCTTAATGATGTGCCGCAATTCCGGCTGAAGCCATATTCATAACCCCTGCTGTCCTTCAACATAGCTTGGGGCTTAGAAGCTGATAGCACCAGCTCTGATATTTCGCATAGCACATAATCATCAAAAGGGATATAGCGAAGGGGAGAACCTACTGCCATGTCCTCCTTGCATATCCGCGCAGCCTCGCCCATGCCGATCGAAAGAGGCGGCGCCAGCGTACCGCTGCGGAGACCACGCTCCTGACCACCACCGGTGATAAGAGGATCCAGTCTGACGCGCGGCCGCCGACGAACGTAGCACGCACCAATGCCCTTGGGGCCGTAGATCTTGTGCCCAGAGATAGACATTAGGTCGATGTTCATCGCATTAACGTCCACCGGGATCTTGCCGACCGCCTGGGCAGCATCGGTGTGAAAGAATATCTTCTTTGAGCGGCAGAGCCTGCCAATTTCATGGAGCGGCTGTACAACGCCAATCTCGTTGTTGACCGCCATGATGCTCACGAGGGCGGTCTCAGGCCGCATCGCTGCCTCGAGCTCCTCCAGGTTAACAATCCCGTTTTTGTCGACCGGCAGATAAGTGACTTCGTAGCCTTCATCCTGCAAGTGACGGGCGGAGTCAAGAACGCATTTATGCTCCGTCTGGCAAGTGATCATGTGCTTCTTCTTCCCGGACCGTCCGAAGAAGCGCATGACGCCCTTGATGCTCATGTTGTTACTCTCCGTCGCGCCGCTCGTAAATATGATTTCCTTAGGATCGGCGCCGACAAGATCGGCAATGTGCTTGCGTGCCTCCTCAACCGCCGCCTCCGTCTCCCAGCCGTAGGCGTGTGTACGAGAATGAGGGTTGCCATATTGTCCGGTCATGAACGGAAGCATCGCATCCAGCACGCGGGGATCAAGAGGCGTGGTAGCCTGCATGTCGAGGTAGATTGGCCGTGTGCCTTCGTCCATAACTGTTGCCTGCTTCAAAATACCGGCTGCGGGGCTCATCATCGCATCGGCGGACACGCCAGGAACCGTGAAATCCTGCGGCCGCTTGCCAGTTTGCTGCATAAAGGACTTTTGCTCGGCCCGGATAGCCTGCTCGACATTGACTGTCGCCTGCGCCGGCTTCGTCTCGGAAACGTAGGTACGCTGTGAAATACGGCCAGTGGCGGGAGCATTGCGAAGCGCACCGCGCGCCAGGGAGGAGCGAGGACAGTTCTTGAGGGCCTGCCTCAGCGCCGTAGGCGCAAGGTTTGTCATTGTGAGATACGGAATTGGAGGAGTGGAGAGGGGTGGAGAGGGTGGCGATAATTTCGAGGTTTCGCGGAGTAGAGATGCAAGAAGGTGGAGAAATGGAACGGGATGACTATGGCACCGTGTCCGGCCAATGGCGATTTCGGGCGGGGCTGCTTTTCGTCCTTGGCACCTGAGGCAGCGACGTCACACATTGTATTCCCGTTTTCTTTGCCAAGTTCACATGCTTTCGACATGCAATGAAATGGAAGACGCCGTTTGCAGTGGATGCGAATCCCGGGTTGCACAGCGACACTGAACATTCCATTCTTGGAACATTTTGAAGCCTTTTTCTATGCCCTATTCACGAGGTCTGTGATTTTAGTCTACGCAAAGCCGCCAGTGGACAGTCTCACCGACGAACCGGGTAGATTGCGGAGTCGACCTGCCCAAAGCTGCCCACCTCTAAGCCACCACCCTTCGTCATCGCTTCGTTCGTGAACGTATACCCTCTCCTCACAACAATACCTGTCCAAACTCGGCTCTCCTTGCTGCCTACTCCTTGCTGCCCTTAAAACGCATCCCTTCGTCCGCTTCACACATCCTACATCTTTCTCCACGCAAATTCCCCGCCGTCCCGCCGTAGCCCCCATCGTACGATCCGCGACGCGGTAGAAGCCAAGATGAGCTGGAAGGGCTTCCAGAAGAGCGTCGTCAGGGTGCGCAACACTTAAACTCTGCTAGAGAGCCGGACTGATCAGGTATACAGGCGCCGCAAACGGTCAAGCAAAGGTTCAACGTCGTAGGTCGAGCCTTTCCCGCCGTTCCCCACTCCATGGATGCGCCTTTGACGGAGCCATAACGTCGACGCCGGCTGACTCGGAACTGCGTGCAGGGCGAGGTATCAAAAGACCCAGTATACATTGATGCCGAGCGGAGATTCCAGGAGTTGGAATCGGAGACGAAAAAGCTGCACGATGAGTCCAAGAAGTGCGCATCCTCATCCAAAAGTTGGCCCTAGGCAGCACTTTACTGACTTGGGACAGATACTTTGATGCCATTAACAGTCCGTCTATCGTGCTAGTCCACTACTACTACTGCTAATTAACTCAGGCATGCTCTCCCATCAAATCGAATTCTCCAAGGCATGTGCCGAAATTTACAAGCCAATATCAGGACGAGTCTCGGACCCGGATTCCTTCGTGCAAGACGGCAACCCTGAAGGCATACGCGCGTGCGAGGAGTACGAGGCCATAGTCAAGGACTTGCAGGAAACGCTCGCTCCGGAGCTAGAAATGATTGAGTCGCGGGTCATTAAGCCGGCGGACGAGCTGCTCGAAATCATCAAAATGGTCCGGAAAACCGCTGCGAAGCGTGACCATAAACAGCTCGACTATGATCGCCATCGCGCCACACTGAAGAAGCTCCAGGACAAGAAGGATAGAACGCTCAAGGACGAAAAGGCACTGTACAAGGCGGAGAACGACGTCGAGCTGGCCACCCAGGACTACAATCACTTCAACGAGCTCCTCAAGACCGAGCTTCCGGAGCTATTTCGCCTCGAGCGCGAGTTCATTCGGCCTCTCTTCCAGTCGTTCTACTACATGCAACTCAATGTCTTCTACACCCTTCACGAGCGCATGCAGTCCATCGACATTGGCTACTTCAACCTCGACACAGACATCGAAGGAGCATTCGAAGAGAAACGCGGCGAAATCGCTGCACAAGTAGAGCAACTCAGTATTGTGAAGTTTAAGACGACCGGCGGACGTCCGAAAGGCGTATCAAAATACGGCAACAAGCCGCTAGCCATTGAGCCCTCAAAATACGGCAGCGAGCCGCTCGCCATCGAGGCCGCAAAGCCCGGTGCGCGGCGCAACACATTGGATTCCTCTGATGCGCCGCCTCCGCCGTACAGCGCTGGAAATCTACTCTCTCCGCCGCTGTCTGCAGGGGCCGGCCCAAGCCGGGCTGCAAGCACCGGCAGCAATTGGAGTGCCGCCGCGAAAGGAAAGGGACCAGCACCGCCTCCACCAAAGCCTAAGCCTGCCAGACTTGCTGCTGCACCAGTGGTGGAGACGGCCACGGCGCTCTATGACTATGAGGCACAAGCCGAGGGCGATTTGAGCTTTTCGGCCGGCGAAGTCATTGAGATTGTGACAAAGACACAGAACCAGAATGAATGGTGGACAGGGAAAATTAACGGGAGAGAGGGTGTTTTCCCAGGTTCGTACTTATTGCTTGGGCTGTTAACATGCTGACCGCCTTAGGAAACTATGTACAGTTGAACTAAGTTCGGAGTTGGTCACATACCCGGTGTCACGGTGTCTTTACAACGTTCATAGCATGAGATTCAGTTGAGCGGATTTGCACCTTGGATTGGTCACTGAACCATGTTTGCCTGACGGATGGGAGGCTTGGGTATTCCTGTACGGTTGGAGCATATTCTAGGAGACGTGTAGTGGTGTCAATAGAGAGCGTGGAGCTCATTCGATCGATGCTGGATGCGACATCTCGATCTTTAGATGTAATGTGAAGCCCGCCGCGCCCTCTTCGCCTTAAATACCAGCTTCCGGTGACAATTACCCCGCACGAAGTCGTGAGAACCTCAATCTGCGGAGGCAAATCGTGTTGAACCAGACTGAGCCGTTGCTGATACTAAGGGGATGCGGCTCAGAAATTGATATTGCCTATATCTCGATCATTTTGAGTTCTCTAATTCAAGATTTGAGTTCTCTAATTCATGATTTGAGGACCACCAAATCATAGCCTTACTCCAGTATGCAATGAGTGATTTAAGGTTGTAACTATGTCACTGCGCAACGATAAAGCTGCAGGACGGCGAGCAGGCGTTGCAAGGAAACTTGGCCGGGCCGGAACAACTACGGTCCGTGCCAGATGGCTTGAGCTTTGCCTTCGTCTCCCTGCTGAACCCTCCAAACCCGTCGTCCTAGCCATCAGCCATCTCCGTTCGACCAGAGCTTCAACGCCCGCCATCTCGATCTTTCGCGCACGTTAAAAATACACACTCCATCCGCATCAAATCAGCTGCAATGTCTTCCGATCTGTGGTATGTGATCCTACGGCCTAGTCGCGAAGCCCCGCGCGATGATAAGCCTCTTGCTCGCGCCTTTGCATCAGCTCCTCCTTGCCTGCCTTAGAGCGTGCTTGCTAACATTTGCTCTGCGCAGTCCCGTCTACGCCGTATGCCTTCCCGTCCATGCCAGACCACTGGTGGACCGCTTCACACTTTAGGGTAGCTAACTCAGTGCAGCCGTTTTTCGGGGCGATGGGCTGTACCGCCGCCATTGTCTTCACCTGCTTCGGCGCTGCCTACGGCACTGCCAAGTCCGGCGTCGGCATCGCCGCCATGGGTGTTCTCCGGCCTGACCTCATCGTCAAGAGTGCGTCGCCCGCCTAGCGCTTTTGCATGGTCTAACATGGATAGACATCATTCCCGTCATTATGGCTGGTATCATCGGTATCTACGGCTTGGTGGTGTCGGTCCTCATCTCGAACGACCTGAAGCAGGAGACGGCCCTCTTCACGGGCTTCATTCAGCTCGGTGCTGGTCTGTCCGTCGGCCTGGCGGGTCTTGCCGCTGGCTTTGCCATTGGCATCGTTGGTGACGCTGGTGTCCGTGGTACCGCTCAGCAGCCCCGGTTGTTCGTTGGCATGATCCTGATTCTCATTTTCGCCGAAGTCCTGGGTAAGTTTGGCGACCAGAGAAGAAACATCGCTGACGTCGCAGGTCTGTATGGGTTGATCGTTGCGCTCCTGATGAACTCCCGCGCTAGCCAGGACGTCACCTGCAGCCGCTAAGTGCGGTCTGCGTACGCGGTGACAGCTGGAACACGTTGGAATACGGCAATGCAGTCGCGAAACGGCATGGCCTATCGGCCCTAATCTGGTCGCTTGCCTCGCTGAAGCGGCGGCTGGTGAACATGTGATGCTTGTGGAGAGCTCGGTAGATATGGTTGGCGGGTTCCCGGAGCATTGTACCTTATTCACCTTGGACTTTCGTGGGAAATTGCGGCAGCTTCTGTACTACAATCGAAGGCGTTAACGCGATGTTGTCTGTTAAATTGGTTCCATGATAATGTGCAGCTTTGAAAGTGTATGAACATGATGTGAAGCGCCCGATATGAGGGGCAAGGACACCTTGGGACATCAAAGAGATCACCCTGGCTTTCAATTGGTTCGAGCAAGCCAGGGCGTCAGAACTGATCAACTTTCGACCTCAGTTGAGCAACAGCAAATACTAGCTGCCACCACTGCCAATACTATGTACCCGTACGCAGTATAAATGTTGCGCGCATGTAGGGCGATGGTCTCAAAACTTCCGCAAAACCCACTGATCGCCGTCATCGGCGCAACAGGCACGGGAAAATCTCAAGTATGAAACCCCCCAATTCGAACATCAAGTATCTTATGCATGTAGTTGGCCGTTGAGCTCGCCATACGGTTTAACGGCGAAATAATCAATGGCGATGCCGTTCAGATGTATCATGGCCTGCCCATCATTACGAACAAAATCACTGAGCCCGAGATGAAGGGCATCCCGCATCATTTTCTCGGCACCATCGGCCTCGACGAACCGACTTGGACCGTAGGCACCTTTTTGAAAAAGGTTTTGCCGCTGGTGAGTTGTGCTCGCGGAGTAGAATACGGCGCTTATACCAGTAGATCGATGCCATCCACGCCCGCAACCGCCTTCCCATCCTAGTCGGCGGAACGCATTACTACACCCAGGCCCTCCTCGTCAAAAACTCCACCATAGAACCCTCTTCCGACGCCGAAGAAGGCGACCCTAGAACAGAATCCCCTTTCTCCATCCTCGACGCCCCCACGGAAACTGTCCTCCAGCGCCTCCGCGAAGTCGACCCAGTCATGGCGGAACGCTGGCACCCCCATGACCGCCGCAAGATTCAACGCTCCCTTGAGATTTTCCTGCGTACTGGTAGGCCTGCGTCTGAGATGTATGCCGCGCAGCATGCCGCGCCTGACGATGCTGGATCTGGGGACGAAGAAACGGACCTTGCGGGGGGGGGTATGCGCTTCCCGACGCTTACCCTGTGGGTTCACGCTCCGCACAACGTTCTTGCGCCTAGGCTTGATGCCCGCGTACACAAGATGTTGGAAGCGGGGTTGCTAGACGAAGTCCGCGCCATGGACGCCTATCGGACAGACAAGTCCCGCATCGAGCCGGTCGACCTCACGAAAGGAATCTGGGCGTCCATCGGATACCGGCAATTCGCACCAATGCTGGAAGCAGAGCGCGCAGGGGCTGCTGAAGCCGAGGTCCTAAAGGGTTACAACGAAGGCATCGAAATGACGCAGGCGGCTACGCGGCGATATGCCAAGCGGCAGATCCGCTGGGTGCGGATCAAGCTCGTGAATGCGCTGGAGAGGGCGGGGGCGAAGGGGAATTTGTTTGCGTTGGATGGCGAGGATGTGGGGAGGTTTGAGGAGGGGGTTGTTAAGCCGGCGGTTGGGTTGGTGGGGACGTTTTTAGAGGGTGGGGAGTTGCCTGCGCCGGAGGTGGTGGCTGATGTTGCGGGTGAGATATTGGAGGCGCAGGCAGAGGATTTGAGTTTGAGGAGGGATTTGTGGGTTAAGAAGAGGTGTGAGGTTTGTGGGACTACGGCGGTTACGGAGCATGAATGGGAGAAGCATGTTAGGTCGAAGAGGCATGGGAAGTTGGTGGCGAAGGCGAAGAAGAGGGAAGGGGATAGGGAGAGGTTGGCTCTGAGGGAGGAAGGAAATCATAGGAGTGAGGTTGATGATTCGCAGGAAGGTTAAGAGGCTTTTGTGCTCATCAAGAGGTTGTTGGGTACAAATGCTTCATTTTCCCGCTGGTATCATGATGATCACGTACTCAAATTCGGAGACAAAGGGTGATGACGCTATCAAGAAGGTATCGTTTCTTCGATGCTAAGGTGGGTGTTTGAAGCGGCTTGGGATGAATGCAGGCTAATATGTGCTGCCAGCTGCGAGAACATAGTCCAATGGCAAGGCGATCAAGGCGGGATGTTTTTAGGCTTGTGTAAAGTGGGCGAGCAACAGAAAACTTCACCTAGCCAAGATAGTAATTCTAGCTCATCACGGAAGCACAGGCCATGCGATCCCGCCGCGGTCTTGTCGGCTGCCAACGCCAAGGCATACAGCCTCGTCCCCCTCCGATACACCACAACGTCAGCATCAAGCGCAACAGGATTAATCAAACTGAAGTCAAAGTCTCAATTGCTAAATACTAATGGATCTGCAAGCTCTTGAGAGAAGTTGTTGGCTGTGTCCTCCGTCGCGTGCAGTTGGAGCTGTCACTCGGGGTTGTGACGGGCCCGGTCTCTCGGTTCCCTTACCATTGTTCCTCAGACATCACCTCCTCACAATGCTAACCCCTCCGCCGTACCACGGACCCACGACGCCCAGGAACAACACTAAGCTCCCGGCTGTGCCTCAGTCTCTACCACTGATCTTTAGCATTGTGGATCTTAGTATTGTCACCACGATGGCCCCCCACATAGTATTCATGTTTTCGGCTCAACTCCACCACACTTCTTCTCCTTGTCTACCACCTACACAGATACCCAACACCGTGACGATATCAGACTTTCTCAACAGCTGTTACCGCTGCAAGTCAAGCATATTATTGACTTTGTGGAACTGGCACAGGCAACTGAAAAAAAGGGGAGAAGATAGTTGTATCGGATGCGGAGGAAACTATCTACTGAAAACGGCTTAAGTACTGAAACCGGAGAAAACATTGATCCGGTAACCTTTCAGTACTGGAGCCTTGGCACTAGCCACAAACCTGCCTACAGCCTCAACTGCCTCTCAACACGGCCCTCCAAATCGCTAGCTCAGCCGTGATCCACGAGGTCATTGACATCTGAATTGTTATTGTCCTTGATGTCGGTGACGTCATACGTCTTGACGTTGAAGTAGTAAGCGGCCTGAGGTGGCGATTTAACCAAGCAAGCGCTCCCGAAAGAGCCCCTGAATACCCTCTCGGAGTCACGCCGCAAGCTTCGAGAGCGCGCAATCGTCAATCGTCAATGGTCTCCGGAGGGCCTCGGATCCTCATCATCACAAGCCACGGTGTCACCGTAGAGAGAGAGGGATCGCAATCATGGCACCAATCACCTTCTCAGACGAGGAAATCGACGATATCGCTTTCGAAGTCACAAGCTCAGAACGTTCAGCTGACGTCATCCTGGACCAGAAGAGTCAATGGAGCAATTGGATTAGATCAGTACAAGCTAAATTCGAAATCTGGTGTGTCTGGGGACATCTCGAAGGACGCGATTCAATAGATCTCTCAATTGGCGATCATCAACGACTCGATTATGCGCTTCGCTTATGGCTTCTCAAAGGGATCTCAAAGAAGCTGCACTGGATCCTTAGGCAAGATAGATACGCTATCTATTCGAGTCTAGAAGCGTTCGCATTAATCAGGAAGCTTCGTGGGCTGCCGCCACCGATGCCGAAGCAAATCACCCCGCAATCCAAATCCTCCCCGCAAGGGATTAAGCAAGAAGGACCCCCCCGCAAAACACCCGAAACCATTACCGAGCAAGAGCTCAGAGGATCAACGCCAGCCAGAGAGTCACCGGCAGAGAGTGGACGACAGAGCGTCCCATCGGAGACGGCAAATACGGTAACGATCGAGTTAGCAAAGCAAGAATCCACGTGCAGTTAAGCCCTAGAACTCAACTTAATCGACCAAGCGCCAGTCACGCCGGAAGCTTTTATCGCAATCATCGAACCAACGGCAGCCACGGGGCCGCCGGTATTACGCGATCAGGGGCGCAGGCGACGTGACGTGAGCTTAATGGACGTAAAGTCGGAGACGTCTCCACAGCCAAACGCTTCAGCAAAGCAATTTGAGCCTCAGCGTCAGTCTACGGCAACGGCTAGATCGCTCAACGCAATCAGGCTTGCAGTTAGAGCGATTTCCTGCATCTCAGTCGCAAGCTTCAAGTGCGCTTTTGACGTGTTTATCGATTCTTCTCAGATAGCTGAATGCGGAAGAGGGTCCCCTAGTAGCCGCGGGAGCACCAGGGACTCATAACCTAATGACTGTGTAGAACTGGCACAGGCAACTGAAAAAAAGGGGAGAAGATAGTTGTATCGGATGCGGAGGAAACTATCTACTGAAGACGGCTTTAGTACTGAAACCGGAGAAACATTGATCCGGTAACCTTTCAGTACTGAAGCCTTGGCACTAGCCACAAACCTGCCTACAGCCTCAACTGCCTCTCAACGCATATCCTCTCTCTGCCATACTTCACTTCCTCTTCACCCTCCAACCGGACATCATGGACTCCGCACCAACCTTCGACGTCCTCTCTCAACCTCTTCCCATCCTCCTCCGGGACGGCAAAACACACGCCAACCTAACCCTATCCGCAATTGAAGCATACGCTTGGAACCGCAGCAACACCGCGCTCGTATACGGCATCGAACTCGGCCTAACCATCTACGCCCTCCTCATCGCCTACATGTGCACGCGGCCCGAAAAGCGCAAATCTCCCATCTTCATCCTCAACATCTTAGCCCTCATCTTCAACACCATCAAGGCCGGCTTCGCAGCACACTACATCAACGGGCCCTTCCTCGAGCTCTACGCCATTCTTGCAAGCGACTTCTCCCGCGTGCCGAAAGGGGAATATGTCTGCTCTGTCATCTTGGTCGTGTGCAAGTTTCTCGCCCTGCTCTGCACGGAAGGCAGCCTCGTCGTCCAAGTCCATGCCGTGCTCGCGACGACTACGGCCCGGCAGCGGCTCTGGCTGCTCATGGCCACTGGATTCTTTGCTCTGGCTGCCGTGGGCTGCGGCTTCGCCCTAACCATTTTCAGCGCCATTGCAATCATGCACACTACGGTGACTTTCACCGAAGCCAAGGTGACCTTGGCGGCTGGTATTAGCATCATGGTCAGTATCGTGTTTTTCATGATAATCTTTGTATGGAAGCTGGGGTTTGCCATATGGCAGCGCCGGCGGTTGGGGGTGCGGACGTATGGGCCTATGGAGGTACTGTTTATTATGGGGTGCTGTACTATGATTGTACCGAGTAAGTTTACACCTTTTCCCTGTCGACGATATTGAGTTAGGACTGACCTCTCTAGCTATCTTTTCGATAATGCTCTGCATTACCGACCTCCCGTTCATCCCGACCCTCACCCTCACTCTCACCGCCACCATGCTACCCCTTTCTTCGATCTGGGCCGCCGAGGGCATCAACCACGGAGCTGTACCCACATTTGAACAACACCCCGCGAAAGCTCACGATCCCGAGGCTGGACTTAAGCACGTCGAAGATCCGGTCATGACGCCGGTGCGGCCGATTTATGATGATTCGGTGCTGATGTCGGGGAGCACTGTGCAGACATACGTGGTTCGGGGTTCGAATGGCCTGGATGTCAACAAGAAGCTGCCGAAGTCCCCTCTGACCTAAGCGAGTGCCTGGATGGACTGAGGCTGTGCGAGATGATGTCGAGTGGGTGGTTCAATCCTGGTCGTGCCTGAGGGCTTGTAGAGATATTGATGTGGCAAATGTGTTTCTGTAGTGATAAATGTTTATGAACTTTTACGTCGTTCTTTGACTTGCTTGCTTTGCTCTTAGTGACTATCTGCTCCAAGATGTAGCCGTGTACATCCCACCCATTTTAAGCGTTCAGAAAATCCCATGTAAGGGGTTAGGGATTTCAAAGACATAGTATTTGGGGGAAAAACCTTGCAGTCAAACTCTATAACGATGAGAAGATCCCTACTCGGCTTCTCTGAGAACTTGCTCCAAGATGCGAGCATATTCGCCCACCTCCCGAGCACCCGTGGTGGCGAAGTCACGCTTCTTGCCTTCGATCACGATATAAGGCACGCCATCAATTCCGGCGCCAGCCTGTTGGCGAATCAGCAATTTGACTTCCCGCTGTCCGATACTCTCATCTGCGACGAAAGCTTCAGCTTCATCGGCCGGGATGCCCGCATCAGTAGCCGCTTTCAGCAATGTCGCGGGTGATGAGGGGTGTTGGGCGTTCTCAAAGTACTGAGTGTAAAGTGCTAGGACGTTAGAACCCAACTCTTGCATGCCAGATGGGCTTACATAAGATGATCTTATCAGCAATCTCAGGTCCCTTCTCCTTCTGGTAGTGCTGAATAAGGCGATGGGCATTGAGGGTATTTGCGGCGATCTGCCCCTCAAACTTGAAATTGATTCCACAGTCCCTCCCATACTCGGTCATGATCGTGCGCATCATTTTCATGCGCTCTGGGGACATGTCTGGTCGCTTCTTGCGGAAGTACTCATCCAAGGGTTCACCTCCTTGGGAGGCTTGCGGGTTGAGCTGGAACGGAAAGTACTTGATAGTGTATTGGACCGGAGCATCGGGATGAGCGGCGTAGAATTGCCGTAATGCTTCTTCGAGCCTCCGCTTCGCGAGATATGTCCTACTTTCTTTAGCCGAGGCTGGATGCGAGGCTGCAATTCTCATACCATGGACAGACAGTGTCCAGCGTGAATGCGATTTGCGATTGAAACGCCATCTTGACTCCCCAACATGTACCGCTCGCGGAACTGAGTGAAATAAGTCACTTTCCCTCACATCACACGGCTTCACCTCCGCCTTAAATGGCGTGTCCGCCTTAATGTCCGCCGGCTTATCAATCAAACCCGACATTCACTCCCAGCCTCGAGCAAGGATCCATAGCTTGCGCCACACCCCCGCCAAACCGTGTGGCACAACCTCACCCCTCACCCCCCCCCCACCATCACCAACCTCGCGCTCCCCCACATCGTCACGAAGCCCAAAATGCCCACCCCAATCCCCCCCTCGATTACCACTTTCACAACCACGCAGCTCACCCTCCTCGCCGCCGAGCTCGCCGCCGAAACCGCCCAGTCAACTGCGCTCCTCGCAAGCACCGCGCCCAGCGCCCTCGCCCGCGCCGGCCTCGCACTCACGAACTTAACCCTCGCCAGCCAGCGCACTGGCCTCGGCGGGCGGATTGTCCTTGAGCTCGAGCCTGATTCTGCGGTTGCGGGCGCGGAAGGAGAATTACCTGAGCATGGACTGAGGGTTGGGGATATTGTGGCCGTGCAGGCGCAGCCCGCGGGCGCGGCGCGGAAGAAGGAGAAGGCGGAGAGTAGGGAAAGGGGCGTTGAGGGCGTGGTGTGTCGTGTACAGGCGAAAAGTGTGCATGTTGCGCTTGAGGGGGACGAGGTTGAGGTTCCGGGGGGGAAGCTGTGGATGTGGGTTTTGAGGCCTGGGGCGTGCGTGGTGCTGATGCGTGTAGTGTCAAGGTGGCTAATGATGTCACGTATAAGAGGTGAGTGTGAGCTTGGTTATAAGGGCGATACGCATCTGACGGTCCAGAATGACGTACACGATGAAGGACATGAACCGCCTCTCCGAAGCAGCATACACGCCCGTCATGCGCGTCGCCTTTGGCCTATCTTCCACCTCGCCCGTCCCCAGCGACGTCCCGGTACCGACATGGCTCGATCCTACGCTCAATGCCTCGCAAAAGGAAGCTATAGCCTTCGCCCTCGCGTCGCGGGAAGTAGCCCTGATCCACGGCCCGCCCGGTACAGGCAAGACGCATACCCTCATCGAGTTGATTTTGCAGCTGGTGCAGCGCAATCAGCGCGTGCTCGTCTGCGGCCCGAGCAACATCTCGGTGGATAATATCGTTGAGCGCCTGGCGCGGCACAAGGTGCCGCTCGTGCGCCTCGGGCATCCTGCGCGCCTGCTGCCCGGCGTGGTCGCGCACTCGCTTGAGGTGCTCACCCGGACGTCGGATGCGGCGGCTATAGTGGCTGATATACGGAAGGAGATGGATGCGAAGCAAGCCAGCTTGAAGAAGACGCGGAACGGGCGCGAGAGGAGGGCGGTGTATGGTGAGCTGCGCGAGCTAAGGAAGGAGTTTCGCGAGAGGGAGAAGAGGTGTGTACGGGA
Organism: Trichodelitschia bisporula; assembly: GCA_010356995.1. NCBI lineage: Eukaryota > Fungi > Ascomycota > Dothideomycetes > Phaeotrichales > Phaeotrichaceae > Trichodelitschia > Trichodelitschia bisporula. The sequence goes on from ML996702.1 coordinate 297,888, forward strand.
GATTGTGGCGGGGAGTAAGGTTGTGCTGGCGACGCTGCATGGGGCGGGCGGGTTCCATCTCAAGGGTGAGAAGTTCGATGTCGTTGTCATTGATGAGGCGAGCCAGGCGCTTGAGGCGCAGTGCTGGGTGCCTTTGATCGGGGCGGGGAAGGTGGTGCTTGCGGGTGATCACTTGCAGCTGCCGCCGACGATCAAGAGTCTCAATATGAAGGAGACGGAGCCTAAGGGGGCGAAAGGCAAGGAAGAAAAGGGCAAGAAGGAAAAGGGCATCACGCTGGAAACTACGCTCTTCGACCGACTCCTGGCGCTACATGGTTCGTCGATCAAGCGCATGCTCACAACACAGTACCGCATGCATGAAAAGATCATGGCCTTTCCGTCTCAGGAGCTCTATGAAAGCAAGCTCGTCGCTGCCGATGCTGTGAAAGCTTGGCTGCTGAAGGATCTCCCATTCGTGGACGATACAGACGATACACGCGAGCCGCTCGTCTTCTGGGACACGCAGGGCGGCGACTTCGCGGAAAAGGACGAGGACGATACCCAGGCGACGACTCTGCTCGGCGACAGCAAGAGCAACGAAGGCGAAGCGGCGCTCGCGCGATTGCACGTGGCGAGGCTGGTGGAGGCAGGTGTTTCGCCGGCGGATATCGCGGTGGTGACGCCGTACAATGCGCAACTGGCGGTGCTGGCGCGCTTGCTGAAGGAGGCATATCCGGGGATCGAATTAGGCAGTACGTTGTTCCCACTTGATACTTGCTGCTTGGGGCTTGAGTCGCCACTGTCCTCCCGTCCCCACGTGGGAACGCAATCGACTTGGCAGAGATAGGCACGATGTGCTCCCGGGATGACCCTTGCGCTCGATGTTCCGGGCCGCGACAGAGCTAACGCACGGCAACAGGCGTGGATGGGTTCCAGGGCCGAGAGAAGGAAGCCGTGATTGTCAGCTTGGTGCGCAGCGGCGGCGAATCGGTGGGCTTTCTGGCGGAGAAGCGGCGGCTTAACGGTGAGGCTGTTTTTGACAATGTCGTTGGTTGATCTGAAGGGCTGACGTCGAGCGTGTCGGCAGTGTCCATGACTCGGCCGAAACGGCATCTATGCGTTATAGGTGACTCGGCGACGCTTGCGAAGTATGTTTCCTTTTAACTCTACTGCTCTGCCGTTGTTGTTAGCGTATTGGTGCTGGCTGAAGCCGGACAAAGCTCCGGTATGGGTTGTCGAGAGGCTGACGATCTCCTAGGGGAAGTGGGTTCTTGAAGCGCTGGATGGCGCATCTCGAGGAGCACGCGGATTTGAGATATCCGAGCCTGGATGATATCGGCGCGTAGAAGGGGCTTACGCGGTGACGCGGTCATGGACGGGCGTGCCATATGCCGATAGCGGTCGCACGATAGATGTCAAGGCAAGCCGAGGCAGCGGCACGAGTACAATGATAGAGGCAAGGCTGAAGTGAAGCCTCGATTGGCGGGCTATCTTCGTGGGTAGGGCGCGTGTCGGCGTTCACGCCAACACGGCACGAATCCTTCCCGGCGGCAAGTTCCAGGCTTCTTCCCGGCTTGCGCTGCTCAGGGTGCGGGACATCTATTCGGAGGGTCTGCAAAGATAGATGGTGGGGAGGTTCATGAGGGCACGGTACAGCGTGGATGCATATGCACGTAGCCTGAATTACCAATGGCCGGGCGACGGCCTGTTTTTAGAGTTGGCCTGGGGGGGGGTGAATGTTGGAATTGAAGGGGGTGGAGTATGTTTGCTAGGAATGCGCGATGCGGCCTGGGTTTTGGCCGGCGATGCCATGCCATGCGCCTGTGGTGCATGATGCGCGTGCATGCATGCAGCGAGCCGGGGTGCACCTTCTTTGCGGCATTGGGCCGCGAGAGGTGTAGGAGGGGTTTTTTGATGTAGCCTCAATGGGATGGATGGGATTGAACGGAGATGTCAAAGATGCGATGCGATGCGAACTTTCACGAGCCTTTCACGGCGAGACGGTCGGTTCGTCGCTTTCGGAGAAAAAGACGGGGTTATTGATTCAATATCGATAACCTGCGCCCGTAGCGGTGTGGCGTTTGGGGATGCGCGCTATCGGACATGGTGGGCTAGGGGGGGGGGGGATCGATGATGCGATGGAGGGTTTTGGATGCTGTGCGCTTGAGCAGATACCTCCGTAATCATGGTGAATGTGAGGGCACTGTTGCTGGATTCTTGCGGCCGAAGGTTATCGCTTGCCGCTGTTGCTGTTGCTGCCGTCGTGATGCCACTACCATCGCCATCCCGACCGGCATCGTGGACTAACTATCGGTTAAACTTGTCTGGCGCTATGAGGACGGCGTTAAGACGGCACGACAGACGGCAAAGAAGGGGATGAAGAAGTCCAACGGTCATGCTAAAGCAAAGCCTCTCACTCGACTTTTCCTCGTCTATTATCGGCGCGATGAGTAAGGCAAGCGAAGAGACGAGACGACGAAGTAACCTTCTGGTGATGGCGTTACTTGGCTGCAGTTCTCTCTCGTGGCGTTGTGAAGGGGCGTCTCTTTTTGGTATTTTTTTTTGGAATTATCTGCGCGCTTGTTCTCTGACGATGTCGATGCTAAAGTGCTAGCCTATATCTGGTGGTTCCTGGATTGATCGATGATCGTTTCGGCCGTTAATCGTTCATTGCGCTACCACCTCAGCCATTCAAATCCTTTAATTGAGTAATCAACCCCACAACCAACGCCAAAGGGCCTAAAGTTAACTCTGAGAGCTGGCAACTGCTCGCCAGCTCGCCGTGAGAAAAAAGCCATCCCCAACACAGACATCCCGAGCCCCCCCCCCTCGCTTCACCACCCCTCGCTTCTGATCCCCACCTCACAAACCATCGCCCACCACTTAGAACTACTGTAGCAATAGCCTTCGCGCCACTTCGCCAATCAGTCCAGCCCGCCGGCCGGGTGCGTTTGCGCAAGGGGCGGGGGGCCAGCATGCAGGCCGCGCAGCTTGCGTGCACCCGACATGGCTTTGAAACGGGCAGCGCGCGCGGGGCGGGGCGAGGGCCGGCTGCCGCGCCGCGGCCGTGGTTTTTTTTTTCCTGCCTGCTCAACGCCGCGCGGGTCTTCATGCGGTTTTGAGATAACCAATTGCCGGGGTGGGAAGGGGATTTGCGGTCTTTATTGCGAGGGAGGAAGCTTTGAGGCGGATGACAAAAAGAGGTGTGTGGATTGGGATGGGGGAGGGGTTTGGTGACCCCACGACTGCTCCCCGGTTCTGCGCCTGAGAGAATGGTGTGGTGGATGGATGATGGTTTTCGTTGCGTGCTGCTGGCGCAGGCATGACATCCCCTCTCTTGAACGTTTCAAGCGGGGGAGGGAGTAGGCCTGGCTATGGTTGATCGTGATTGATCCTTGGCGCTAAGCTTGATACGCTTTTGGCGGGTCATAACGCAGTATCAATTACGATAAGTGATGTAGTTGATTGATCGTTATTGATTTGTGGCGTATTCGTGGCGCACCAGCCGTATAATATATATATAACAAAGAGATGATTGGTTCCTGGCGAAGCGCTAGTCCTAATGAAAGCATATTGTGGTTTTATTACAGCTTTGTTACTTAACGTTAAGACTCCATATAAAATGAGTAATTGACGGTTCTCATCTAAGATGTTTTTGGTGCGGAGCCATAAAAGACAAAGGACGTAAAAAACCCAGGCCTAGGAGGGAGAGGGGTGGGTTGAGCATATGACGAAAAAGGACAAGACGCCAAAGGCTCGCCGAGGAAGCCATTCGGGCGGGCGTGCGGGAACTGCGGAGGTGGAGGCTCTTTGGTGGGGAATGGTGGAGGGTAGTCAGCGGGTTGGGGGATAAGTTGGCGCGGCAAGCCGCAAATAATTCAATGGTGGAGTGGATCTTCTCCTGCGTGAAGGAGGAGCGAGAGAAGAGGGTGTACCAGCAAGCCCCGCAGGCCTGAGAATCCCGCCGACTAGGGGTTTGTGGAGAGCTATTCACGGCTGCTGCCGCTACTTACCGAGTGCGACATCTCTTCAGTCTTCTTTTCTCTCTTTCTGTTTGCTGCTTCTGCTACGTTCTGCTACTGCTACTGTTGGTGTTGTTGTTGCTGCCGCCTACTCCTAAAGCTTAAGGATCACGAAAGGGCTTTGAAGCCTTGCTGAAGCCTCGCCGAAGCCTTTGAATCTATCACCATATCCTCCTCTCCTCCTCTCAGCCGGGTAGTAAACCCCCCCTCTCACCAAACAGTCTCGCCATCCACCTATCCTGCCTCATTCGCACCCGTACGTCCCATTCCCAAACCCCATCCCCCAATCCCTAATCTCGCGCAGACTGCAATCCCGCACCACGCACCCTTTGTCCCCCACCCACGCCATGCGTAACCCCTCCAAATTGCCCGCGCCGCCCTCGTAACACACACCCCCGCCCACCCGCAGCGCGCCTCATATTACCATGCTTCCCGATATCGCACCCCCATCCCCGGACGACCTCCTCCACCACCCGCTCGCCTCATCTCCCATCTCCTACACTACGGCGCAAGACATCCCCCTCGCGCGCCGCTCCCTCACCGCCGCCGCCCTCCGCCGCGGCGATATCAGTATCAGCGAGCCCATCCCCTGGCTCGAGGGCATCCCGCAGACACCACCCGTCGCCACCTCCCTACACCGCGCGCACACATCGGCCTCTCCGCTCTCGCCCCGCGACCCCGACCCCGAACACCACGCCCACACCCCACTGGCAAGCCACTTCACCGAAGACTTCGAAGCCAAAGAGCACGACTTCGGCCCCCTCGACGCCAGGCCGCCCGACACCGTTTTCTCCTTCAGTCCCGGCCAGCATGCGCCCGGCTCGCCGGACCCACCATTTGCGGAGGACATGTTCGCAGACAGGCGCGCCAGCTCCGGCGGGCAGCGGCGCGGCAGCGAGGAAAGGCGCAAGGCGCGCCGCAGCGGGACGATTAGGGGTGTGTTTCGGAAGGTGTTTGGGCGGAAGGATAAGGGTCCCGAAGCCGGAGCTGGGCCTGAGCCGCATCGCGGCGGGCCGAAGCATGAGTATCATCGGAGTGTGGGTAATGCCTTCCTTGCGCGAGATGGGCGCTGATGAGACAGGACCCTGGGATTCTGACGCCGACACCGGCGCCCAATGCGCAGCGCGCGCATACGGCGAGTCCGCTCGCGCCCGACTTCGCCTCTAGCCCCACACCCGTTCTCCCATTCCCTATGAACGTCAATGCGCCGGATCCGAGCTCGCCAACGCCGCCCCCGGCGGCGAGCGCGTATTTGTCGTTTGAGACGGCGCCGCAGGTTCATCGCCGCCGGGCTACGCTGCCGAGTCTTATCATGACGCCTGCGGAGTCGGCGCATCTAGAGCGTCTGTGGGCGGACCCGGCGAGCTACGACCCGTTTGCGGCGCCGTTGCCGAGCCCGATGATTGGGGTTGCGCTGACGAGTAATGTCTCGAAGCGGAGGAGCCGGAGTGCGGGGGCGCTGGGTGATCTGGCGAGATTGCATGCTAGGCATCCGCCGGTGCCGTTTCCGTTTCACAGGGATGAGGATTTGGTTAGGCCGAGGACGGCGGGCGGGGACCGCGAGGAGTGGCGACGGCCGGGCACGGCGGGTGGGACTGGCGACGGGGATTGGTCGAGGCCGAACATGGCTGGCGCGGCTGGCGGAGATGATTGGCAAAGGCCCGACACGGCAGGCGCGGGCCGCACAGACACTCGGCTTAGCTCCGAGTGCCGAACTACCGAAGCAGCGACGAGTATCGCGGCACCCGTGACGGCGGCGGGTCGGGGCTTCGATTTCCGCGATTTCAGCGGTGGGAGCAGTGCCCCGGGAGGCGGGGAGGACGTCGCGGCGGTCGAGCAGCGGCTCAGTCAGTTGGAGGTTAATATGCTGTGGCTGTCGCGCAGTCTGCAGCGGTTGAGCGGGGAGGCGCCTGCTGGGGGCGCCGGGTTTCATTTTGGAGGCGGTGGGGGGTTGGAGTTTCTTGGGAGGCAGGAGGAGGGGGCTGTGAGGGGACGCCCGGGTGGGGGGTTGCATTTTGCGAATAAGAGTATGACGGCGCTCGAGGTGCCCAGGTTGAGGGCGAGGGTGGCGTTGAGTCCGCCGCCGGCGCCGCGTGGGGTGGTGCCTGAGCGGGGAGATGTGCGCGCGCCGCCGAGTCCGTCTAGCACCGCGAGCTCCGGGCGCGGGTTTGCGTTCCCGGCCCGCGTGGGCCGGGTTCCGGCGGGGCGGGGGGAGATTGTCGAGCCTATGGTGGAGCAGCTTGCGCCGCTGTATAGTGCGCTGCGGTATGAGCGGACGGTGCGGAAGACGCTGGAAACGCGGGTGGGGGAGTTGCAGCGCGATGTTAGGGAGTTAAGTGCGTGTGTGGCGAGGATGAGGAGTGTGGAGGGGTTTGAGGCGCCGGCGGGGGTGGGGAGGGGGAGGGGGAGTTTGGATGCGAAGGAGAGAAGTCGATTTAGTGGGTTTGATGAGTCGGATGTTGATGGTGAGGGGGAGGAGGGGTGGACGACGCCTAGGCTTGAGGAGGGGCCACAGAGGTGGGTTGCGCCAGTTGAAGGGGGGATGTTTTAGGGGTGGATGGGTGTGATGACTGATGTCTAGCCATGGCTTGAAGATACCCGGTTGGCCTTTTGTATTTGTAGTGAGAGTGAGAACTGTATGGCGTTGTAATGCGATTTAGCCTTGTCTTTTCAGAGAGTCGAAGGGGGGAGCTGGTGACCAGACTGAGGGAGTTGAGGTCGATGTACATATGCTAGGTGGAAGCTCAATGAAGACTATTCATCATGTTTAGCAGAGTCTGCCTCCGTTGATACGGTATGTGATCAATATCAGTAGTCACCAGGCTGAGGAGGGTATCGGATGTTTAGCCTGAGTTAGTGCCTGAGGCCGCAATTCACGATGAATGGTGCGTTAAAACACCAGGCTGTCTATTCCGGATGCTCCGAATGACGTTAATATGAAATCGTCCGCCGTAGTCTGGTGTACATCGCGAGCGTGGTCCCCCACGCAGTTTCGAGTCGTCGCTTGCACATCGCCAAATCCAGGTGGTTGACCAAGTGGTCACCCACTCTTTTCCCCACCATCCTGATCTTGGCGCGCACAAGGGCCGGCACACACAAAAGCTCTCCTCGTCTCAAAATCCAACGATCGCGAAAACAACAACTTCGACAACCGCCACCATGCCCTTCGTAAGTACACCACCCCCTCCATCTCCTTGAGAAGCCCTGTCAGAATGGAATCTTCGTTGTGCGCGTTGTCGCCGTCGTTACTTTCATCTGGCAGTGAGCCAAAGTCGCTGCACTATGCTTCGATTTCGATGGGTTGAAGCGTGCTGACTGTTTCTCTCTCTGCTTCAAGACCAAGACCTTGAAGTCCAAGGGTAAGTTGTTCTCCTTTGCGGTACGCGTGTCTTTGCTAATGTGCAATAGCCTACTACAGCCGGTACCAGGTCAAGTACAAGCGCCGCCGCCAGGGCAAGACCGACTACTATGCCCGCAAGCGTACGTTTTACTCCTCGAGTCACCGAAGAGGACATCACCACTGACACAATCGCAGGTCTTGTGACCCAGGCGAAGAACAAGTACAACGCGCCCAAGTACCGCCTTGTCGTTCGGTAACCACTCCCTCTTGTTATTCTCATAAACTCTACTAACCTGAGACCCAGCTTCACCAACAAGGACATCATCTGCCAGATCGTCACGTCCGAGATCAGCGGTGACAAGGTCTTCGTGTCGGCTTACGCTCACGAGCTGAAGCGCTATGGTATCAAGTACGGTCTCACCAACTGGGCTGCGGCCTACGCCACCGGCCTCCTGATCGCTCGTCGTGCCCTCAAGAAGCTCGAGCTTGACGAGGAGTTCCCCGGTGTCGAGGAGGTTACTGGCGAGCACACTCTGACGGAGGCGTCGGAGAACGAGCGTCGCCCGTTCAAGTGCTTCCTGGATGTTGGTCTGGCGCGCACGTCGACCGGTGCCCGCGTCTTCGGTGCCATGAAGGGTGCCTCTGACGGTGGTCTCTTCATCCCGCACTCGGAGAACCGCTTCCCCGGTTTCGACATGGAGGCCAAGGAGCTCGACACTGACACTCTCCGCAAGTACATCTTCGCCGGTCACGTCGCTGAGTACATGGAGACGCTTGCCGATGACGACGAGGAGCGCTACCAGACTCTGTTCGCCGGTTACATTGGCGAGGACATTGACTCTGAGGGTCTCGAGGAGGTGTGGGAGAAGTGCCACGAGGCTATCCGTGAGGACCCCTTCAAGGCTGACCCCGATGCGGGTGAGAAGAAGGACAAGGACTACTGGAAGGCCGAGTCGAAGAAGTACCGCACTGGCAAGCTCACCAAGGAGGAGCGCGACCAGCGCGTGCAGGAGAAGATTGAGTCTCACAAGGCCGACTTGTAGACTCTTTCTTCCTCCTTTGCAGTGCGCTGTGTGGCTGATGTGTGTGCTTGGGAATGGGACTGTATCGGAGTTTCTATAGGTAGCCACGTAGCTATGGGGTCACGGTAACGGTCTATTCCCGATGAAGGAAAATTATGAGTGTGTTTGTGTGTGTCGCAGTTCCACGGTAGCGAAAAAAAAGTGCGGCTCAGGGCATTTATCGAGCAGATGTCGGTGATGGAAGGTGGCTGTGATCGATGATTGCTGATGCCTACCAAGCAGCCGACCCACGTACTCCACGCAGCATTAGGCTTGGATAAGCCTGGATCCAGCTGTGCAGCAGCGCGGGGGCCACTGTCAGTAGTCGGGTAAAAAAAGCGCACATAGCCTCGCACTGTCCGCCCATCCAGCTTGCTGCTTGCCGCTCAAGTAAGCCGGAAATCTCCATATCTGGGCACTGCTGGATTGCTCGGTGACGGTAAGGTCGGTATCGGAATTCCGAGCTGACCGTTCCACATCTTCGCCATGGACATTATGGCTGTCAATCTCGCATATAGTGTTTTTCGTCGCATCTCCTTTAGATTAATGGCCAAGGAGGTGGAGGTCTTATGCACAGAGGAGACTACCGTAGAGAATTCAGAGAAGAGCCCCATGGACCTCCAAAAGAGATGAGGGTGGAGCAGATGGAGATAGCGCACTGGCAACTATTATGCACCAGCTGACCTAGCATGATTCGATGGAATGGAGGCTCGAGGCCAATGGAGTGGCAAGCTGGGGAGAACTACCCGTAGAACTACGTTGGCGACTGCAGCCGGTCGCTCACTGCAGTCGGGTTAGTTATTCACTGCAGCTGGTTATTAACTGCAGTGTGTACAGATGCACCAGGAACCAACTAGTTCTAGGTGGAGTAGGAGAGAGTAGCGGGGGGCGGATAGAGACGAGGGAGATGAAGGGGACGAGGGTTGAAGTTGGAGGCATAATAACCTTAACGAACCCCCCAAGAGAGGGGAAAAAGCGGGCAGGACGAGGCGGACGACATCATCGCCAGCCCCCGCCACACCCACAATCGCCCGACCATATCCTGCGCCCTTTACCTTATTTCTCTCTTTCTTTCCTTTCCTGTCCTCATAAATCCATATCTGTGTTGCTTTGCTTAACATTATCATTCATCCTCCCGCGAACTTCGCTTCTACGAAATGTTCACAATGGCCTAGTTCTAGTCCACTCCCCCACACACCACTACCCGTAAACGAACCAACGGTGGATTTTGCCCCACAAACCCCTGCTCCACCGTTTCGCGATCCCCGCATTTCCGGTCTGAAGCCACAACACTCGCAACATCAACCACCATGGAAGACATACACGGCGTAGACGTGAGCTGGTTGCATCACAGCAACCCAGGTACGAGACTCTCTGCATCATGTCCTTCGACTACATGCGAAAAATGAGCCATTCTAACCTCCAGCGCAGACCGCGCCACTCGCCTCCACACACCGGCTTCCGCCCGTCCGCCCGTGCGCAGCTCCGCGCACTCTACACTCACTAAACTCCCCGAACCAGCAATGGTAGTAGTAAATGGAGGCGCGAAGAACGAAATCAAAGCACCGACCGCACAGCCAGTAAAGGCAACAGTGCCATCCCTCGATACCAGCGCAAACGGCATCGCCAACCAAACCGGCACTCCCCACCCCGCCTCCATCCCCATATCCTGGAACGCACCAGCCGGAACTGTCCATCCCGTCCCCTCCCCTCCCCGCGCCGAACCCGTAGCCGCAACAACAAGCCCCATCCTCGCCGGCCTTTCGCGCGCCGCCACCCTCCCTACCCCCACCGCTCCCTCGAGCAGCGCACCAAACGGCACAAACACCACCAGTACGAATGGACATACAAACGGCACACCCCCCGCTACGCCACAGTCAAAGCCCCCTCCGCGCAGGCCTGGCCTCACGGCCTGGGCGTCGGCGGATAGGGTCCTGCAGTCGGCGAGTCCGGCGAGGGGAAGGCGGGGGTCGTTTTTCTCAAATGTGAGCTCGCGGTTTGGAAAGGTCGCGGAGGGGCATGGGCCGGTGCCGCGGGCTGAGAGCCCGGCGCCGGTGGGGGGGGCGGTTCAGCCGCCTGATCGGCCGGTGACGCCGCCGCAGCGGGGGGGGTCGTTTTTCTCGAATGCGTTGAGGAGGTTATCGACTAGTGCTGGGGCGGGCTCGGCGGTTAAGGCTGGGCATGCGGGTGGGTTGTGTCCGCGAAGGGTGATGAATGTGGATCGCTCGAGGCCGAGGTGTGTGCTTCCTGAGCTTAATGCGGCGAAGTTGAGGAAGGTGGCGTTTTGTGTGGATGTTGAGATTGCGGGGGGGCCGAAGTATGTGGATGATGAGGCGGAGGAAGAGGAGAGGAAGCGGCGGAAGAATAGGGAGAAGATGAAGGAGAGGGGTGAGGGAGAGGCGCTGAAGCATCCGGAGGAGGTCGCGCAGCAGAAGGAGGCGGAGGGGGTGGTTAAGGCGGCACCGGAGGTGGTGGGAACCTCTGAAGATCCCGTTCCGGAGGGCATTGTCGTTGAGGAGAATGGTCCGGCGAAGTTTGATGTCGAGAAATTGCCTGAGAAGCCCCCGGCGTCCCGTCCGGCTGATCGTCCGACTACGGATCCCCTGCGCATCTACCGCCGCTGCTGCCAACTGCGCGAGGTTCGTCCGCTCAAGCGTCTCACTGAGCAGCTGGGCAACTCGTCCAACTGCCCCGTGCAGGAACCTGGTACGGTGTGTGAGCTCGACCTCACCGGCTCGCGGCTACGGTTGCCCGACCTTGTCACATTAAGCGACTGGCTCGCCGTGGTGCCAGTGAAGAAGTTGATTCTCGACGACGCGGATCTCACAGATGAAGGCATTAGGGTCATTCTCGCGGGCTTACTGGCGGCGAAGACGGCGGATGCGCAAGTGCGTCGGTGTCATCTTGCCAATGGGATCCGCGACGGAAAACCTGTGGAGCAGGCGGGCGTGGTCGAGAAGCTGAGCCTCAAGAACAACCCAAAGATCTCCAAGGAGGGCTGGAAGCACATCAGCCTGTTCATCTACATGTCGCCGTCGATCAAGGCGCTCGACGTGTCGATGAACATCTTCCCCTCGACGCTGAAACCCCTGTCCGACTCAGACTCCGGCTTCGTCGCCCCCGATCACACTGACATCGCCGAGATCTTCTCCAAAGCTCTCTGCGAGCGCCTGGCAGGTGACCGGCTGGAAGAACTGATCATGACCGAGTGTGCGCTCTCCGCGCCCGCCCTGCGCAAAATCATCGACGGCGTAGCCATTTCCGGCCTCAAGCGCCTCGGGATAGCAGGCAACGCCATCGATGCCGAGGGCATGACCTACGTAACGCACTACCTGCGCTCCGGCGTGTGTCAAGGTCTCGACCTCGGCGGCAACGATCTCTCGCAGCACATCGACGTCCTCACCAAAGCCCTGACGCCCAAATGTCCCCTCTGGGCCCTCAGCCTCGCCGACTGCGCGCTCACACCCGCGCTCCTCAAATCCCTGCTCCCAGGCCTGCTCATCCTCCCCAACCTGCGCTTCCTCGACTTGAGCCATAATCAAGCGCTCTTCACCGCGCGCCCCAACGCCCTCGCCCTGCTGCGCAAATCCCTCCCCCTCCTCCCGCACCTCAAGCGCATCCACCTCATGGACATAGCCCTCTCCCCCGCGCAAGCCATCGCCCTCGCCGAAATAATCCCCGAGTGTCCGTCCCTCGCGCACATCAACCTGCTACACAACCCCGCGCTTGCCGCTCTGGCCGCTGGGCCAGCAAACACCGACGCGGCGGCGGACGAGGAGGCCCAGGCGGCGGACGAAGAAGCACAGGAAGAGGCCTGCGCGTTGTACGCCGCCCTCCTCGCCGCGGCCCGCACGTCGTCCACGCTTATCTGCGTCGATATCGACCCGCCCTCCCCGTCTTCGGGACCAGTGGTTAAGGCCCTCGCGCGCCAGGTCGTGGCGTACTGCCTGCGCAATGTGGAGCGGTGCGCGGCGGAAGTCGCAGGCCGCCCGGCTGATGCGCCTGACGTGGCTGTCCCGTCTGTGCTGGCCTATCTCGTCGGCGGCGGTGTGCCGGAGGACGACGACACGCCGGGCGCGGATTACATCGTCGGCGGGACGGGCGTGGTCAAGGCGCTTGCGTACTGCCTGCGGGGCGGGGAGGAGGGCGAATCGAGGCCGGGGACGCCGACGCATGAGGCAAGGGCGAAGGCGGTGAGTGTGAATTTGCTGGATAGTGCGCGGAAGGTGAGGGCGAGACTTAGGCCGGCGTTGATACGTGAGGCGAGGGGCGGGGATGATATGGCATATCGGCGGTTGTTGTTTTTGGAGCATACGCTTAGGGGGATTATTGGCCGGTTTGAGGATGAGTACCCTGAGTGTCGGGTTGAGGGGCAGGAGGGGCTTGAGCGGATGGAGAGTGGGTTCGAGGGCGATGTTGATATCGGCGGGTTGACGGCGGGTGAGGAGAGTGATGGGAGTGAGGGGCGGAGGCCGATGAGGCGGGGGGATAGCGAGGTTAATCTGCAGGCGAGGAAGTTGGCTGTCGAGGAGGGGCAGATGTTGCGTATGGGGGCCCAGGTAAAGCGTGAGCTTGGGTTGGATGGCGGGGAGGAGGGGAAGCGTGTTAAGGCGCCTGAGGGGGAGGGGGAGGACAGTGAGCAGATTGCCCTGCTGCGGAGTCAGCTTGACAGTTTTCGGGGCGAGGAGATCCGCGAGCATGTCCGGAGGGAGGGGTGGGAGGCTGCGGCGAGGAGGGTGGGGGAGGTGCTTGAGGGGGCGGGGGTGAGGAGATTTGGGACGGAGTAAGGGTGTTCATTTTGGAGTTTGGTGTTTTCGAGGGGGGTTCTGATAGCAGGTGGTTTTGCTTTGGGCGCTGCATTGTGTGCGGGCGTTAGGGTATGCTTGTCTCGCAGGATATGAAATTGAGTGAGCTTTCTTCGCAGGATATGGAATTAAGTGACCTTTCAAATTGGGGTGTTGAGCGCGTTAAGCCATCTTCTAACGTATAGGCGGGACGTCTATCTCTCCGAATGGCCATGTACCCCCCGAGTCTCCCCCGCTGGCAGCCTAACCCCGCGGGCCTAGGGATGCGCTTCGAGCAATCACGAATCGAACATGTGCCAAGAGATGATTGATGATTGATGGTAAAAACATGCTTAAACACTGTTCAAAGCCAAGCCCAGCAGTAGTAAGGTAATAGTATCATTAATACACAATGCCAAGCCATATTTCTGCACTGTTATTCGTCAATATTGGCTTGGCACGTTTAATATACGGTAATATACGTATTTAATCTGGGTGCCTTAGGCTTACAGCTCTTTGAACAGGCCCCTTGTTCGTGTACTGGTTTCTTTAATGAACACTGAATGTTGTTTAATGGCCGTGTTCGTTGTTTTAACCGCATCCCTACGCGGGCCTTACGAAATCCCTCGAGGTGTACCCTCCACTACCTCCGGTAATCCCGCCTTTCCCTTCTCCATATCTGCCCTTCCATCTCCGCCCGCCCTAGCTGGCGTTAGGCACCCAGAGAAACGCAGCGGGACCACGCAGAGCAGACCTCAGCGGTATATGCGCAGAGGGAGAGCGGGTATATTCCGATATCACACAGTCATCAGCCAGCGGATGCATCTCCGCGCATTATAAGCGCAACCCTCGCACCGCACTCGCATCCGCCCGCTCCCGGCCCACTCCACCGGGCCGCGCCATCGCACTCGGCAAGCCGACACGGCCCGATCCCCGACGTCGGCCGCAAGGCTGGGCTCACGTCATGCGCACGGCCCTGCCGTCGTTTCGCTTCCCCCTTCGTACTTCGCATATGATGCAGGGCAAAAGGCTTGGGGCGCGGGTCGCGCGGCTTAAGAGGCTAGTGTGCTTCGCTGCGTCTGCGCACATGCGTGCGCTGCTGGGCTTGTGCCGCTGCGAATTGTGGTATGGAAGAGGTTGATCGCAGCGGGTGCGTCATGATCGGCATTCGTGAGCGGGGAATGTGAGCGGCGGACAGAGCGCCGAATTGTCGGCCACCCCTCCCTGCCCTCGCTCATCATAGGCTATCCCTTCCCCCGCACGCTCGCAACCCTACCCAACGTCCCACCCGCCCGCCCAGCCCTGCGAACGCGGCTCAAGGCTTGCTTCCTTCCTCCGCTCCTTCCTTCGTTCCAGCGCCAAGTGTAATTTGTAGCCTAGTCTGTGCAACCGCAGCCGCTTCCACAGACAAGGCAAGAGCCACGCAAGGGAAAGCGCCACTCCCTCACCACTTCCGCTTCCCCACCGCCGGAAATACGTCCGCTTGCAAGGCGGGCCACTTGTCGTAGAGCATACCGCGTTTCCACCTGCGATCAAAGGACGGTGACTATCCATGCCCCCACCCGCTGCTAGCAATCCCCGCTGCGATCGGCAAAGTGGGTTGATTCTTGCCTTCTCACATCCCGCCAAGTAGGGATGCTACTACCGTACCGTACAGTAGGCCCGTCGGCGCGGCTTGGCGCATGCAACCCACCCTTCAAGCTCCGGATGCGGCACGTGTGGACCCGCGGGTCTAGGGAGCTGGAGTACGATTGCTGCGCAGGCTGTGGGGCTGTGAAACAAAGTGTTGTTGTCGGATAGCAGTGCCGTGGATGGATAAAGATCGCTGGGTGCGGACGTGCGGGAAGTATGCAAAGACAAATTTTGATATTCCGAGACGCTCGATTCGCGTCCGGTGCCATGCTTATGCTTGATCCTTGAGCCCCCTTCATACCTCGCGAATCAGCCGTGGTGGGATATACACGTCGCACTCCCAGCGCTTGGTACATGTGGGTATATCGCCTGCCGAAATGAGCAAAAAACGACCGTGATCCTCCATCGAGATATGCGCCAAAAGCAATCAATCTGCGCCGTGTGTCCATCCCATGAAGAAGCCCCCATTCTAGACAGTTGGTATCATGCTTCATGCATCCGGGCATGAGGGATCAGAGTGCCCGCCTCCAGTCTTCCCTGTCAACCCTCAAGTCGGCCAGCAAAGTAGTGTTTTGAACGCCGATGCGATGCCCCATCCCAGCAGACATGACCCATCATCCCATTCTAGCATCTTGGCTCTTCCAGCGCATATCCCTCATACCGCCCATCCTTGTGCCTATCTATCCGCGGACTCCCCCTCTGCGAACCGCCGCGCTCGGAATCACGGCCCTCTTCCCCCTGTCCTTCGCCTGTCTGCACAAAGGCAAAATACCCCTCCTGCTCTTGCCCTAGATCCAATGGGGTCATGGGCCCGGGTGATCCCGCCGTAGGCAGAAGCCGCGGACTCGACGGCTTGGAACTGACGTGCCGGTAGCCGAGAATCTCTCGGCGGTACGCATGGTACTGGCGCTGGTGCGAGCCAGGCGACATGGGCGGAGCCGGAGTGCCATTGTTCGGTGCCGCGGGTGTAGTGGCAAGGCTCGAGTGCGATGAGGGGAAGTTGGCAGGGTGGAAGCGGGGAAGGGCGGGAAGGCCGAGGCCAGATGGCGTTGGGGCGTTTTGTCGCTTGCTGCGCAGGCCGCCATGTCGTTGATGGTGCTGTTGCGAAGTGCTTGAGGGCTCCGTAATGGGCGTCAGCGGCGAGATGGGCGTCATGGTGCGCCGGGAGGAGTAGGTGGGCCGAGACATGTCGAGATCTTCGGGCCGGAGGCGCTTCGGACTAGGTGGTGTTGCTACGCCGGGAGGCGTAAATTGGAATAACGGATCCAGAATGTGCGGGTATGGTCCCTTGATTTCGGACTGAAGTGCCTTTCGCAGGTGTGGCGATAGATGAGATAGTCTTTCTATGGTGGTGCCGGCACTACACGAGAATGGGAGAAGGAGAGCGGAGGGAAGCCGAGGGTGAAGACTTCGAGAGAGAAGTAGAAGGCGGGGGGGGTTGACGAGAGTATATACTTCGGATCAGGAGCCACCTGTATGCGTACCAAGCCTGGTGAGACAGGAAGGAGCAGCGGAGATGTTGGAGGGGTGAATGGACTGCTCTGATAGGAAAGGCCAGGGCGGGGCAGTGCAGCGATAATCGGACGACAAAAGTGGAGATGGGAAAGAGCGATCGTCGAGGAACCCTTGGATCTTGGACCCTAGATGGGTGCTCCCGTATTTGTAAGGATGAGATTTGTAGGGAAGGTCCGGTGAACGCTTTAGCTGGGAAAGGCGTTGCTTGAAGGTGGGGGAGAGAGACGTCGGGACGATTTGGAGATACGGTATTGTCAATTTGGTGAGATGGTAAGATGGTGATCGATGATGATCCGATGTTCCGATGTGATGTGGCACTGTGACTTGTTTGTTGGGTTAGACTTTTGCGGGAAATGACGACGATAGTGTACCGTGGAGTGGGGGAAGCTTAAATACGACTTATGGCAATGGTCTGATGAAGGGAGGGGAGTGGAGGGGGACAGGGAGTAATAAATAGCATCGTGAGCCTAATGCGTAACAGAGTGCCCGAAGAAGACCCATGGAAAGGGAACTCGGCGCCGGTAGAGTCACCCTTTCAACCCACCTGGTCCGTTCCTCTCACCAGCCTCCCCACCATCATCGACATCACGACCCCCGCCCCATTCCCACCGTGCCCACCTAGCAACTCACATACGTACTATGTGACCCATGCGCCTGGACGACGACAGCGGACAGCCCTCCATCACCCTGCCTTAGTTGCGCCACCAAGGAACGAAGCAGGGGACAGTTCGTATGTCCGCATTTGCGCAGAGTACTTCTCCATCGGTCCTGGCCGTGTTCCCATGTCCAAGGCATTAATGCGGAGGGGTGGTCATAATGGCACCGGTGGGTTAGTGTGGGTTTCGTTGAGCCAGAAGGGAAAAGATGCAGAGAGGTGCTTTGGAGGCATTTCGTCACCGTCCATCAACCTCGTGCAAGGCCGACATGAAGCCAAGCCCGAAAGGGCCAAGGAAGCGGAGAACAGAAGCGTTTGTTGCCGCAGGGTCAAAGCCATGGCCCACGATGATGCGCAGCGACGCAATGCGAATGTTCAATATGCCTCTCATGCAATTTTCATTCATCCTCAGTTTCTTTTTTGCGCAGTTGCTGCGGCCAGATCTCTTGTCTCAAACCAGTGACAGCTCCTGAAAAACCTTACGCCCACCGATCATCCGTGCCGACCACATGCCCCGACGTCGTACGAGGCAGAGACATCCCAACCACATGCAGAGAAACCCATATCCATCCACCCGCTGACACACCCAGTCCCCAGACCTCAAGCAACCCTCCGCCCGTATCCACAGCCAAAGCCCTCACCACACGCACCCCTATCGTGCATCCCCCGTTACACAGCATCCGCATCTTGTACCACCCCATCTCGCAAATCCAGCCGCCCCTCCTTTCCACTATCCACGACAGGCGTCGTCCAATGCCCAAACGCCGCCCTGCGCTTGCAGAATCACATGATGCACAGCCCTAGCGCGACCAGACTTCACGATTCCCGCGTCTGTCGCGATCGCGAACCACACCTCGCGTGGAGCCAAGCTTCGTGCCCGTAGGTTGGTAACGCCATTGACAAATAAAGCCGTAAACGGCGCGGGGTACCGTTGCACGCTTGAGTGTGTTCGTAACTACGGTATGATCATAGCGCTTCATCTATGGCCGTTGCAATAGTCGTGTTGGCATGCCCCGAGAGGGATGTTGTACCGTACCGGGGAATAACATCCGGTTAACGTTACACAACCGTTACACAGCCGCAGCATCGGCATGCCGATGCGGGCACCGCATGCTTACTTTTTTTTGGGCTGCCGATTTAACCCTTAATCACAGCAGTCTGGCCCCATGAGCTGTTGGTCGGTGGGCCGAAGATTCCAGCCGGCCTTAAGAGCCAATTGATTTCGAGAACCTGGTGGAAGCGCGGCTTGGAGAACCAACTTCCCTTTGGTTGCATCGTCAACCCAGTTTAGTTTCTGTTGCTTTCTAGCGTTAAGGGCTTGTTCGCAGGTATTCTTGGAGCCATTGAGTTCATGCCGTCATGAACCTATCACGCACGTACATCCGTACGCATTTTGCAGAAGCTGGGAAATGAAGCCCTAGGGCCGTCGTCCATGTCGATGGGTAGCGCGGCAACTGTTGTCCAGGTAGGCTAGACGGCCTTATGCCAACCCAGACTGTAATTCCACAAGCTTCCTAACATCGTACCTCCTCAGAATCAGTTGTTGTACTCCCCGCAATGCGCCGTCCATAGCCCAAAGTCCCATATCCATCTCCATGCTGTAGTCTATCCCAGAGCGCCAAACCCACGGAACTCCGCCAGGTATCCCCAACGCCTAAAGAATCAACCCAGAAGTCCTAGTCTACCTTCGGGTCTAACCAGCACTTGATCCACATGAACTCCCCCCTCGCCGGGTCCATAACGGCCGCAAAATGCGTCATGTTACTCGCAATAGGATACCTCTCCATATATCCCAGCAACTTCTCCGCCTTCACCGCTCCTCCCTCCTTCCCCCGCACCGCCCTCTCCCATCGCCTCGTCATGCACGCTTTGCGCTCTGTCGACTCCTCTATAACCTCCTTCATGCCGGGCATTCGGTACAGGAGCGCATCTCCGCCGCCATCATCATGCTCTGCATCATGGTTCGTGGCGACTACGAACGTGCTGCTGCTGATCTGCACTGCGCTCACGTGGTCCTTCTCAAACACCGTGGTACGCTCTCCCGAGCTGGCGACGATGTAACACGCCGTCGTCTTCATAGCCGGGAAGTTGATCTCGAGGTCTTCGAGCGTCGGCGGCCGCGTCTCGTGCGTCGCGATGAGTATTTCGCGCAGGCGGGTGGCGATGGATGGGCGTAGCCCAAGAAGAACAGCGAGTTGGTGGCCGTGGTATCTGAGATTTGAGCGCACGGAGTTGGAATTAGCGTGCGTGCTGCGGAAGTTGAGCGAGAGACTGAGGTCCGGCCTGTCCTATTAGCACAAGTCAAATTCAAAAGAAAAGGCATTACGCACCGAACGCCAGTCAACACGCCCACAAACCCAGCATACGTGACACTGCGCGCAACAACCGGTCCATCGGCGCAGCGCACAAACTGCAGCACCACGACAACCTCACGTAGGGCCTGCATGTCCCAATCCAGCGTGCGGAAGTGCACCATACGCTCCCCATGCTCGTCCCGTACCCGCGCGCCTCCGCTCGTACATCCCATTAACAGGTCCAGCAACGTGTTGAACGCGACGAGTAGCCACATCCCCACGCCGACGACGCGGTCGATGCCCCGCAGCTCGCGTGTCTGCTCCGAGCTGTGTAGGCGCCGAAGGAGGAGACGTGCGATGCCGCGGATCAGCGAGAGGGGCACCCGGTCGCCGAGCTCGAGGACCAGTTCATCGAAGAGGCTCGCTAGGCCGCGTAGTTCAGGTGCGAAGGCGGTGGCTACTTCGGTGTAGCGATCTTCGGGCGGGAGGGAGAGATCGATTTTGAAGACGGGCGGGGAGGGGTCTGTTGAGGTTGGGGGAGGCATCGAGAGACGTCGGCCTGGGTGGGGATCTGGGGCGTGGTTTGGGGGATTCGGTTGGGAGGCGGTCTTCGATTGAGAGCGGAGGCGGAGGGACCGTCTGAGCGAGGAGGAGGTTGGCGCCGACATGGTGAGTTGAGGGTTATAACGTCTTCATGTACGCCTTTTGGATGGCATAGCCACGCGACTTTGCCGGTGAGGCTGGACTGGTGCCTAGAGCTTGTGGAAGGGTAGGTGTAGGGCGTGGGTGGGGGCCAGTGGATGTTAACCAAGGCCAAGGAGCGAGGCAGACAATAAAGACAGCCAAGATGTAGTGTGTATGTTGGCGGAGTGAGGTTCACCCGCGAGAGAGATATCGACGATGTTTCGCGACATGGTCTGGGCTGTAACATATGGCGTGGGGGAATCCTTGTCGTTTGTGTGACCCACGGAATTGCGGGGGTGGCGTTCGGCGCATGGCTGCTGAATAAGGTTAGGCCGATAGTGAATCTGGGTAACTGGATGGGACTTCAATGATGGCGGATGAGTTCAAGTGCTATTGGCGTTTGCGAGATACGATGTGGTGGACCCAGATGCTCCTGCTTAATAAGCGGCAAGGCTTGAGGGTTCCGAGTTCAAACACTGAACACGCATCACGGAGAGGTGGAACAAGCAACTGAGAAAAACTTTGGTATCCACCGCTGCTTAGTCCTTAACACTCATTATCTTCAAAGATTTCGACATACACACGTTTCCCACCGCGACCTTGTAGCCGCTTTATGAAGGTCTCTCTTTCCCGTTCTGAGACCTCCACCAACTGCCTTCCCCGACTTCTGGCTCCGGGACAGTCCACAAAGCAGAAACGAGGTAACCGTGGCGTGGATGACGGCAAGACTGTGTCTCCGGAGGCCACGACGGCAAAGGATGAATCCCCAACACCAGTATTCGGCTTCATTTCTCAAACTGGCTTCCTCCGATGGCCAACACAACCACAAAGCTCGCTATGATCAATGCTGCTGCAATGATCGAAACAATGAGGATGCTGCCTCTGCTCGCAGGGAACTTGCCGCGGATGACATAGTGTTGACTTTCAAAGTAGCGATGAAAGCCGATGAAAAGCACCACGATGGATATCCCGATGAATGTACCTCCCAGCGGCTTCCCCACCTGGCGAAGATGGTTCTTCGGATTCGATGCTGAGATGGTAGAGTTGAGACGGAACAGCTGCGTAATGGCGATTCCAATGCTGGCAAACGAGAGAGACGTGCGGAGCCATGCGAGAAATGTTCGTTCTGCGTGGGTCAGTACAACGCTCTATGCACATTCTCACGCGAAGAATACCTAACGCCAGATGATCTCTTGCGACACTGCCTTTGTTGTCTAGCTCCACGCTGCCATACTTGTTGACCATCCGCTTCCACCACGCCTCTCCCGGCGGATCTAGTTCGTCTTCTGGTGAATCGCCGCGCCGCCTTCTCCTCCTCAACCCATCACCTCCGGTTTGGCCCGTTGCACCATTACGTGTCGTATCTCCTCCCGTCGCAGCAGTAGCATAGTCCCGTCCACCACCACTCTCAGCTCCCAGAATGCCCGTCCTCTCATCCGCACCGTCCGTAGCGCCAGGCATATCAGACTCGCGCTTTGCGCGCAGTCCGATTTCGGGGAAAGAAACAGTCTTCGCAAGTTTCCGCAGCGGTCCAGGGTGATGATCGCGAAGGTCAGAAGCTTCGAACTCTTCAATCCGCGAAACAGTTCTCCGGTCTAGATCCAAAGACGGGGCAGATTCACAGGGGAGTTGGAAGGAAACTGAGCGAGAGGGTGGCGAGGTCCCGGACGCAGCTTTCAACGAGGCCGGGGCAGATGCAGACGACAAAAACGCCTCATCGCACATCAGTGATGCACGCGCCTGCTCCCGAGTTGTCGGGTCGGGTGGCCCGCGCTCCGAACGCGGCGCCATGGCCTCTACTTTGGAGAGCCGAAGCGCGACGACTGCGGGGCTGGGGAAGGAAGAAATGCAAATGGCCGGCACCGGACTTCCGGGGGAAGCAATTTGAACTACCCGTAGGGCCGGAGCCGGGGCTATGAACGCGCGCCGCCCGGCATTTGTTTGCTGGGCCGGCTGCGGGATGGTTGCGGGAGAACCGAGTACCAGATCAAAGTAATAAGGTATTGATGTACTGGTAAGGTTAGTCCTTGGCTCGATTTCGTGATGGCGATAATCATTGACGTGCGCGGTTTCCGCGCAGGTCCAGGGTTGACGTTCAAATCTTGGAGTTCATCACGGGAACCCGAAAGACTGGGGCGGCTTAGGCCCCTCGCGTCACGAGGCATGCATAAACCTCGCCGGCAGCAGAAAATGCGGTAATCACAGTCAAGAGGATCAATCTCATAGAGTCCATAAGAAGCATGCAAAGTCTGGTGTGATGCACCTAAGATATCTATTTTTTCGAGTCAAACACATCGTTTGCCGAAACAGCGAGCCCATTACATGCCACCATCTAGTCGCTAGGTATCATTTGTCTCCATTCCCTCGTCCATGCTCCCCAGTTGAGAGTCGTACCCATCCGAAAGACCAGATTGGAGTTCCTTCCAGTTGAGTACGAAGCATCTAAGCATCGTCCGCGCCATCACCACCCTGAAGCTGCTTCGTCGTCTTCCCGGCGCGCCGGCTCTTGATGACGCGTTTGACCGTCTCTTCGACATTGTCCCAGTCGTCCGTCTTGAGGGGTTCGGGTTTAATACCGAAGTGCTCCGCGATGTCCCTCAACATAAGCCACTGACGCTTGTCTGATACAAGGTTGATGGCAACCCCAACGCGACCAAACCGACCAGTGCGACCAATACGGTGAAGGTAGGTCTCGAAGTCGGCCTTGCCGTTGGCCTCGGGAATATCGTAATTGACCACCATGGTAACAAGCGACACGTCGATACCACGCGCAAGAACGTTGGTTGTGATGAGCACCTTGGCGGCGCCAGAGCGGAAGCGGTCAATAACGACGTCACGCTCAGATCCCTCCAAGGCACCGCTCAGATGCGCCACTTGATGACCGTCTGCAACCATACGGCGCTCAATCTCCATAGCAGTATCACGGCGCTAATCTACGTTAGAGGGCTTGGGAACACCTTAGGAAGTAGTTACCTTGCAGAAGACGATGGATGATGAAATGGTCAGCAGACCATAGAACTTGAGAAGCACATCGTACTTCTCTTCCTCGCTCTCACAGTCGAAGAAGAACTGCTTTATCCCATCGACGGTGAGCTCGTCACGCTTGAGTGTGATTTTATTGGCTTTTGGAGCGAAAATGTCTGCAAACCCCAAGACTTCATCGGGAAATGTGGCTGAGAAGAGGGTGACTTGCACATGGGAGGGAATTGACCTAGGGCTGTGAGGCACGGTAAAACCTTAAGATGCCTTCAGAAACTTACAGCTTGACCCGCTTGCACTGGTCTCCTAGCCCCTGCTGATCCAGCATGTTGTCGGCTTCGTCAAGCACCAGCACCTTCATATTCGAGACGTTTATGATACGTCGCCGAATCATGTCAACGACTGTTCCTGGTGTACCGACGACAATGTGCTGATTGACCCTGCTAGGGCGAGCCGGGTCTGGGACAGCACAGAACACCTTAAGACCCTCCATCTTCACTGCCATCGACTCGATGACACCAACAATTTGGCGTGCGAGCTCACGACTAGGAGCTAGCACAAGGGCTTGCGGCTGCTGGAGACTCAGGTCGATGCGGCTGAGAATGTTGATGACGAAGGCGGCAGTCTTTCCGGTTCCGGACTGAGACTGGCCGATGAGGTTTGTGGGAGGATTGTGCAGCAACAGAGGGAGTGCACGCTCCTGAATCTTGGATGGCTTTTGGAAGTTGAGCCGCAGAAGGCCCTCGAGGATTGGCTGGGAGCTTCTCTGAGTCAGTTCACGCACATTTTCTCAGCGGATATATGCGTACAGCTTCAGATCTTCAAAGGACTTAATGGAGAAGAGCGGGTTATTCGGATCATGTTGCAGATCGGCCAGCGTGACATTCACGTCGTATTCTGGCTCTTCGAGACGATTGCCGAGTGAGCGACCATCGTCGGTGGTCCCATCCTCCGCAGGAACGTCTACGCTCGTCGACGCCTTGGGCTCACTCGATGTATCGGTACCTTCAACGCTCGTCGACGCCTTGGGTTCAGCACTCGTTGCGTCGGTGCCATCTTTCGCGGGGGAGTCACGCGTGATGCGACTCTCGAGAGAGGGAGTTGTGGTGGATTCCGAAGCCATTGTGACGGATGGTGATCGGAGGAGGGGCTGAGATACTGAGGTGTTTTGCAGTACCGTAGAACAACGACGTAGATTTGAAAGAGTGGCGTACTACGTAGGCAGTGCGATTGTCTGGAGCAAACTGTTCAGGCGTTGACGCGGGCTGGTGCAGGAACGTCTCCAGAAGTAGAGGGATAATAAAGCACAAAAATGAGTTGAGGACGTGTAAAGAGATAGATGAGTGCCGAAGCTTAGAAGTGCGTCAAAGAGGTTGACGCGGGGTGGGATAGTTTGAGCGTGGATGTGGAGTTGGCTCCCCACACAAAGTTGCTGCAGTTTGCGAAAGTGCAGGCGGCAGAAATGCGTCTCGCACTAGTCCATTTCCAGAACCGTCAATATCATAGTCATTCCACCCGCAAGAATTATCAGAAAAGGCAGCGATGACTTTTTCAGCTGGCCGTTGACCGCTGCCCCGCACCTGTCGAACAAGGGAAGCTTGCGCCATGTATCACCAAGACCAACACAACAAGGATGACATCCCGTTTATGCCTGACGCGTTAGTCCCTTTGGCCTCAGGCATGAAGAATCACGGCTGCATAACGGGCACCCTTCACCTGCGGCGCCTGTGCTGGGCTGATGTCGACGCTCCCCCGGGTAGATTATTCCACCTTTATGTTGCGCGCATCGAATCCCCACGACATCTTCGCCCTTCTTTCCCTTGATTTTCTTGCATTATGGCCGAAGTCGACATGTCTGTCAGTTTTGGGGCTGAGCTGAAGGTACCGTTGTCAACAAGAAGACTCCTCCGTAACCGCTGCTAATATCGTGGAGTAGGACGGATTCAAGCCGGTGAATTCATGGGTTCGTCCCCTCTATTCTGGTGGTTCTTGGTCTTCTGAGCATTATCGGCATTGTTCAGGGACCGCCCTCGGACAGCTGGACTGGAGGCTAACGGCGCTCGAATAGGTCTCCGGCGGCATTGCGTGGCTCGACGACATTCAGCAGTTCTATAGGGAGCGCAGCACAATAGAAAAGGAATATGCGACCAAACTCAATGCTTTAGCAAAGCGCTATTTCGAGAAGAAGGCGAAGAAGGCGAGTGCATTGAGCGTCGGTGAGAACCCAGTCGTCACGCCGGGTTCTTTGGAGAGGCAAGCATGTGCATGCGGAGATGCTTCCAGCAGCTAACCTATGTCTTAGTGCGTCAATGTCCACCTGGACCACGCAGCTCAACACCCTGGAGCAACGAGCCGCCGAGCATGACAAGTTTGCGACCCAACTCGTCACCAGCCTTGCCGACCCCCTGAAGGTCCTAGCCGCCCGGTATGAGGAACTGCGCAAACTCCACGTGGACTATGCCGGCAAGCTAGAGAAGGAGAGGGACGGTTCTTATGGGGAGCTCCGGAAGATGAAAGGCAAATACGACACAGTCTGTCAGGAGGTTGAGAACCGGCGGAAAAAGATCGACGGCGCATTTGACGGCGGCAGGTCGAAGGCGCAGATAGCCTACCAACAACAGTTGGCTGAGATGCACAATGTCAAGGTATTTGCGCGCGGTCCCTTGTTGTCAATTGCTGATAATCTAGAATACGTACATAATCACCATCAACGTTACGAACAAGCAAAAGGAAAAGTACTATCATGAATACGTTCCTGAACTGCTTGATGTAAGGCTACCTCTCTTGATTCCTGAATATCACGCGCTTACACACGGCAGAGCATGCAGGACCTTAATGAAACCCGAATCTCCACATTGAACGCTGTCTGGTCCTTAGGCGCCCAAATCGAGACTTCAATGCTCGGCCACAGTACAGATCTGCTCAACCACCTGTCATCCGAGATTCCTCGGAACAAGCCAGTCCTTGACTCCATGATGTTTGTGCGCCACAATGCCGCAAACTGGCAGGAGCCTCCAGACATGGCCTTTGAAGCCAGTCCTGTGTGGTTGGACGACGACAATATTGCCGCCGACGATGCCGCGAAGACCTTCCTGCGTAACGTTCTACTTAAGAGCAAAGGCCAGCTCTCCGAGCTAAGAACAGAAGAGAGTACGAAAAAGCGAGAGGTGGAGGGTGCGCGTCGAGTGCGAAAGAGTGTGCGCGAAGGCAAGGACAAGCGAGATGAAGTGGAGCTTGTACGGGCGATATTCAGCCTACAAGAGGCGTTGCACGAGGTTGAACGCCGCAAGGTCACTGTTGAAGTGGAAATTTCGACTATCACTTCCGCCGTCGGGGACGTCAGCATTGGCGCACGGAACCACAATTTCAAATCGGAGACCTTCAAGATCCCCACCAACTGCGACTACTGCGGCGAGCGAATCTGGGGTATCAATGCCAAGGGGTTCAATTGTCGCGCCTGCGGCTTCACTTGCCACAGCAAGTGTGAAATGAAGGTTCCCGCAGACTGCCCGGGAGATCAAAACAAGGAAGAAAAGAAGAGGCTTAAGGTCGAGCGGCAAGCTGCTGCACATGTGGCTACAGCAACTGTCCCCACCTCTGATTCGGCCAGTGATATGCCTCGAATGAGTCGCAGCGATACGATGAACACGCTAAGCTCTGGCTTCTCAGCCACAGGAGGGCACAGGTCCATGTCTGGAAGCGCGTCTGTTGCAGCGGAAGAAGAGCCTAAGCCGACTGCGAAACCTGTCGCTGGTCGTAGGCGTATTGCTGCGCCTCCACCAGCGCAGTATGTCAGCGACGCGACGAATGGGTCCTCCGAAGCGGCTAAACCGCGTGAACGAGAGTTGAGGGGGCGCATGCGGTACCCATATCAGCAAAACGGCGAGGGCGAGATAAGCGTAGAGGATGGGAAGGAGGTCACCATCCTCGAACCAGATGGTAAGGCGCCCTTTATGTCGTTAGAATGCACTGACATTGCTCCGTAGACGGCTCAGGCTGGATGAAGGTCCGGTTCTACCTCAACGAAGGCCTCGTCCCGGCCTCTTACGTCGAGATCATAACCAGCAGTGCACCTACACTCTCTGCCAACCGCCCGGGCTCCACACACTCAAATTCCTCGATCTCGATTTCAGGGAGCATGCACGCCCTCGGTGGCAAGAAGAAGGGACCCGTAGTGGCACCCAAGCGCGGAGCTAAGAAGCTCAAGTACGTGGAGGCGCTCTACAGCTACGAGGCGCGGTCGGATGCGGAGCACGACATGGTCGAAGGCGAGCGGTTCGTGCTGATCAGCAAGGACTCTGGAGATGGATGGGCCGAAGTTGAGAAAGGAGGCGTAGTAAAGAGCGTGCCGGCGAACTACATTCACGAAGTCGCGTAAATAGGGTTAGGGACGTGGTCCGTGTTATGACTGCTATTTGGCGTCTGATTCGGTGTTGGGGGGCTGGCTGGGTGCTTATGCGGGTTTGGACAGCATCTTGCATTTCGTCGGGGAAGGCGGTGGGTTGTTGACTTAACGCTGGGCTATGACATAGAGCTCTTTGGGTTATGAGCCAGAGTCAGTGACGACGTTACTGCTTAGGAGGCAGTGTCCATTGAAGGATCGCATGAGACCTTGCGCAGACTGCGCAGAAGTGGGCGATTTGCTCTGATAGTGATGACTGTATGCTACGGGCCGTTACATCGATGTCCAACAAACCTCGAAGACGCTTTAGGCGCGATCAGCGATGTCTTATTCTTTGACGAGGCTGAGTCCAACATGCCTGTGAAACGGAAGCCAAGGATCCGTACCTTGGCGAGTAGATCGATGCTACAACCTGTCGTCATTGACCCGCCACTAAACATAAGCGGGAAGTATGCGCCATTCACAACTTGCCGATGCGAGGCTGCGGGGAAATCGGGCGGGTATCGGATCTGATCGGCTTCTCCTTCGATTCTTCGCCATGTTGGTGATGACGAGCTAGCCTCTGCTACACCAAACATGACGCCGAGGTAGCAGTACATCGCATCATGGATGACGCTCACATTCTCTGCTTTTGGAGACGCTGGGACTGTCAATCAGAACTACAGAGATGACGTTGTGCGGTTATAGATTGCCATAAAAGGAGCCTACAGCTGAAGCTATTAGATCACAAACACAGCTCATCTCCAAACCACTTCGATACTCTTTCATCTTCTACTATCAGCATCACAATGAACAATATGCAAGGTAGCAGCGGAATGCCCGGCGACACGCACACTCAGAACACCAACATGGGCCAGAAGGCCGAGGGCATGATGGGTCATGAACATCATGATCAGGTCAGTCTCACTCTGTCGAACAACTCCTCCTTGAGTCGACTAACGCTTTAACTCAGTCCACAAACCAGTCTCACGCCAAGGGTGGAGGTGCTGCATCCATCGTGCCACAGAAGATCCAGGAGAAGCTGCCAGAGAAGATCGAGCGCGCAGTGCCGAATGCTATCCACGATACGGGCGACACCGGGGGCCTGCACAGGAAGCAGTAGAGTTTTATTAGTCTACAGTTATCGTCCTCGGAATACGTTGTTTCATAAAGTATGATGATATCGTCAATTGATGCTCTCCGTGTCAATATCAAAGTGATTCCGGAACCATATGGATGGCCACTCTGTGCCGATTCCATGTAGAAAACGGTGCATCGTGTCGTAGAACCAGAGACCCATCATTCCAGTAGACGTTGCTGCAGGCTGCCAGAATCTCTTTGCGAGATAGTACGCGTCTCGCGGTGTGTTGTCCAGCACTGAAGTCGACGGTAGGCCGCCGGACTGAGTGATAACGCAAAGGAGCCATTACTTTCATAAGCGAGTAATGCTGATCTGGATTAGCACCTATGGTTCTTTCAGCGAGGGTGATCGAGATCTCGATGAAAAGGCTAGCATTAACGAGTGTGTATGGTTTGGCGTCCTGACCGTGGTTGTAGAAGGGTATCACAGCCCGTCCTCCAGCGAGAGTGCGACTCCGGTGACTTGGCAACAACCCGCGTCGTCGGACGACAAACACTCAAGCGCCCAACTCATACCGTAGTAGGAACCACAATTTCGACCACCCACCTCTCGATTTCTACGCCTATCCCGCTCTCAATACGCGATACGCTAGCAGCAAAGCCTGTTACGTGTGCTTTCGAACCGTTTACCCTTCCGGACCCTCTGCGGCGAACGGAGGTCCCTCCTAACCGCGCGCCGCTGCAACAAGCTGGCTCCTGCCTGAAGTCCAGAGCCATATTCTGTGGAAATCTATTGACCAACCTTCTCCAAAACTGTGCAGAGTACACACCAACTCGAAGCGTCTTAACTGAGTTCAAGCGCCCTCACCACCTAGGGCTCGTGTCGAAGCTTCCCTTAGTCCTCCGCAAGGCACTGCCATCCAATACCTGTTGTCACCCTTGCTCACGACTGAAGGCGCGCTTACTGCTCCTACCGAGCCCCCTTCGTCTACAACCTCTCTACCCCGCCTGTGTCCCGGACACGCCCAGACAACATGAACAGCTATACCAACTTCATAGATCAGCCCGGCGGCGCCGCACGTCAAGCACCACAACCCCAGCAAGCCCCACAGATGAACGGCTTAAGCGGGCAGCGACACTGGCCCGACCTAGGCGCGCAGATGGACATGAACGTACTGTGGGATTACATCAACAGCCTGGCGCAGATGCACGAGGGCATCCGGGCGCAAACGCAGACGGTACTCAGCGGCGTGCAGCAAATCCAGGCGCGCGCGGCGCAGGACGGCTCGGATTCCAATGTGCAGCAGGTTAATGGAGCGCTGAACGGTACGTTCGCGGGCTCGGGGCATGCTGAGGCTGACGGGGCTGAAGCTGTGGGGGTTACGCCTCAAGCGACCGAGATTGCGCGACTCCAGAGCGAACTCGCGAATGCGCAGGCGACTATCACGGCTCTTCAGGCGCGCGACAGTAGCCTCACCAATCTGCTTAACGACTATGAACAGCATGTTACCGCCATCTTGGAAAAACTCCGCCCGTACGCGCACCAGCAGCAGCAGGCGTCGATTATGCAGAAGGCGCACTATCTGAAGCTCATCGAGGACGAGCGGCAGCAGAACCTGGAGTTGCGGTTGGAGCAGCAGCGCTGGCAGGCTGGGTTGGGCAATGTCGCGGAGAACTTACGGCTGGCATTGAAGGCGCAGGCGGATGCAGAGCTGCCGTATGTCAAGAAGATTGCTTCTCTAAAGGCGGAGAATCGGACACTGAGGCGGCTGTGCAACCTTCCGCCGATGGAGGACAGTGACGATGACGATGAGGAGGAACCGAATGGGCATGACGATATGCATGGTCAAGAGCATCGCCTCTGTTGATATCTTGAGTTTTGGCGAACGGGTCAAATCTGGAGCTGGCGTTGGTGGTTTGAAGGGAATGATCATCGCGGCATGGGAGGTTGGAAGACAGATTACCCACGGTTTACGCTGGAGTTTGTGTTTTGAGCGTCCTTATCTCGAGGTTTCTATGCACACATGCCGGAGAATGGATCCTGAATCTGTATACTCTTCTTGCACAGGTACGTGGATGAACAGCCTGCGGTTCACAACAGTGGGCTCGGACTGAGAAGCATCAAACTTAACTGGATCTTCACCCAACGCACGCAATCGAGTCGTTCTCCCGTTCCCTAGTGGCATTGTGCCTTGGTATTTGAACTGAATGTTGCCATAAATCGCATTTGCCCTCCCATATGTACAACATCAAGATGTTTCCATCAACCTTGAACCGGCATCTCAGCCCCAAGATCATGATATGCCAGGTTGCATCGCGTCTGCCGCCAGAGTCTATCTCTACCGGAATGCGAGTTTCGAAGGGGTATACCGCCCATCCCCGGTCCTCCAGCCCCATAAACACCTTTGCTAGCAAAACAAACCCTTATGCCCACCGGAACTCCACGCGATAGCCGATCAAATGCCCAAACTCCATCTCATCCTCCTCAAATGATGTCTCCAGGAACCGGCGGCAGGGGCTTGTCAGGCAGCGGCCGTTCGGGCAAGGGTTTTGTGCTGCGGCCGAAATCGATGCTGTCGTCGCGATAGACTTCCTCCTCCTCATCCTCTTCTAACAGCTCTTCCTCCTCTTCGCGCGACAGACGCACATAGCGCCCATTGCCGCTTGTTTTGTATGGGAACCGGCGGCGCGGGGTTTGGCCTCGTAGTCGGCTCCTGGCACGCAAGGGAAGCTCACCGCGGGCGTATAGCGCGTAAGCAGCGGGGAGCACGCGGTAAAGGATGTAGATGAGGACGATGGCAGCGAAGATGGCGAAAAGGCGTAGCGCGGTCCAAGCCGGAGAATTGGAGTTCTGCTCTTCGGGGGAGGGATCGTTCATGGCTATCTGGATAGGGGGGAGGAAGCGGGGGTCCAATGCGGAGAATTGATGAGCTGTGGCAAAGGTGAGGGCAAGGCCCGGAGGAGCGGCGCAAGAAGTGGGATTTCGCACAGGCGGGGTTCCTGGGGTAATGTGGAAGAATAGAGTTTTGGCGATCGAGGTGGTGCGCTGAACAATGGATGTTGGATGTACTGACACGCAAAGGCTGACGCTTCACGCTTCTCTCCACAAAGCGGCCAAGCTCCCTGGCACGCCTGGCTTCTCCGCGCTCCCTTTGCCCCCCTTGCTCCTTCCGGCGGGCTGGTTGAGCCGCGACCGGCCGCCCGGCTCCGGAAAAACTTCCGCACCACGTGCTTTTTATCACGTGAGGACGTGTTCATGGTGATGCCCTCAACTTTCAACTTCCCTCTGACAGCTTCTTGCCGTCAACTTGTTATCTGATCACGTTGCGGATAGTCTGACAACCCCGCGCTATATAGCTAACAGCATCTTATCACCGTATCGAACGGTTCTCCACTGCGTCGCCTAAGTCGAAGTGCACAGTGGTTCTCGTTGCAACACTACTAGTGAATCGGCTTCATCACTGACATCTTCATCTTGGCTGCCATCATTTTCGTTGCTAGATGGAGCGGTAGAATCACAAGGCTTTGGCCTGCGCTACCGTCTCTACGTAAGGTAAATGTAGCAGGCTCTTGTCTTTCATTAACCATAACTTGCGTGCCGTCCGTCCACGCCTCAATTGCAGGACGCAGAACCGTCCCATGATCAGAATGCAATTATCCAAGCACAGGCAAATGCGTTGAGACTGGGCAGTCATTGTCAGCAGAATGACACTAGGTGCGTCCAACCGTTTAAGTACGGTCTGGACAACGCTCCGGAGGGAATCAAGTCCATCCGCCGACACTATCAGATCTGCCCTCTGCCAGGGGTCACCACGATTCATATATTGCAGATCCCGCAAAGTCGTCTCCTTTCGGTCCTAGATCGATCACTCCGTTGGGCGCCGGGTCCATTTTGCTGCATCTTCATTTAGTCGATCCTTGTCCCGTTTCGTTCTCTCTCTAGCCCTCAAAGCGACAGCCTCGCGAACAAGTCGTAGAAGGGCATTAAGCGAAAACGGATGCGTTCGCCAATATATTTCCGGTTGTGCTCATTACCCAGCAGACTCGACCGGGAACGAAGCTGTCAACGGGCTTGACGGGTCTGGTCTCTCATATTGCTCATCTTAGGAATGCTTTTATCATGCGCACCACCCGCACTCTGCGCGCCTTTCTCCAGGGCACCCTCATTTGCATATTGTCGTTCACTAGTAGCCTACGGGTCTGACTTTTCCGACTTTCGGCCGCTTCAGACATGCGGAACTCAATCATCGCCATCGGCTTGTTTGCAAGCGCTGTGTTCGCAGCCCCCAATGCAGCTCCAGTCCCGCAAGGCAAGGGCCTTGGCGGTTGCAAGAAGGTCACATTGATTTTTGCCCGCGGTACGACTGAAATGGGCACCATGGGTTCCACCGTCGGTATGTGAGCCTTGGGTTTGACTTGCGGTGTATTTCAGAGCGTCCTGGGCTCTCCATGGCGCTGTTCCACTCAAACTCATTTTGCTGACCTTTGTTACAAGGCCCGGCACTGCAAAGAGCGTTGGAGGGCAAGTTCCCAGGCCAGGTCAAGGCTGAAGGCGTGAAATATCCCGCCGACATGGGCGGCGCCGTGTCGGGTGCCATCAACCCCTCAGGCTCGGAAGGTGCAAAGCAAATGGCAAAGATGGCTAAAGAGGCCCTCGCGGCCTGCCCCGATACCAAGATCATATTGAGCGGCTACTCTCAGGGCGCGGAGCAGGTGCATGGTGCTCTTATGAAGACGAACTTGGGAGAAGATGGCGCAAAGATTGCCGTACGTCAAGATGCTCCTTTCTTGTGTGAACTTACTAAGATGGCTTCAAGGCTGCGATCACATACGGAGATCCCATGGCTGGTCCTACGACGAAGATGATCGGTGGCACCTGGGGATGCTTGCCGGAGTCACGCTCCAGGGTTTTCTGCAACAAGGGTGATGGCGTGTGTACCGGCCAGTTCTCCATCTCCGCAGCTCATCTGAGTTACACGGGCAACGGCGATATCAATAAGGGCGCGGCTTTTGCCGCGGAAATCGTTAGCAAAGGCCAACTAGGCGCTTCGCCCGAGGGTTGCAAGTACGGCCCTACGGGACCTGAGCTGCAGGCTCTGCTATGCGCCAACCCTCCAGCAGGAAAGGGAGGCGCCAAAGGCGCCAAAGGCAAAGGAGGCTTTGGAGCTCTCTTCCGGAGACAGTCAAAGGGCAAGGGAGGGGGCACGCCTAAGCTGAGTTGTCCTCCGAAGGATGGTGCGGCTCCTGCTGCTGCTGCCCCTGGGGCAGGTGGCGAGTGATGCAGGTGAGGATTAGACGGCATGAAAGTAGGAGAAATAGAAGTTGTGTTCTGCCATCACAGGATAAGCAAAATGAAGTCATGATCTTAAGGCACCTAGTTGAGGCTAGCGGCGCTTTGTCTCAGCCTTATGTGGGTTGCTAGGATGTTAGCGCGCCATTCCCCTCACCCTCGGCCCTGGCGATCTGTACTCACCTCATCCTCTAAACAACTATTCAGACAACTATGCATACATCTATACATTAGCGTCTTGTAGTCATGCACTTCAACTCTCTTCAAGCCGTGCTCCTGTTGGCGCTATTACCCCATACTCTTGGTCAAGTCGAGCCTACTCGCGTATACTTGCCACCCCCAGCCACCTCAGCAACTGCTGCCTCCGACCCCTCCAACCCTGTCAATGAACAATGGAACAACATTTTAGGCAACGCATTGTACTTCTTCGATATCCAGCGTTCCGGTCGTCTGCCGGAGAACTTCCGCGTCGACTGGCGTAATGACAGCGTGCTTGCTGACGGGAGCGACGTGGGACTGGACCTCTCTGGAGGCTTCTTCGACGCAGGAAACTATATCAAGGCACGTGCTTTTCTTCCTGGATTTGTTTATATCTCATCACTCAAGCTAATGCCTCCTCCAGGCGACTCTCCCGCTTTGCTGGGTGGTGACTCAGTTATCATGGGGTGCGGCCATGTTCGGTCGGGGCTTCGATGCCGCAGACCAAACAGCCTACCTGGACGAAACGCTTCGCACCGGCCTGGACTGGCTGCTCGAAGCCTCATCAAAAGACGGCGAACTGGTCGTCCTCATCGGCAACGAAGACTCCTACTGGGGCGGTGACCTTTCCATCCCATCTAAACGCCCTTCATTCCGGGTTACCCGCC
Organism: Trichodelitschia bisporula; assembly: GCA_010356995.1. NCBI lineage: Eukaryota > Fungi > Ascomycota > Dothideomycetes > Phaeotrichales > Phaeotrichaceae > Trichodelitschia > Trichodelitschia bisporula. The sequence continues at coordinate 332,450 of ML996702.1, forward strand.
AGAAGCCCGGCACCGATGTCTTTGGCTCCTGCGCAAGTGCTTTTGCCAGTGCTTCCCTCTTATACAACGGCACTGCACTTCCTTTGAGCCGCTCGGAGAATGGAACAGTACCGTCGTTGAAGAATTCGACATACGCGAAGACTTTGCTTGACCGGGGGAAGTCGCTCTTCGAACTAGCGAAAACAGCTACTCCCCAGCAGGTCTATCAGAAGGCGACCGACGGGGTGGAATGGGCGTACGCAAGCTCGGATTTTGTTGATGAATTGGTTTTCTCCTCTACGGTCAGTCACCCTGAGTACTTTCTGCATGCACAGTGTTCACTCTTCCTAGTTCCTCGCGCTGGCAACAGGGGACAAGACATACGCAGACTATGCACAGCAGACATATAAGTCAAGCGGCTACCCAGTTACCGATGGTGCCGTCAACTGGGACCAGCGCGCACCCGCAACACCGTTCCTACTAGCCCAGCTCGCACTTTCCCAGCCCAACCTAGGCGTCGATTTCTCCAAGTACCAATCCGATACCGAAGGCTGGATGGACCGCATCACCGGCGGCATCATGTCCAAAACGCTCACCACCAAAGGCGGCCTCTTCTGGTTCGAAGGTGACAGCGACGCCGCCAGCCTCAATCCCGCGCTGAACGTCGCGACCATCATGCTCATGTACAGCGGCCTCGCCTCCTCGACCTCGAAATCCACGCGCTACCGCACTTTCGCCCAATCCCAGATCGACTACGTGCTGGGCAAGAACCCGATGAACGTCGTTTACCCGGCTGGCACGCACCCCAACAGCCCAAAGAACCCGCAGTCGGCTCTTGCCAGCGGCGGCTCGGACGCGGACAATATCGACAACGACCCGCCGGTCGAGGCTCATGTTCTGTATGGCGGTGTCGTCGGCGGCCCGGATAAGAACGATATGTACTACGACCAGCGCAGCGACTGGAAGCAGACCGAGGTGGCGCTTGATTACCAGCCGCCCCTGCTGATTATCGCCGCCCATCAAATCGCTACGAATGCCTCGGATCCTTACTACGTCAAGGGTATGGGGGCGGTTGTGACGCCAACGAAGGGTGGGAGGGGCAGCGGTGGTGAAGGTGGGGGGCTTAGTACGGGCGCTAAGGTCGGGATTGCTGTCAGTATCGTTGTTGGTGTACTCCTTTTGGCGGCTATTGCCTTCTGGAAACGGAATCAGATTCTTGTACTTTGCGGACGAGGGAGATCTGACAAGAAGATTAGGCATACTCGTAGTGCTTCCGGAGAGAGGCTCAATCTTGGATCGATGTAAAAGCGCTGCAGCTCCGCTGCTTCGTTGCATTTCTGTGGGGGCATTGGGAAGGAGTTGGAGGCCATATTTGACCAGATCTTTTGCATATCACGGCTGTGGTTGGGTTCATTGGTGCCAGTTGAGTACAGGGCACATTTCGCCGTATCTCTTTCTTTGGGAGCGTTATCCTTTGTAAGTTTATTAATGAAAGTATCATTCTGATTTACCTAAATCGAGAGCGACCATCCATCACCCATCTAGGCCGCCTACTCCTTGAGCACGCTCTCATCATCCGGCCAGAACAGCAGCGCGCGCAACTCAATGCTCTCCCGCGCCGGCCCATCCTCAAACTCCTTATCCACAAACGCAGTATGCGCGCAAGCCCGCGCCTTGCCATGGTTATCATACCCCTTAAACACAAGCACATCCTCAGGCAGCTGGCCAAACTTATAATACCAACGATGGCCCTTCCCAGGCTTCAACCCCATCGACTCACGAATATCCTTGAACACGCGGTTGGGGCGAATAACCAGGTCCTGGTACGGCACGGTGCTGGCATCAGCCACGCCGAAAGGGTCCTTGTACACGGGCTTGATGGGACGCCAGGCCTGCATTTGTCAGCGTGGTCCGGTTAATGTGAGAGGGCGGGGCATACGTTGACGATCATGACACGTCCGTGCAGCAGCGCCTCGCACTCATCCGGGAAGTGGCTGTGCACGACGTTCTTCGCCTGCCAGGAGGACTGGTCGACGTGGGCGGCGTAGACGGCGGGCTGGTGCTGTGGCGGCGCGTTACGGTCGAACTTGTTGATATGGAAAGTGCTGGAGCTGATGCGGGTGCCGTGGTGGAAGACGTGGACGCGGGGGGCGCCGGTGCTGTGGGGCTGATTAGATCGAAGATCGGCGGGAGGGGGTGGAGACAGTACACTTCCTTCAGCCAGGCTTCCATCTCCGGGTAGTACTGCTCCTTGATCTTCTTCGTGTCGCTCAGGTCCTCGGTCTTCAGCATCACTTTCGTGTACTGCTTTCCGAAGATGAAGCCATTGTCCTTTAGCGTGAATTGGTCCTCGCGGCCGCTGACGTCTTCGATTACGCCCTCGACGGCGATCTTGGGCGGGTTGGGGTAGTAGCTGAGGATTGGGTGAGCTCATATCCGAAGAGAGGAAGAGAGTCAACATACATGTCACCGCCCTGCCACATGTCCTCCTTGCCGCCCTTCTCGGCCAACTGCTTCTGGTGCAGTTCCTCATCGGCATGCCAGATGGTGGTGTGAAGGTCGCGACGCTTAGGGGCAGCGCCATCCGTCGGCTTCGAGTCGGAGATGACAGGGAGGGTCTGCGAGATGGTTTCCGTAATAGTAGTAGACATGTTGGAGGTCGGTTTGCGGTTCCGGGGAAGGCTGAGATCGAAGTTGAGTGCAGCTACGGCTGGATTTATGTACGGATGGAGAGGCGCTATTTAATTGCCATGTCGGCATTTCACTTGACCGATGAATGCGGGGAACATTCCCAAATGCAGGAAGAGCTTGAGCCTGCCATGATCACCGGCCTACAAGCTAGTTCCCAGAGCGGGTGCAAATCGCAAGTGTCAAGAGATGTTGTCCCGTCGATAGCGCCCAGACCTTCACGGGATATGCTTCCTCTTATGGGTTCGCAGCGCGGGATATTGCGCTAAGGGGCAGGGGTGCAAACGTCCACGCGAAGGCTTCTGTGCGAAGCAAGCTCCCGAGATTGCTGCTAACGTACAAAATTACGGGTGAGGTTGGCGATCCTTAAATGAACCGTTTCCTCAAAACAAACTCACTCTGATGCCGCAAGGCTGACTGGCAATGTACGAATTATCTATCGTCGCATCACAAGTTCAATTAGAGGACCCAGAGGAAGAACATGGCCAGTTTGTCCAAAATAGGGAGCTAAAGTCCAAAGTAAAGCCAATGATGGCTATTCGGATGCTATCCGAGAGAGGGGTATCATGCTCTGTGGTTTCCGCTTCCCCGCAGTGGAGTCCTCCCCGCGGCAACCCACGCGGCAAGCGCTACCTTAGCTCCTGGAGCAACGCCACATATCGGGGGTTTGCTCTCCCCGGTTCCCGGTTACCTGGGCGGAGGTGACGGGCGCAAGCGCGCGTCCGCGATGACCTACTTAATCAGAACTACATCCCCTTAGGAGCCAATCCCGGGCAAATGTTCCGCGCTGAAGGATTCCGCGCGGCACGCTTTAGAACCCTGTGTCGATATCAACTTGGTGATAACCGATGTACCGAACCAGTTACAAGCGAGTCACCGCATGGCTGGCACTTGGAGGTCCATCTGCTGACTGCCGATAGACCCACCTGGCGGTACGGAGTGTATGCGATTACGGTGCATCACCTGGAAGGCAAAGAGACTCCGACGGAAGGGAAAGTTACCTAAACGGGGACCATCGACATGAGATGCTGGTAGGAAGTCGCAGATGGTATGATGACATACCCCGCGACGACAGTGAGATCGCTAGAGCATCCAAGTGGTATGCCACCATACGTCGAATCGTGCGGACAAGCACAGCGCAGCACTGCATCCAGCCTCCATGCTCGCAAACAGCCTCCTACTCTTTTTGGGTCATTCTCGAACTGCCATCCGGACCTGCCGAAACCCACAAATTGATGCGTTGAATGCCGTCTATCCTTGACCCCTCTACCCGGAAATTTATATGAGGCCAGTGCGCTCGGATCTACCCACCAAAGCAGTGCTTCCTGTTAGGAGCCGCTTTAATCTCGATGGCTAAGCACCGCCTCACATGGGATGCGCAGACACGAAGGGTAAGCATTAAGTCTAAGGCCGGTCAGCCCTGTCCTATCATTGTCCGTGACTTACAGCTTAGGCCATGGCTACGTCAGTTGCACGGCGCGTTCTGTGTGAACATTCATGGCAGATATTCAGCTAAGTCGGGGCAGACAGTTCGCGTTCCTCATGATTTTGGGCATAATGGCATTGTCTCCCACATACGGCCATAGGTCCTAGAACACACCAGTCCCCGTCTGCTCACTGAAGTTAACCTGGGAACCGGCTGACTAGTAGTTGCGTGGGTGACCAGCAGCGAATCCCAGCTGCTGTATGTTTTTGTTTTGGCAGCCTTCATCATAGCCCAGACACGAAACATTTGCCCAGCGGTGTGACATTATATTTTTGCCGTGAGGCCTAACTTTAGAACTCAGCCTCTTCTAACTCCGATAGCGGCCAGGCATCCAATTAAGAATTGGATTCATTAGGCCCGTCGAACGTGGTATCTTACGTGAATAAGCGCGGCTGAAATGCAGTCCATATCCTCCGATCCATCCCAACTCCAAGACACCGATGCATACCCTATCAGGCCCATTACTAACGCGGAACGCCTACTTCATGTCTACGCAAATGCTTGCTCCAAACCACCGCCCAGCAGAAACGACAACAGAGAGACTTCAGAGAGCGAACAAGGCGAACAAGAGTCCACTGCCAATGAGGGACATGGCGGCCGAAACGTGGGTCAACGGAGCAGCACCGGACTTCTTCGGAGGAGTCCCAGGAGTACCAGGAGTGGCTGTGAGAAGTCAGCAACTATGTTCAGTCTACAAGGGGAAGGGAAGAACAAACCAGAAGCCTTGGGCGGCGCGGGCGGCGTATTCGTAGCCGAAGCCGTCAACTTCTCCTTGCCAGCCGTGATAACGAGCTTGTTGTAATGGATGTCCGCCTCGTGGAAGGTCATCGTCGAGACTTCGCGCGTAGCATTGCGATTACTGTTCTGCATGCCAATGGACGCCGTAACCGTCGCCGCCGTGCCGGTGGCCGTGGCCGTGGGCTTCACATTGCGCGCCTCGAGGCACACGGCCCCGCTGTTAGCGGCGTCGATGGTGCATGAGATGCTGACGGTGGTACCAGAGGTGGTGGTGTCGGCGCGCGCGAAGACGTCCGGGCCCTGCGTCACGATCACTTTGTCGGATACGCAGGCGGTTGTGTTGCCTTGCGCGACACAGTCGACAGCGTAGACGGTCTGGGTCTTGTCGGCACGGACGACGGAGCCGAAGTACGTCACTGGCGGGGTGGGGTTGCAGGCTGAGGCTGGGCCGATGCAGGCGTTGAAGAGGGAGACGGTTGTTTGCGTGGTGAAGGCGGTTGAGTTCCTGAGGCGGGAGGCCGAGCCGGTGCCTGCGGAAACGAGGCCTGCGGAGGCGGGATCTGAGGAGAGTACAGTGGTTGTGAAGGTCGAGAGAACGGTTGCTGTGGATGTCGTTGTTGCCGTCACGGTGCTTCCGAAACCACCTTGAGCGAGGGAGAGAGAGGAGAAGAGCAGGGTAGAAAGAAGCAACATCATCTTGGATATAGGCAGGAGGACGATGTGAAAAGAGCTGTGTGATCCGAGTGATAGCAGAGTGCGCTTTAAACTTACTGGACCGCTGGGTTGAAGGCGATGCTTATGTATGAGCAACTCTACTCACGCAAGTAATGGACATAGCCGAGTCAGCTCTGGATTCCCTTGAGTGAGGTGGTTGCTGCTCAGCAGAATTGCGTATGCCATTCTTCAGCACGGCTTACAGTGGGCCTAGGACACGCCGCTTCGAGGCGCAGTGGTGCTGAGCCATGAAAGCTGGCGATCCCATTTCGCTGAGCTTGTGTTAAGGACTAAGTGGGGAGCGTTGCGGTCGGTGGTTAGACGTCCGAGTACCGTACAACGTAAGGCCGTCAGACGTCGGAGGTCGGAGAAACACAAGTCCAAATATAGAGCCAATTGGAAGCATTGCACAGCCAGCCGCCTTATTCTATTCAAGCAATGAGCTCAAAAAGGTACAAAGTACATCCGTACTCTACATCAAATGAACGCTTGATTTTTCACACAATCGAGACTGCAGAAGAGTGAGCTGTCTGATTAAGCTTTGCATCCGCGAGTTTCGTACACGCTAAGAAGGCGAAGCAGCTTCTGATGTCCAAGGCGTAGATCAGGGATCTAGACCGTCCCAGGAGCCGGTGTGAGATCTTATGATTGTGATTGTGATTGTGATTGTGATTATTTTCCTTCAATCTCTAGCTTGAGCCTTGCCATTTGTTCACTAAAATGTCAGCGTCTGCAGAATAACTGTTGAAAAGACGTAGCCATGAGGCATTTTTAGGGGAGTCCCTACGCAATCAATGATCGCCTCCGCCTTGAATCCTTGTATATTTTGCTGCATTTAAACACCAGTACGCTCCAAAAGTCTTTTCTTCCCTTAAGCCAAACCTGTGCGGCGCGGATGAATCTATCGGCCATCAGTGTTCATACGTGCGGTGGAGCGAGAGAAAACAGCATCTCTCGCTAGCTCGAAGCGAGTTTCCTGCGTTGTGGCAAGCGTGTGGGGAATGCTTCTAGTTCTAACAGGGAGTCAGGAATTTTAACTTACGCGGGACTGAAGTGCTCATTGAATATCCCTTCTTCTTGCAGGACCTCAATCAGCTTCACCACAGTCTCCATCCAGCCGTGGATTTTTCTGGAAACTGGGACATTCCGTTTGCGACGGTTCTCTGAAAGGAAATCCATCAGATCACTAAACTTTCCTCGTCTTTCATCGCTTTGCTTCCAGTCGGATTCGGATGCAAAGTGGTTCGCACAACTCGGACACAAGCATTCAAAACCGAACTTCTCTATGAGCAACTTGCGACGCTCCTCGTACTGATAACGCCAGTTTACATAGGAGAGTGTGATTTCCTGACATTTTGTAAGCATATTTCAGATCATAATATGCTGCCTTGGCTCAGCTCAAGCCGCAATGCTGGCACGTACTTCGCCTTTCTTGATAGGTCGCCCAGCTACGAACTGGAAAACTTTACTGTCGTCTCGGTAAGTCCACAAGTTCGGTTCACAGGAGTGATTGATGAAGGCCGCCAGTTGAGGCATGTCGCTTTCTCTGCCTGGAATATACCTTGCTGCATAGATCGTTTGGCCAACAGCGATGTCGTTTCCGGCGAAGACTCCGCGACCATGGATCTTGGACGGCCCAACCTTGATGTGGAGGACGGAATTCAGTGGCGAATCACTGAAAGACGCCCTAGGAATGGGGGAGGAAGGAGGAGCTTGATCGAAGGCTCCATCAGACCCGAGGAGATCCGGGGTGTTGTGCATTGGGACGAGAGAAAGTTTCGAAAGAGGGACGGTCTCATCGACATAACCTGGCTTAATATTGTACCACTGCGTCCAATCCCACCTCCACCTCCAATGCTGAATTGGCTCATAGCAGATGAAAGAGGGGTGCGGTGCTGAAGGAGCAGAAATTGATTGAGGATTAACCATGTTGAGCGACCTTCAAAGGTCAGCGGCTTAGCCATGTACAGGCAGGTGAGCGCAGGGAACTTACAGTGAGAATAATATGGTGGGTGTGTATCTGTGGCAAATCGATCGAATTGATTCTGTGGATGAAGATGAGCGCCATTTTGTTGACACGCTCAGGATGATGGCAGCCATCAAGCGGGTGCACCTTACCTCTGGAGGCAACACGCAGACATCGCACTTCCCAGAAATTATCTCCAGCCAGGGAAGTTGTCACGGTTCCTGGAGTCAGCGACATTGGGTCACCTGGCACAAGGAAAGAGCACTGTGCACACGAGGTGGATATACATATTGGTACATTGAGAAGTCGAGACTAGAATCCCTTCAGCAGCCATTGAATGCTCTGCCTCAAATCATCGGCCCTCTTCCGTCGGATGGACAACATTCGAGACAAACGCGGAGGCCGCTTATATTCAGGCTCTGCGTTCTCGACATTTTCGCGTCCTTGCACGAGGCCAGACCGGTTCTTCTCCTGACTCTTGAGCAAGACCCAAGCATCATGGGAGGTCATGGCTCCGCCCCGGAGCTGCTCTTTTTTGCTCTGGGGCTTACGTTTTCCGCTTGTGGCTCTCTGTTGGGAGGATGTAGTCGTCGGGATAGACGGATCCAAACCTATGAAAGTTTTGTGTATCCGTAGAGTATCAACCTCATGCGTTCGGATGCTTGGACTTCGACGCCGACTTTGCACATTTCGGATCCTTAGACGCCAAGTTCGCACACGGCCCGGCTCGGGACGCCCTTTGGTTTCGAGTGGTCTCGACCGTAAGCGACTAGACTCTCGTTGGGCTGGTCGTGGAGTATTTGGCCCCCTTTCTGCTTTTGCTCCGTCCTTTGCCGCACCGGCGTGCAGTGTTCCGGAGACAGGTGGAGGAAAAAATATTTTCCGAACGCGGTGGGTCGGAATGCTGATGATACGAAGTTTTCGACGCCGTTGCGCGGAATTCGGCAAGGGATCAACTCTACGTTTCCGAATGACAGGCTTTCCGGAAGCATCTCCTTGGATTACAGGCAAAGCATCAAGTCCAGGCTTCCGAATGAGATGCTTTTCGGAAGCAACTTTTCGAATAGTAGGTAAAGAATTGACTCTACGCTTCGGACTGATAGGCCTTTCCGAAGCAACTCTTCGAATAGCAGGTAAAGGATTGACTTCAGGCTTCCGATTGAGAGGCTTTCCAGAAGCATCTCCTTGGATTGCAGGCGACGGATCAACTCTAGGTTTCCGAATGAGAGACTTTCGGGAAGCATCACCTCGGATTGCAGGCAAAGGTTCCATTACGTGTTTCCGGAGAAGAGACCTTCCGGAAGCATCTCCTTGGATAGCAGGCCAACGTTCAGCTATAAATTTCCGAATGACAGACTTTTCGAAAGGAATTCTTCGAATTGCAGTCTTTATAGCCCTCCGAACGACAGGCCTTTTGGGAGCATGTCGAGATATGGCCTGCCTTCCATCTGAAGGTATGTGAGTCCGCACGATCGGCTTTCTGGTGGAATTTCCATTAGGTCGAGTTGTAATTACATCCTTTCCAACTGGTATACTTGCGATGGTGATCTGGTCCGCCTGCTTGGCCGCGGTGGCAGAGGCCGGGGCTTCAGCAGGCGGAAACTCCTTCCCACTCCCGATATTATGGATCAAGCTTTGCGATTGTTCCGGCCGCTCGACGCTGACAAAAGGTCTCGAATTCTTCCGGGATTTGCCGGGCACACCAGGCTTAGGGTCAATGACGGCCCCAGAGACAGTAAGCCGGGAGAGTGGGACGTCTATCTTAGTCTGAGTCTTAAACGCATTTCCGGGCTGTCCGTGGGTTTCCACTACCATCCCAACTCCCCTTTCGGAGAGTATACCAAGGTGACCAGGGTAAACCGCGGCGTTCCACCCAGTAGGCACCTCATCCAGGTCATCTCGAGGCATTGCATCAATCGTACTCGGTGATGTGCCAACATCCAGAGACCAACTGCGCTTGTCTTCCTGCCTGGCTGTATTGACCGCTTCGCGATGATAGATGAAGAACTGAATGCAGTCCCCAATGCGAGCGGCATCTCCAAATATGCTGGCATCTCCGGGTTCAAGGGTGTCCTCCAAGTCGTAATGGCCGAATGAAGAGTCCGGATCCAAAGAAATTAAGCCTGCCTTCTTGCCCCAGCCCCCGCCACCACTGAGTACTCGGTGAAGGCGGGCGCCTCGCCTAATGAGCTGAAGAATGGTTGTTTCTGAAAGCCTAGCGCCGTTCTTCCAACTCCGCCACAGATCGTCCTTCCCCGAGGTGACGGGGACACCAGACTTAGTGTCCGTGGATGGGGTCTGCCGGTCCTCCACGCTACGCAAGGTCTCTTCTGGCACGGTAAGTGCCCAAACACCCACCGCACAAGGCGACATATTCCTCGCCGCAAAGTACGATGAGATTGCTTTTTCCAATTCTGAGGAGGCGGGTTGGACTGCTGAAGGGTTGTCCTCGCTGGATATCTGGGCAAGGACATTTCCTGTGCTTGCCACAATGCGACGAGGATCCGTGAGAGGTAGCAGTGGTGCTGAGAACTCGAATTTCCCGCCGCCTCCTTCCTGATCCGCAAGCATACCCAAGGGCCAGTTTATACCAGCACTGGCCAATTCGAGGGCTTTCTCGTATACGAATACAGTTTTATCCCGTGTCTTGGTCCATTCAGCCACGAACAAAACATTTTCCTTGCCTGTATGGAAGACTGTGTTCGCGAGTGGTACCTGAAAGCTGGCGGTTGGGATATCAGGACTCGGCTGCGGTGTCTTGATACATATGGATATGAACTTGTCCCCACCAGCAGGGACATCCTCGGCGCTAGTACATTTGAGCGCAATGGTCGCTTTTGAGCCGACGACATATGCCATCCCGTCGCCACCGAGTCGAGATGATTGAGGGCCGCTATCATCGTGTTCAAGGAGTCGGGGCGGCACCGTTGCACTTTGCGGTCGACACAAACGATCCACAACAGCCACGACAGTGCGCAAACTCAGAGGCTCCTTGGTAGGTTGCGCAAACTGCCTGTATATTCGATTTACAATGTCGGAAAGAAAGACGCTGTCCGGTTGGAGACGATTGGCGTATTCGGGAGTGAACAGGAGCAAGGCCTCGTGGTCCCTTCCGTCCGACTTGAGTTTGGGGCAGGGAGTGATCCAAGATACAAAGTGTTCGCAATCCTAATCAAGGTCAGCCATGTCATGAGCGACGCACAACTTGAGGCAGAGCACACCAAAGACGGCCCGCCCCGATACATTAGCTGATTCACCGGTGAGGCAGGCGGATTCTTGTCAGGCTTTTGGAAGAGCGGAGGTTTGGACTGCACATGGCGGATTGTCACATGGCGAATTGCACCATGGCGGGAGCGAAGGACGTGATGCGCCGATGCGAGAGTGGAAAGGCGAGAGCGGTGGGGTCGGCAAAGAAACATCACCGCCGGGACATGCTGGGACGAAGGGGAAGTGAAGAGAGGGAATCTCGGAAGCGGCGCAATGGATTGGTGACTGAGGGTATCACAGACTTGGGGATGAAAGCTGTATGAAGGTGGTGCGCTGGTGCAACAGTACTCTGGAGTAGAACTAGGTGTGATGTGCAGTATGAAGTGTTGGTGGTCGGTAAATTATGGGCAGTCCGTCAGGTCCGTTTGCAAGGTTTTTGCGGTTCGAGAGACGCCAAAACGCAAGCTCCCGGCCCACTACCGTACAGTACGGTAGGTACCCCCCATGCCCCAATCCCCCCCCGCTTCAAAGTCAGCCATCCGCATCGGCGCACAGACTGCGGGTGTGGATGCACAGCCAAGTGGCTTGCTCCCTTTCCAAACCACCAAAACCGATCCAAATCCATCTATCCCCGACTTCTCCTCCGATCCCACTCTTCCCCTTCCACTCCAGTTAACTTTCTCCTGTGCTTTTTGGACGCTCGCTGCCCGCTGCTGTCGTATAGCGTCCCTTCCCGGGTTGTTGACCATCCTCTCGTTGACATCGCCTCTGCTTCAATCTGAACGTCCTGGTGGACTACTTCTCACCTCCCCCGAAAGCGCCAAAGTGGCCTGACGGCAGCTTGTCTGACCGTTCAGCGCAGTGTAGTCGGCGCCCTTCGAATGGTGATTTTCACCATCCAGAGCCTCGCAGCGCCAAAGCGAGTCACTTCCGCACATTACCGTCGCCATGCTTCACACGTCCCGGGCTCTGCGCCGTACGAACCCCATCACTCTGTTCCTTGCGGGCGTCCTAGCAATCGGCTTCTTGATCTTTCTCTTCTCTTCACCCGATGGCGCAACAACCAACAAGCCGCTCAAGAATGAAAAGACAGCCGCTGCGAATGCGCTTTCACCGCCATCAATGCCCTTCTTGAAGGCCAAAAAGGACGGTGTCCAGTTGCCACCCCCGGTGGTACACTATCAAATGAACAACGTCACTACATCAAGCGATCCCATTGGAAACCGCGAGACTGTTTTGATCCTCACCCCCATGGTGAAGTTCTATCAGGAATACTGGGATAATCTGCTGAAACTCAACTACCCACACGAACTGATTTCCCTGGGTTTCATCCTACCGAAGAGCCAGGAGGGCAACGACGCGACAGCAGCCCTCCAGGAACAAGTGAAGAAGACGCAATCTGGTCCGAAGAAGAAGCGCTTCGCAAGCATCACCATCCTCCGCCAGGACACTGAATTGCCTCTTCGCTCTCAGGCTGAAGGGGACCGGCACAAGCTAGAAAACCAGAAGCCGCGACGCGCAGCCATGGCCAAAGCACGCAACTCCCTGTTGTTTACCACCATTGGCCCTAAGACCTCTTGGGTTCTGTGGTTGGATGCGGACATCGTGGAGTCGCCTCCCACCCTCATCCAAGACCTTGCGTCGCACAACAAGCCCATCATCGTGCCGAACTGTTTTCAGCGCTACTTCGATAAGGAGGAGAATAGAATGGCTGTGCGTCCGTATGATTTCAACTCATGGCAGGACAGTCTCACCGCGGAGGACCTTGCGTCCAAAATGGGCCCGGATGAGATCCTTCTGGAGGGCTACAAAGAGATTCCGACCTACCGCTCGTTGATGGCCTACATGGCAGACGACGCGAAAGGTCGCGACCCACACAAGGAGATGCCACTGGATGGTGTTGGTGGCACTGCACTGCTTGTCAAGGCTGAGGTCCATCGCGATGGTGCAATGTTTCCGCCATTTGCGTTTTACCATTTGATCGAAACGGAGGGGTTCGCAAAAATGGCGCGTCGGTTGGGCTGGAAAAGCACTGGTTTGCCCAATTACTTTGTGAGCAACCTCGCACCCATGGATTATTCCGCTAACATGCAATAGGTGTATCATTATAACGAATAGACTTGGTCATTGGCCGACCGGTGAGGATTCTGGGACTGCGGAAAGGCGTTAGGCGTCTACCAAATTAAGATGTACACTGCCACATTGGACCAATTCTACCTATAATGAGATCGGATGCTGATCTAACCGTACCATCATGTGGCCGCATCCGAAGACGTAGACTATGAGCAGCTGAGAAGGCCCAGGTTCCTTACGTGCTATGTGCCGAGCTGACTTTGGCATTAAACTGGTGTCGAAATTCGCCATCTTCACGCTTCTACGCTGCCTAGGAGACAATGGGATTCAGCCCGCTGCAGGCATTCCTGTGCAGCTGGGCCATACGCTCATTTGATCCTTGCTTTTGGACCAGGTACGACAGTTAACCCCAATTCACGCTTGATATCGCCCCACATGTGCGAGCCAGGATCAATACTTCCTCGTATAATGCTGCTGCTTTGATAGCTACCTATTTGTTTTCCTTTCTGCTGGAATATGCACCGACATGTAAGTTTCCGCTTTTGTTCGGCATGTCAGACTCAGGCAAACTCCATTCATTGGTTATAAGCTTGACCGTTCGTCTTGAGCCGCGATCACTAAAACGTCCGAACCCCTTTGCGAGGATTCACATTGCAGCCTTGCTTGGGGCGTCGTCTGGATCTCAACAGTTTCTAAACGCTCCGATCGATTCGGCGCGTCTCAGCCTCACGAATTGTTCGCTAACGCAGGTATCCAGTTTCTGAGCGTGTCTCAGCATATCAACGAAGACATGTTTGGTACTATTGCGCCTCTTCAACAAAGAAAGCCGCAGGCAGAAAGCTCGATTGCCCATCACATATCATACAGGCCTTGACCATCCTAACATCGCCATCACAGCCCCAAGGATGCAGGACTACGCTGACATGGCCAGTTTACAACTGGACCAGAAGGGCGACGTGTGCAATCCCTTCGAGATAGGAGACAGCAGGGACCAGCTTCAGTCATCGCTCCACGACTTGGAATCCACCATGGCGCTCTCTCCCACCAGCCACGCAACCAATACCTTCAAGAGCATGGGAACCACGGACTCAACCTCCAATCTCGAAATAACAGCCCCCTCTATAGAGCAACCCAACGTCTACATATCAGACCACCTATCCACCAAGCACACCAGCGCCCCCGCCTCCGACCCCCTCCCCGCCTCCACCCTCCCAGACCTCTCCTGCTTCGACTACAACCCCACCGACGACCCCTTCCGCGGCATGAAAGACTCCTCCACAGACCCGCCCCTATTCGACGCCGACTTCTTCGACACTCCAGTCTCTCCACCCACTCCCGCCCCCGCACCAAACCCATACCCACAGTCCGCCGCACGTCAACAACAACAACAACAACAACAACAACAACAACAACAACAACAACAACAACAACAACAACAACAACAACAACAACAACAACAACAACAACGACAACAGCAACAACGGCACCCAACCTCGTCCCCCAACCAAACCCGCCCCCCCTATCCGCAGCACTCCTACACCTACCAGCACCCACCGACTCACCCACCGCATGCACCCCACCGCGCGCACCTCGCCTCCCCAGGGCCGCAGCGCAAACGCTCCCAGTCCATGCCCCCAGGTGTGTCCTTCCAGCGCCGCCTCGAAAGCGGCGAGTTCCTCGACATAGGGGATCCGCTCCCCGGCCCGCCGATCCCGGGCTTTGGTCATGGCCCCACACCCGGCGCGCATCCCGGGTTCGAGGCGTTTCGCGGCATGGCCTGGGGGGGCCAGGGCGTGCCGCAAAGGTTCGCGGGCGGACCGGACTATTATGCGTGTGGTGGAAATGGGGGGTATGTGGTGCCGCGCGGGGGCGGGGGTGTGGGACGGGCCGTGCCGGTGCCTGCGGGTGGGGGCGATCGGAGTCGGAAACGGTATATGGAGAAAGATGAGGGACGAAGGGCGGGAGCAAAGAGGGTGAAGGGGGCGCCGGATGGGGAGGAGTGTATAGGGCAGGTTTTGATCGAACTGGCGGAGCTGAGGCGGATTATTGAACGGGGGTTTGAGGAGATGAGGTATGCACGGGGAGAGCGGTAGGAGAGTCGGTGTTTGATGGGCTTGGGGAGTTCGGGGAGTTCAGTGATGGGGATGGGATTCATATGCAGGTGTTCGTGAGGCTTGAATTTAAGAGCTACCCTATTCTTCTCTACTGTCTAGGGCAATACGCCGTCGCTGACCCGGCCGAGCACGTTCTTCTCGTACATGGCTGACTTCTTCTGCGTGTGGTTGTTCAAGATCTAATGGAGTCAGTTCGCTCGAATAGGGAAGTTCGGCTACCAACCTCATATCTCGGATCCTCCTCGCTGGCATTCACATTCCGACCAGCGGCCCGCCCGGGCTGAGTAAGAACCTTGGTTATCGTCCCGATACTGGTGCTCGTGTGCGATGTAGGGCCTACATGTCAGCGATGGTCTCCGTCCTCAGTGTGGTACGAACCGCCGACGGGCTTGTAGGTGACTTCATCACCAATGTCGTACATCGGAGCTGGGCTTACGTCGTAGACGCTCGGGGTGTCGACTTCAATCTCGGCCGACGCTGGGCTGTCTGACAAGGTGGATTGGTTAACCATTGTGTTGCGAGGTGCTGTTCTGCTGTTGCTGTCAAAAGAGTATGTGCTGCTGAGTTGAAGCCAAAAAATGCAAGGGGGAGACCTGACTTCCGGATCTGGAAATATACTCTCGAGACAACGGACTGCGTCATCATGATGAAGAGTAAAAACAACCCTTACTTACACTGGAGAAGAGGCAGGGCTATGGGTCGGCTTCTCCCGAACGTTCCATTAAACGTCTCGCGACAGATCGAAGGCTGCAGCTGACGCAGTGGCCCCACATATGGTAATAGGGACGTCATTGACGACGTCTCACACTTCCGTCGACTGTGTGCTGGGCATCTTGCGTTGCATTGTAAAGTCATAACTCATCACCGCATCCATCATTTCTCTTCCGTAACCACCACTCTTTCAACGAACCTCGTCCACCGTCTTCGCCTCCACTCATCCAACCTGTGCCTCCCCTGGCCTTCCTCCCACGCGATAGCCTTCTCTTTCCCTTTTCCTTTTCCGTTGCCGTTGCTCGCCCCGCTCTGCTCGCCTTCATCTTCATACAAAATGTCGCTGACCCATCTCTCACCTTCCATCTCCACCTCAACACCGGTAATGCATCGCTCCTCAACCCACTCCCTCGACATCATGTCCAAAGTCCATTTCTTGTCTGCCCATCTCCATCCCTCAGGTGTCTGAACGTCTTCAAAAAATCGCGTTCCTCTCGGCCGTTCGCCTGCTAGCCGCGCTGGCGACAACGGCGTATATGGCACGGGGGTGAAGACGAAGGACTCCCACTCCGCGTTAGGTGAATGCGAAGGGCGATGTTGCAGCTCGAATATCTCAACCTCGCGGATCTCTGGTGCGGGATTCAAGATGATATCGGCATCGGAAAAGGCGTTGAAGATGGACTCCGCTTCCTTCTCCTGGCTCTCCATCATAGCACGGTTTTCTGGCGCAGTAAGGTAATCTCGGACCTTGGGATGGCCAGCCCCGATAGCGACCCACCCTACAATCAGGAAAGCAAACCGCCACGGAATGAGTTGAGCGGCGACAAAGAGGACTAGCGAGGAGAGGAACAAGGCAATGAATAGCGAACTCGAGAAGGTCTCATCAGAAAAGTTGAGAAATGGTAGCACTTGCTTCACAACATGGTCGTACATGCAACTGTAATCGTCCATGATGTTTTGAAGGTCACGCATGTTCCGGAAGAAGTCTTGGGAAAGCTCGGATGCAGGCTTAAAACGAGGCGGGGGAGCAAGAGGGGGTCCATCTAGAGGATAGAAATCCGTTGCCGAAGTTGAAGGGGGAGGCGGATGCCGGGCCAAGAAGGCTGGTACCATCACGAAGTTGCAGCATAGCGCCAACGGAACGACGGCTAGTAGCTTGGGGTCGAGGCAGATAAAGGTGTAGATGGCCAGAAAGGCGAGGGTATTGGTAGGCGCCATCCACGTGAAGAGGGCTATCATGCGGGATTCAAACTCAAAAGCCACCCCGATTCTGCGGATTCATCAGAGCTGCTATCGACTACGTGAGGTAGCCTTACCTTGCGTTGAACCGCCTAAAGTTGGTTGACATGGTGGCGAGGCTGAATGCAGGGCGATTGATGTATGCCCGCGAACGCATGTCAGTCTCAGTGTCATCGTCGTTCGTGTGATCAGAAGGGATGATTTGCTGAAGTAACCTGGAGACACGCTTCCTCAGTCCATGCGCACGAACCATGGTGATGGGGAATATAAAAAAGGGATTCTGGAGCCAACAACTCCAGGAATGCAAGATGCCAAAGCAAGCCTTCATCAGGGACCGCATAGTTTACATCTCGATGCAGTGAAGGAGGCGCAAACGGAAGAGGGTTGACGAAAAGACGTACATGGCCATCAACCGATCGTGCATCCCACCGGACGAACCAGACCCGTCAAGCTTCTCTTCCTTCTTTTCTAGCTTCGCGGAAAGCTTCTCGCGGATCTTGGTAGCTGCATTGGAAGGTTTCAACTTTCCCATCTTGCTGCGGATAGTAGTTCTAGAACTAGAATGTGGCGTGTCCGTCTCGCTGCTCTCCGTGACGGCAATGATGGGAACTTCATCATCGCGAGTTGCGGCAGAGGGGCCGCTATCGGCCATGCTGTCAGAACTCCGCAGTTGAGCGGAAGGGTGGGGGTTTGGTTGATAGTTTGCTTGTTGTTTGGAACGAGTCGTTGGGATGGGGCAGGCGGAGTGACGCAGTTGTGGAGTAGTTCCTTTGCCCAGGCTCCCCAAAGCACATGTGAACGCCCAGGTTTGATCAGACTCGACACGTGAGGGTCCGTATACCGTACCTACTCGCCACACCCCAAACCACCAAAGCACTTCTCTATCGTCGCCAAATTGCTTGCATTACACCGTCCTTCTTATCTAAGCGATACAAGGCATTCATTTCCCATCTGCCGGGAGCCGAGAGGATTTGCACATTCTTTATCGCCTCGCGGAACCGTCTACAACGTATTGTAGCTCAATGACTACGGATGTATAGGGCTAGTATTCTTTGCATCTTAGCTTTGAACTTCTGGTTGATTTGCCGGATGCACTCATATGAGGGTATGAGCTCTCTCTGCGTGCCTTATCATCGCGACCGTACAGCTCGCAGTACGTACCTCAAACAGGCACCTTCAACGTCACCTTTGCCAGGAGCAAAACGGATTGGGCCAAGGAGGCAAACAACGGGGAGATTTGGCTCAATAAAGGAGCACCAGAGGTTTTATGCTTGTTTCCTTTGCGACGCGCATCTCATTTGCATCACGACGGTGGGTGCCGTACGCATTGCCCAGGTTTGAGAGATAAAGAGGAAGGCAGAGTATGCGGTTCCTGAAGCCGTTGGATGAGGTTACGCTCCAAACTCATGCGTCCTGCAGGGCGAGAGGCAGTACGAGCGTACCTACGCAGGTGGTCAGTGGCCAGAGCATAAGGCGCTCTGCGCTTTATCCCAGCTTGTACCTTCATCCCCCACTAAGGCCCCTTTTATCCCCTTGGTGAAGAGGCCACTTGAACAACACGACGGTCGCAGTCGTGTGGGGAGATGGGATGGGATGGAGGAGAGCATGCGGCCCACGCACAAACGACCACTGGCGAGATGAATCTCTGCATAAGGATACGGGTACAGTACCATACAAGGTCGCATGGCCTCGTAGACAGGTTGAGAGTAAATGAATGGCTTCTGGTTTTAATCAAAGGGCTTCCTGCGGGCATTTGTTGCTTGTCAGCTTGTCCATACTATACTCTGCAACCACCCACCCCCCCGGGGGCAACAACAGAGTGGTTGATCAGGGAACATTGGACATCGAGACCATCCCATCTTGTCCCGAGAGTGTCAACAGGCCCCAACAGTCCAGTGAAATCATCTCCTCTTCCTATCCGACTGCATTTTGGAGATCACAGTGCCTTGTCGATTGTCCACGGTAACCTGCATTCTCCACCCCCTACCGAGCCTTTTCTTCATCCATCACAAGTCCTACCTCTCCGCAAAGTGCACATCCAATACCACCCCCCTCCCCGGCCTAAACATTAGCCACAGCTAGACTCCCGCAAAACCACCTTTCAACCCACCCCGGCGACCCACTGATCTTCCCCATCTCCTCCAGGAACGTCGCTACAAGCTGCGTCCTCGCAGCTCCGATCACTGCAAGTCTCGACAAAACACCACGCCTTTGCCCTCCGGCTAGTGTCTGTTTTTCGTTGACACTTGTGCGCATCCACCGAAAAAAATCCTCCGTCGCTCTTCTCTCCCTCTGCGCACCCCAATCAGTGCTCCGCGCCGCTTCCGCAGCAACCCCAAACTTCCCGGACCACAACAATTCCTCACGAGGCTTGCCCAATGCCCTCTTAGTCTGCATCGCCCGGTCCAGACCTCTGCTCAATGCTGCATACATCGCTGCGCGCAGTTTTGAGGAGGTTCACTGTCAGGGAGAGTTAACGGGGCCGAAACCAGACCGTCGACTCTTTGTCCCTGTTGCTGCGCGAGACTGGCTCCCCGTCCGTTAAGGGCCGCCGAGTCTTCGCCCTCCCCTCCAACGTCCGATCGGGTCCCCGATGATACAGACAGCCAATTTCCCGGGTATGGACGCTTCTCTGCTGCCGCCGAGGCCAGAGTTTGTGGAGGACTCAGCTGGATCCGGAGGTACGCGTTTCCCCACAATCCCCCTCGTGACGCTACTGTCGTACCGCATCTCTCTTGCATCGGCCGCTGACATTTGTGCAGCCGAAGGGCGCGCCCGTAAGCGTCTCCAGCGAACGGTAGGCGAAAACGAGGATCCACTGCGCAGGGCTGGCATTTCCCTGCCGTTCAGAAAAAAGGATACCGGCGCAGACAAGACCAACATGCACAACCGACGTCGCTCAACAATCAGGGAACCCAAGGCGCCTCTGCTTGGGCCTCGTCCCCTGGATTCCAGAAGGTAAACGGCCCCTCAGTACCATTGTTCAACTCTTGCAGGGACTCGACTAACAAATACAGGACACCTAGTGAGACCCTCGCGCAAGCCCAGGCTCGGCCCTATCCGCCCTCTGCCAGTGATGAGCATCTCGCCGGACAGAAACCAGGTACAAACAACCCCAGATTTAGCTTCTCAAAGGCGCAAGATGGGAAGGGCAGAGAAAGTGCAAGCTCCACTGATTTCCTGCCCTCTGTCAGCTTCGATGAGTTTCACGCAAGTCTCAACTCGTATGAAGCCGATCTGGACAAATTCCCAGCCCCAGGCAATACCACAACCTTCAATCCACTCCCTAGCACCGCGATGGGCCATAGCGTAAGCAAGCCCACTGAGGTTGACGGCGTTGCAGATCGCGCCGCAGACAAGATCCGGGAAGATCCCAAGGTTTCGCGCAGCGCGTCTCTCGTCCGCCGCTTCAGCAATGCCCGCCGTAATCCTGCCCAGCCCACGACCGACTCGATGGCTATGCCTCCTCCGAGCTCTACGGCTTCCGCTCGCTCCAGGCGACAGAGCAGCATCACTTCCCTCTCTGGAACCAAGAATCCCGCCCCTCGTCCACCAAGAAAGTCAGTCGGACCCGGGCTGATTACCCAAGGCCTTGAAGGGGTAGGCACGAACCACGCAACTTCCACCGGGGGAGTCTCGCGGGCATCCTCCATCAGCAAGGGAAGCCGGCGTGGCACTCTTGCACCCAGCTTCAATGCACCCAACGAAGTCCCTCGCCTCTCCACTACTCGCAACCTCCGAACGAAGAGCCTGCAGCCGCCACCGAAAGAGCAGTCGCAGAATAACCTAAATTTGCAAACTCCCGGTACTCCGACTAGCGCTGTCTCCCCTGCTAAATCCACCGCAAACCGCACACATACCCCCTCATCGGCAACCAATAGGCGGCAGTCAACCCTTCACTACGTAGGCGGACTCGGTGCTCGAACCATCAGTCCGACAGATGCGCGGAGGCTCAAGCGACTCTCCGCTGCTAATCAGTCCACCAATGCGTCTCAGCGTCGGACCAGCACTCCCCACCTCGATACCATGCCTAGTCTCCGACCAGCCGCGCACTCTCCAGCAACACTGGCGCCCAAGAGCTCGACTCCTACATCTGCCCGCGCGACACCCGATACTACGCGAAAAGCCTCTGGTTCTGCGTTATCCGCGAGTTCAAGCTACAACTCGCTGCGCGCGGCGAACGGGGGCAGCACTTCGCGGAACAGCCAACTGATGGCAGGCTCACGCCTTCCCACACCGAAGCCACGCAACGTCCACAGCTCTGCCGGTATGGTAGAAGAGGAGGTCCCGCCCGTTCCTGCCATTCCAAAGGCGTACGAATCTCCCAAGGATCATCAGTTCGCAGGGGAGCCGCAGTCATACTTTGCGGCCCAAAAGGCTCGCAACGACCACAATGCCAAAGGTCGTTCATCGCGAGCCAATGCCGGCTCCAAGACTGGAAATAGGCCGAGCATAGAAGGTCCGCGTCCGCAACCAGACAGCAACAAGGATCCGAAGACACGTCATCGCCGAGGTCTGACTGTAAGCACCGAAGGAGAGCGGACGCCGACAACGAACGCACCCACCGTGAATAAGAAGAATCTCCAGCCGATCCGACTCCCTCCCCTCAATCTCCTCCCGTTGAGCACCCCGACGACCGCGCGTATTGCGTCATTTCAAGGTTCTCGAGATGGGGATCTTGCCAATGCCGCTTGCACTCCTCCCCCCAAGCGGAGTTACAATAAGACCCCTAGTACTCCCATGACGGCGTCAAAGGCAAGCTTCTTTTCGCGGAGCCAGCAAGAAGAAGATGACCATCTGCATCCTCTGGTGCTGAGAAGTGCTAGCTCTATCGCGCCGCATCCGGATGGACTTGGGTTGGGCTTGCATCACGTGAGCATGACTACCCCAGCAACACCTATCGCGATTCCAAGCCCAGTAAACAGACAGGCTATGACGCCCTTTTCCTCAAACTCCCTCCCTAAAATGAGCGGGGATTTTGGGCATTTGTCTCGGCCACCGACCGAATTTGCCTACGAGCACAATCAGGTTGAACCGGAACCCAGCAACATTCGGGCCCTAAGCCCTAAGCCTCCCATTGCATTGAAAAAGGACACACCATCAACGCGCACCTCCACCTCGGACGAGCCGGGTACTCCAGCTTCGACAACATCGCTGAGACGGAAACTGAGCCTCAGCTGGAAACGTAGTTCATCCAAAGCTTCTCAGCGTGCCGCTGCCGCGGCAGCCGCGACGGCTGCCATTCACGCCGAGAGAGAAAAGGAGGATGCTCAAAAGGCTGCCAAGCAACAACAGCAACAGCTCGAGATGCCTCCGCCTCGGTTCCCAGCTTCGGCCACATGGAACGGTTCTTCTCTGTCTGCCGCAAGTAGTGACACGGGCTCTGCCCGGCCGTCGCTCGACCAGCGGTATCGCAAAGCCAGTGGTAATCTTTCACAAAGTCAATCTGATGCCGACAATAGCCCATTCACCGGGGGTGATGCCAAGACCGAGCAAGCTCCACCGCCTTATTCTGACCACCGCCGCGCAGCCTCGCGCTCCTCTTCCTCCTTGCTTAATCCCATGCAAAGGATGCTCGGTTCCAAAAGCTCGCTTAACACTCTCCGCGCTCGTAATCTGGATGTAAATCTCGACAAAGACGATCTTCAAGCAGACAAGATCATGGAGAAGATGGCTGCCAAACGGAGAGACTTCGAAACTGCGGCAAAAGAGGTCGACGAGCTTCGTCGCCGCGCGCGCCCGAAAGAACGCATGACCCCTACCCAAGCAATTCAAACTGTCTCTTTGAACATCTTCGAGCGTGGCGAGATTGTCGATTACAAAGAGATATACTACTGCGGATCACGGGCTCCCAAAAAGCACGTCGGCGACCTGACCGCCCAAGCAAACAACTTCGGTTACGATGACGACCGCGGCGACTACAATATCATTCTGGGGGACCATTTGGCCTATCGGTACGAGGTTGTTGATGTGCTGGGTAAGGGCAGCTTTGGCCAGGTCGTGCGCTGTATCGATTACAAGACTGGGCTCCTCGTTGCCATCAAAATCATTCGCAACAAGAAGCGGTTCCATCAGCAGGCTCTCGTTGAAGTCAACATTCTAACGAAACTGCGAGAATGGGTACGTTTGTCCATTAGAGAACTGGACCGTGCTGACTTCGTAGGATCCTGAAAATAAGCATAGCATGATCAACTTCACGCAAAGCTTTTACTTCCGCGGCCATCTCTGCATTTCAACGGAACTCCTAGGGATGAATCTTTACGAGTTCATCAAGGCTTACGACTTCAAGGGCTTTCCGCTGCCGCTCATCCGCCGCTTCACAAAGCAGATGTTAAGCTCGTTAGTCCTACTCAAGAGCCGTCGTGTCATCCACTGCGACCTAAAACCCGAGAACATCTTGCTGGCACACCCCTTGCATTCCGAGATCAAGGTCATAGATTTCGGCTCCAGCTGCTTTGAGAACGAAAAGGTGTACACCTACATCCAGTCGCGCTTTTACCGGTCGCCGGAGGTCATCTTGGGAATGAGCTACGGGATCGCCATCGACATGTGGAGCTTGGGTTGCATTCTCGCTGAGTTGCTTACCGGTTATCCCATTTTCCCGGGCGAAAACGAACAGGAGCAGCTTTCATGTATCATGGAGATCTTCGGCCCACCCGAGAAGCACCTGATTGAGAAGAGCAGCCGCAAAAAGCTCTTCTTCGACTCCATGGGCAAACCACGTGTAACAGTATCATCCAAGGGTCGCCGGCGCCGCCCGAGCTCCAAGACACTGCAGCAAGCTCTCAAGTGTGACGACGAGGCCTTCCTAGACTTCATAACGCGCTGCTTACGCTGGGACCCGGAGCGGCGACTGAAGCCGGACGAGGCTATGCAGCATGAATTCATCACGGGCATCCGGCGACCTGTGCAACAGCAGCCGCGCTTCACCCGGGCTGGGCAATCTGCCAGCTCGTCCACGCAATCACCTGCGAAACGTTTCGTCTCGGCCGGAACCCCGCGCAACAAGGATGGCACGCGTCCACTCCCTGAGCCTCCTGCGACCAGCTTGCGCCATCAAGGCGGCACAATGCCTACGAATTCGTCGCCCATCAAGGGCGGTCCCTCGCGGAGACACTCGACCATGAACTCAATACAGACGGGTACAGCAGGTGTGAAACGGTCGTCTAACGGGTCTTCTGTTGCGGCGGGTGGTGGTGGTCCGAGCAGCACGGGCGGCAGTGTGAGCTCGAGCAATCTGCCTCGGGCTGCTCAGCGGAGCATATCTGGGAAACCGGATTTAATGACGGTTGCCAGTTCGGTTAGTTTTGGTCCCGTACGTGTTTGAGATGATTCTAATAGCTTGGTAGCGACCCAGGTAATGATGACATGAGCGAGACGAGAGCGTTTGTACTGTTGCGTGCGAGCATGAACAGGCGCTTAGAAATGATTGAGTTGAGATTCGTTTCTTGTGAGGGCTTCTGGTGCCACCTCCCACCCCGCTTGTTGTACTTGGCCCCCTTCGCCGACTTCTCTGAGAAGTGTCGAAGCGATCGTGGGCTTTGGATATATTCTCTAGCGAAGGGTGGGTGTGGAGCCTGCGCGTTGTCGTTTTAAGGGCCCAGTAGGTGGCTTGGAGGATATGAGATGGGTGCGATGGTGCTTTGACGGCGGACCGTGCTGCATATACCCTGTTGTTGGCATGCAGCGTTTGAGGCATTACTACCGCTTCTCCTAGCATACTCTTTTAGTGTCAAATGACGGAAACCTGCCGCCCCTACGCCGGACGAAGACCGGGCGCATTCATTTCATATATGTGGGCTGCTTGTTGTGCATGCTACCTTCTCTATTCTGCTGCCCTATACCACGATTCGACCGTATATTCCTCGGCGGCACATGACCGCATGCCATTGCCTGGGTTCTAACCGCACTAATGGAAAGATAAGGCGGAGAAATAGAAGACTTGACACGGAAGCAGGGCGACTTCTAGGCATAAGTATCATAACAGCCTCATGCTAAATCCAACGTCGCCTTAGACTCCTCTTGCATGCATCTGCATATGCTATGTTCTGCAGCACTTCAACAGGCAGGGGGGGCAGCCCCAATCCATGCACGCAGGGCACTCCGGCGGCTGCTGCACGTCTGACGCCAGCCCCCCCACGCCCGATGCGGCCATGTTCTGTCGATGGCACTGCAAAAAAAAAGAATTGGACGCGTGCTCTTCGCCAAGATGGCGCATGGGTTGCGTTCCGCTTATGGGAGAGGATGCATACGGTCCCTGTGTGGTGCGAGCGATTTCCCCGAGATGCACCTCGGGAGACCGACGTCCTGATATTTTGAGCAGCCGAGATGCCGGCGGTGATATGGCCATGAGGTGAGAGGGCTGTCAAAGCTGTCAGGCTATGATGGGCTGCACTGTACATACATCGGAAGTTGATGGATGTGGCGCTAACGCTGTGCCGGATTCCCGTGACCGGGGCCGAATGTCAGCCCTGTGACCACGTCGGAGTTGCGTTGTTCGGTGAGAGGCCCCAACGGGCGGCCCCGAGGCGGAAGGCTCTGGCTTTTGGCGGTGATTACGGTGAGATTACTACGTAGCAAGCGGATTTAACGCCCAGGGCAGAGCAGAGCTACCGTTGCGAGAAAAGATAGCTCTGACGTCGTTGCTTAAAGCATGGAAGTGCATGTGCTGCTGGGGAGGGATGTAGGCATGCAGAGTTTTCTCACCGGGCTCTTATTTTTCATTTCTCATCCGGGTTGGTAATGCTAGTTGTTGGCGTAACGGTCGGGGTGTCCTCCGGGTTGGTCCGAAAGGCGAGGGGATGGGGATCGGGCTTGAAGGTGGGGGGGAGGGGAAGACAGTGGGATGGGGGGGAGAGGAAGACAGTGGGATGGGAGGGAGGGGAAGACAGTGGGATGGGAGGGAGGGGAGTCGTGTGAGGAATTACCTCTTGGACGAGAACGAGTTGCGGCGAAGTACGCTGTGAAGGGAGCAGATCGGGTGATGTGCTTCATGGGCTGCAATGCGGAAGCCAAAAGACGGCAGTAGACGAGGCTATTATGCCTATTACTAAATGTCGTATCCAAGCTGTGACTGGTCCAGGGCAATGGTTCTGTTCCTTAGGTACTTGTGACCTTCTAGAACCAAGGCCTGTGCAAATCAGTTGAACGGCTCCTCCCTCGTCTACTGCCTTCCTGTCCCTGGACTTTTCCTTCTTCTTTGCCTCCTCACCTTGCACCTCATCTCCTCCTTGAAGAACACTCTCCACATCCTGAATCTTGCGGCCCGATCAATTGAACTTTCACAGGTACCGGACCCTAGTTTATATGGTCTCCCCGCCCATCAAGTAGCAGCGGGCACATCGACTACTTCCGATCCACCTAATCCACCCCCGCCCTAACCCCCACCTAAAGGAACGATTGCCTATAAGGACCAAGCTAGACGCGCGTCAAAAAGCAGCTGTTTGAAGGACAATTGTCAGTCCATTACCCCAACCCACCCACCTTTCTCCTCTCCCTCCCGAAAAAAAAGAAGCCACCGACATCGGCATAGTCGGTCCCTTCGAAGCACGCGACAACCATTTTCCTTTCCCGCCCTGCACCTTCCTTCTTCCCCACTCAAAAGCCGGCAATCGAAGTCCAGAGAATCTTAACACCTTTTAACCCCACGCGCTAACCCTCAGTCGCGGAGAAAGGTCCCTCTATCCTCCATCGCCATAAACTCTCCCTCGCCACAAACTTACACCCCACAAACTGCAATCGCCTGCTCAACAACCACGTATTGTGGGGTACGATGATACCGCAGCTCCCTCGCCTCGGCGACTACGATGTTTCGCCAGTGCATGGGTTCTTGCCAACCGAGGCGCCCCTTGAATGTTTGCCTGGCAGCTACTACGCACCATGGGAGCATGTGATATCGAACCTCCAGCCACTGATCCTCACGCATCGTCTCCGCCATGTCATTGACAATATGTCGGTCCTTGACACGTCCTTGTTGTGTAGCAAAGCTGAGTGGCGCCGCGCCTACTCGATCCTCGGGTTCATGGTGCATGCATACATCTGGGGAGGACCTACGCCACAGGATGTGAGTCGAGTTCGCCCATGATTAGTCCCATATACTCACTGTATTGCAGAGAGTGCCACCCTCGCTCTCTATTCCGTTCCTGGAAGCGTGCAGGTATTTTGAAATCCCTCCCGTGGCGACGTATGCAGGAGTGTGCCTGTGGAACTGGAAGCCGGTGGTCGAGGGAGCTCGAATCGACCACCTCGAAGACATCTTTACGTTGCATACCTTTACAGGCTCCATGGACGAATCCTGGTTCTACCTGGTTTCGGTTGCCATTGAAGCTCGCAGTGGGCCGCTCATTCCCCTCATGCTCGATGCAATGCGCGCCGTCCGGTCCGATGACTCCGAGTTTGTGACCGAGTGCCTGCGCACCCTTGCCGAATGCATTGATAAGCTGGGAACCATGATGCTCAGGATGAATGAGGCTTGCAATCCCCAAGTCTTTTATCACACCATCCGGCCTTTCCTGGCAGGCAGCAAGAACATGGCGGAGGCTGGTCTCCCAAATGGCGTGATCTTCGATACTGGCTCCCCAACGGATGCTTATGTGCAGTTCTCAGGAGGCTCCAATGCACAGTCGTCGATAATCCAGTTCTTCGACTTGATCCTGAACGTCAATCACCGCGCTACTGGGGAAGGTCCTCCTGCTGTTGGATCGGAATCATATTCTGCCAACCCACCTGGGAACAACTTCCTGCAGGACATGCGATCGTACATGCCGGGCCAGCATCGGCGCTTCCTCGAGCATATCGCTCGGGTCACCAACATCCATTCGTATGTTGAAGCTAGCCGGGACAACTGCGCTCTCAAGTTGGCGTGGGACGCCTGCGTAGCGATGCTCCACCACTTTCGCTCGAAGCACATGCAGATCGTCTCCCGGTACATCGTAGTTCCTGCCCGCGACATTCAGAGCGGCAGCGTCCGCGGTGAGAGCAAGAGCCCAGAGCCGCGCGGTAGACGCGTGATGAACCTGGCGACAGCCTCGAAAGCCGAATCGGTCAAGAAGCTCCGAGGTACCGGCGGTACGGCATTGATTCCTTTCCTCAAACAAGCGCGCGATGAGACTGGCGAGAAAGCGATCGGTCCTTGGGCGCGGCGCCTGATGGGCAATGGGCCAGGCACGCAAGAGGTCGCAGAAGGTGGCCCGGTCACTGCCTCCGGATCCCAGAGGAACGGTGGAGCGAGGCTGACCAAGGTCGGTGAGCATGCGAACGGCGGCCTGGAAGTGGTGGGGTTGGCGGGAGTGTGGCGGGTTGATGATAGTGAGGGCGGGATATGCCACTGGTGAGGACTAATAGTGCGGGGTTTTTCGTTGCTTTTCTCTGTACTGGTTGGTGGGTGGAGCGCTTGCTTTTGCTCTACGATGATGGGTGGCTGCTTTGCTTTTTATGCGCTGCATGACGGAGGTTTTCTGCTCTTCGCTCATCCATGATTCCCCGCTTCCTGGCTCTTCCCTCAGCGGCCGGGGAGAATTCCGTTCATGCGGCGGGACGGGCGGGTTCTTTGCATTCCATTTTTCTCTGCATTTGCAGCTTTATTCCCCTACGGGATCCTCGCGGGGTGGTTCGGCGGCATGTTCGGGGTATGCGTTACGTGGTCGGTTTTACTGACATCACTGCTTGTTATGGGATTTAGTTTAGTCTGCGCGCTACTTTGTTCTCGGGTTGAGCTCAGTTCTTTGCGAAATGCACGCCCGGGGATGACTGCTCTATGTCGTTAGATCTCTGTTCTTTGATGCTGATAAAGGGATAATGGGATCTACGTCAATACTCTCTCCTCAGGACTGTTGAGGGGGCACTATGGATCATGGAGGAGGTGTCCGCCGTCTCTTTGATGTCACAGCAATGTTGCAGGGAGTTCTCTGGGGGGGGAGATCCCAATCGGGCCTATTTCGAGATGTCTTCTATGAGTTTGAGCAGGTCCTAAGACTTGTAAGCATTTCTGAGGTCAATTTCAACTCAGCTTCACCTCCCGACACCGACGATCAGAGATGTGACGCCTCTCACGTGATGTTTCACCGCATTTGGGTCACGGGCCCGCTTTTGGCGTTGGTGGATTTGAGGCCGCAAGATAAGCAATCTCGTCGCACAGCATTCCTACAAGTTTCAACCTCACTTCAACCCAAATTGCAGTTTCAAGGTCTCAAGCTCTCATACCCCTTTCATTAGGATTTACATCTATAGTTTGACCCCTTCGTAGTCATACGTGCTGCCACCCATGGTATCATCGTATCCAAATCAAAACGCATTATGGCGCCAGTCTCGCTGAACGCACATGCAGAACAGAATAACAAAAACCCTAACTCCAACCGGCTACATCAGACCGGCCACAAGGGCCACACCAAGCCCCAGTAGGCCCGCCATGGCTCCCGTAACCCTCAGTTCAGCCGCTGCACCCGTCGCCTTAGCGGGCGAGGAAGCACTCGTCTTGCTAGATGCCGCCGACACCACGGTCGCTATGGCGCTCGTGCTTGTAGCCGAGGAGGAGGAAGAGGTCTTGGACGCCGAACTGGTGCCCGTGATGTTACTCGGCTTTTCCGTAGCGAGCTGGATGGTAGGCACCTGCGAAGCCTTAGTCGCGCCGGCAGTGCTGGTGGTGAGCGGGGTATCATCGGAAGGCGACGATTCACCGCCAAGCTTCCCATCGACAACCTTGATGCTGTCGAAGGAGCCCGACTGGTCGGTCCACTGGTACTCCTTGCCGGGGGAGTAGTTGGTGATGGACACGCGGCGGACGACCATGGCGAAGGGCGCCTTGCTGAAGTCCGTCTTGCCACCCGCCCACTCAATGGTGCCCTGGCCGTTGGTCGGGTCGCCACCAGCCCAGGAGCCGAGGCGCAGACGCATCGGGGTCTGCGGGAAGCGCGAGCCGCCCTTTGCGTCTTTGTAGGCGAGGCTGCGCACAACCACGTCATCGATGATCCATAGGATCTTGTCCTGTGTCCACGTCACGGTGTAGGTGTGGAAGTTAGCCTGAGGGTCGGCGATGGGGTGCCAGACGGCGCGGTCGTATGTGCTTGTGTCGCCCTTGCCAAAATAGTTGGTCTGAATGTGGGTGTTGTTGCCACCGATCAGTTCCTATTGACGTCAGTCGAGTTTCAAGCAGTGGTTTAGGGACTAGCGCACCCAGTCCACCTCGTCCAGGTTGTCCGATTCCAGGACGATAGAGCTCACAATGCCGACACCCGGCGCCGCCTTCATCTCGACGGAGAAGGATCCGAACAGCGCATATCCAGTGGTGTCGGCGGTGGGCGAATCATTCTGTTTCCCAACGATGAAGGAGCTCGCGCCGTTCTCCTTGGTGATGCTGCCCTGGCTCTCGATCTTGATCCAGTTAGGCGGGATAGTCGCCGCACCGAAGTCCGAGTCAAGGCTTGCGGGGAGGGCGGGGTTGTTCGCACATCCGGCTGCGTTACGTTAGTTTCGCGCCAGGGTCCATTTTAGTGTGTATACTCTTCTTGGTCGGGTCGCACTTGGAGAAAGTCTGCGCGAAAGACTGTGAAGCGGTGGCGAGAACGACGACCGCCTGGGTGAATTGTGAGGTACGCATGGTGATGGCAGGAGGGTATGCAGATCAAACGACTAGTTGATGCTTCGTGCGGAGATGCTGCGGGAGGAAACGAAACGACTGCCCCTTGGGTATTTAAGTTGCGTGATGATGAAGAATATATTATTGCGGCGGTTTATATTGGGGCGAAGCCCAAGTATAATTGGCGACAGCGGAGTTGGTGCCTGGACCCAAGTGTCCGAGCTTCTAATATATATCCCTACAACCGTAGGATGTTGAACTTATCGGAAGGATTCGCCACAAAACGAATGTGCGTAGGTTGAGGATGAGGAGGGATTGCTGGGTGGATTCGTGAACGACTGGTGCTTGAGGTCGAAGTCAGGGATGGGGGACATTCGGGGGTTATGAAGGCCGGGACGGATTTGGCAACCACGAGGTCAAGCTGGGCTGAACACGCAAGTGCTGACGGCACTAGCTATTCTTTGCTACTTCTTATTGAGCTAAGAAACTCAGGAGCCTCAGCTTTTCTCTGCGTTCGTCCCTAAACGACATGCAAGAGGTGCATGAGCGAAACGCGCTGGGTGCGGAAATGCGCCTCCTCGGCCTTGTCCTTTGCAGGCATTCACGCCACATTTCGCCCCGCCTTTTCGCTTTTCGGCTACGCCAGCGGACGCTTTTGGGGAACAAGAGATGGCAAGTTGGACGCCGGTCCCGGGCTAAAGCGAACGAGATGTTGGAGAAGTCAGTGCAGGTCTCGTGTTCGGTCCCTCCATACCGTACATAGGTTGCTGAAAGCTATCTTTGGAATACCAAAAGAAGGGCCGAGTTCGGTCCAAGTGATCATCGGATTTTCATAGGGCGAACTAGGTAGGCTAACCCATTGGAAACCTTCGTCGCTGGAGAATACGATGTTGCATTCGGACCAAGCGACTCACACGCGCACGTCATGAAGTCGTCGCTGACATGATGGAAGGAGTTGAAGTGAAAAAGTTTATGGCTCAAGGACGTGGCTGAGCACCACCTCCGCGATCTTCAACCATGCCTTCACAGCGAGGCTGCAGATTGCTTGCCGTCGCCTACCCTATCAAAGTGGCGCACAGCTAGCCACACCTCTCACGTCGCACTCTCGCCATCGCCACTGGCTGTGGTGACATCTCGACATGCAAAGATGTGGAGTTCAGCTTTGGTGACACGGTACATCCGTACCTGCCGCAGGATCTGGCGACTGTCCATTCGCCGCCGAAGTGGCCCACGTGCGTGCATCTCAGGTGCTCGGCAGAGCTGATCGGAGACGGTTGACTCGGCCGGCTTCGTCGGTTCAAGGCCTCCAGCTGTCGTCGCACCATCTCTGCATTCTCCCCATTCTGCGTGAACGATAGGCGCATTCTCAATTCTCCAAGCTGCAATTTGTCCACCAGGAATGCATTCACCTCTGGGCATAATCTTCCAACTGCGCAGAGCACCCTTACGGTATACGGGGTCGCTTGGCTCCTGAGCCAAGTGCGGCTACTCGCGCCTATCTCTTTGCCGCAGCCTCTAGCAGCGTGCCTGATGCAGGAACAGAAACTGAACTCACTAACCAAGACGCTAGAAGCAGATATCCGTCTTGCTATCGATTCAGGGTCCAGGATGTGGGAATAAGGATATTCAGACTGCAGCCGCGCCGCCGTCGTCTCACCGTTGCACCGCCAGTTGTGCCGTTTCCCTACACCATCTCCATCTCCGCATTCCGTCATTTCGTATTGAGAAAGATCAACCCTTGTACGCAGAAGTACATATTTCCAGGTGCCAGAAGAAGCGTTTCTCCAGCGGGCCATCCCCGCCGTCGACAAGCACTGCCCCGCCCCAAGATATTGCACTAGATTAACTCTCATTTTAGATCAAGGAACTCCTCCGGGCTCATACGGTCGAAGCCTTGAGCTAAGAACGGGGTATCGGATCCTCTAAATAAAAAATATATGGCCCGAAGCGTCGCATCCCCGCTTCCCGCTGGCCCTATGTCCTTTGCGGTAATGGCGTTTCCCGGCTCCGCACCGGTGAAGGGATTGCTGATTGGAAACTGGCCGGGGATGGATGCTTTGGATGGTACCTGAACTTTGACTTTTCTGCAATGACCCGTCCGATGTCGCAGCACTGAACTTCTAAATACCCGCTCATTTCGGCTTGACGTCTGAAGCAGACTCACCGTCGGCAGCGCAAGTCATGCTGCATTCGAGCCGGTCCGCAACAGTGCGATATGGGTGTCGCTCATTTCCGAGCGTCTGGCCGTGTCCGTGAGGCTCCTAAGCTTGGGTGCCGATATTTCCAGTGTGAACGGAGTGGGGCCATTATATTTTCTGCGCAGCTCGTTGAAGCCATGCGGGTTCACTGCAATCCGAAGATGTGCTGGTCGTATCCGTTTGATTTTTTCCTTAGTTATCATTAGGTAGCACTCACCGGTTCTTCTCAAGTTCTTCGGCATGGCCATTGTGGCAATCCAGCGAGCCATCTTCTCCCAACTCAAAGCATCAAACGAACGTCCAGGTACTCCATCCACATTAGGCCGCCCAAAGCCCGGGACCAAAACTCGGCCAAACTCCAGTAACCAACCCGCAGCCGCCCACGCCAGACGCCTTTTTCTATTACCAAAAGATTGGAGCTTCTTCCCAGCCAAACGCTGTCCACGACTTCAGGGGTCATCGTCCCCTACCACATCGTCAATATACTGGCGCATCAGTAGCCCAGTTGCATCATCTTCACCCTCGAGATGCGCCCAAGCACCGGCAAAGTGTATGGCAAACATGCCCTTGCGCCACGGCCGCTTTTCCTGGTCCCAGCACTTGATCTCCTTGGGGAAGGCGTTGATGGTGGCCTGTGATACGAACTTGACGTGATTCGCGAACACGCCGCCTCGAATGACGTCGCGTATGCAATCCTGCTCGCTGAGCTGTTGTTCGTACGTCGCGTTCGCTTCGTGGTATGCGATTGTCGCATTGATGAAGGGCTTAGCGCGTGGCGAGGCACGCGTAATAAAGGAGCCGGCATTAAGTTCCCAGCTAGTAGCGGGTTAGAAAAGTGCTCATGCGGCGAGGAAGAACACGGGACGGCTCACCAGTCCGGCGTGAAGATCCAGTCGATGGCATCAGGGTCGGGAGTTTCCTTAATGGCGTCGGCAATTACATCAGTTAACTTCATAGTCATGTTGGTAATGAGCGTGTCAAAGTCCATCCACCAGATCCAGTCGTGCTGTCCGCCGTCGATGAGACGCTCGACCATCTCGAACTAAATTGCGGCGATCAGCAAGTGAACCACAACGCTCAGACCAACACTTTCCGCCCGGTAGGACAGCCTTGAACTGGCGGGGTACTACGCACTTTATGCCACATCAATCCCCGCTCGGCGTGCTGGTCGAAGTCGACGATGAAGTCGTAGCCGTGCTTGTTGGCGTACCCTGCACCGGTCAATGCCTCTTCCATCCCATGCGGAGAGAAACCACCCACGCTGATGATTTCGCAACGACATGTGTAAATATGACTTTTGCTCCGTTGTAAAGGTAATAATAGCCACGCGGCTCTCATTCACCGGCCGAAATCCATTGAGGTATCCTTTCGTCTTCGGGCCTTTGGCCGTCACCGCTGCTGGAATGCCCACCTGGCCTGGTAAAGAAGGAACAACCACAACCTCGACTTCTCTGTCATCTGACAAGTGGCGTCCGAATCCACTCGCTCGAAGCTGCAGGAAGACGATGAGTGCCAGGAGCACTAAGACTGCCAGACGCATCGGATGCGGGACATGCCTCTGAAGCACACGCGGCGTTGGTGAGTGCATCGCCTTTGCTGCCCAGGGCATGTTCATGAAGGCGGAGAGTGCTCCGAACATGCGAGAAAGATCGTCCTCGAACCCGATGCTCGTAGCACCAAAACGATAGAAAGCGGCAAGGAAAAATTAAATAGAAGATGTGTCACCGGGAGGTTGAGATCGTACTGCCACGTCAGGGACCTCAGAGAGCGGGGGAGGAGGTGAGGGAGAGAAGAGAGAGTTAAATAACCCGCGCGTGCACACGCGTCACTCGTCCAACCACGGCGAAATATAAGTACCCGACGCTCCTCACTCGTACCGGACCCCCTTCCCCTCGATGACAGCCTGGCTCCCGGCGCCATCTAGCCCATCCCGACGGCAGGGCTGTCGTGGGACGCTCAAGGCGTGGCCAGCTGGATCGCTTGCATCCAGTGGACGCCATTGCGGGGGAATCCCGCAACACAGAGAACACAACAGCGGAGCCGTAGCCCCGGGTTACCTTTGCACGGAGACTGTGTCCATACGATCCTTGTCCGATTTGCAATGGGCGAAACCGCGAGAGCTTAAGACGAGAGTTTGACTTTCTTAGTTCTTGTCAGAACATCAGGACCGGGGACTGCAACTTCAGAGTGGGATCGTGCTCATCAGACTACCGAACACGATCCTAGTCAGCCAGACACGCATCGTCTTGCTGACAAAAATGCAGTCTGGACCAGCCTGCTCGCGCTTTACTCCTTTTCGACAGTCGAGGCGCGGCCGAGGAGTGCAGGAATGGCCAAGTTGCACGGGGAACAGGAGAGGACGAGAACGCAGACCTAGCAAAGATGCCGCACAAGTGTCACGGCATGCAGAGAGGTGGAGAGCCGGTGGGAGGACGCTTTCTGGTTCCCTAAATGCAGACACGTATGCCGAAGTGCTACAGAGATCAATTGCCATGAGAATTGGGTTTTGAGGCAAAATGCCTACGCGTCAGACCCGATTTTGTCACTTGTTTGTTGTTGCGGGGGTGGAGTGGCCGGCCCAACTTTCCTCTCCAGCTGAGGGGCTAGCCCAATCAGCTGATACCCCGGCCCCGCATCCCCTTTTTCACCCCTGAGATCGACGCTAGGGCGAGCTTATTTTTCGGCACAGGATCACGTAGCCGAACCAATCACACACACAGATTGCCCGCTTGCTCAATCGGATCGCGATTGGAAGCGGGAAGTCGACGATCAACCTTCAATGCATGCCACGAGGCTGTCTCTGAGTCCTTCTAGAAAGATGTCCCTCGGAAAGAATGTGCTTCTAGAAACCGATGACAGCATGCTAGCTACCGCCTCTCCTCCTTTGTTCACAGCTAACGTCTCTACATCTACCACGGGACTCTGAGCGTACGGTACAGGCAATGTCTGAGGTATCTCGTGCATATTTGAAAGTGCATTCCGTTCCCTACGGCGGGCCCACAATCAGCTAGATCTCCTCAAGCACGCCCAACCTTGAATGCCAGAATCTGCTAAAGGTTAGTACAAAACCTTAAACAGGCTACTATCGACATGGTATACGCACATCGTTCTTGCCGACCGCTACCACGTCGTCTTCCGACACCCTCACTCCACCAACCGTTTCAACAAAAGCCAGAGGAGCGTCACCCATGACCTTCCGGTACACGTCACCAACAGTGGAGTTCCTAGAGATTTGTTAGCCCATCCACCGATGCTTTGGAGAACCAACGGCACATACTTTGGGACCAAAACGCAGTCTCTAAACACTTTACCGTCTCCAGCTCCGTATGTGTGTATATTTCTTACAGGAAAGACCGGCACCAGCCCGAGGAGTTGACTCGCCCTTGTAAGCACCTGCACGACGCCGGTACTTCCAAACCGATATAGGACCAGGTCTTTGAGGTTCTCCAGTCGAGTCCGCAGCTTGTCGTCCATCTCTTTCAACCCACCTCCATCAGGATCGCCATTAGCTATGAGGTCTTCACGCGTGTCCACGAATTCGGAGCCTTCAGTGTACCGGACGTAGCCCTGCTTGGCGAGTCGACGGAGGAAGATTTCGCTGATGGCGGAGGTGAGCACGAGAGATTCGGGAGGGTAGGCTTTGGCGATTTTCGCTATATTCTAAAGGACTGTGAGCTGTCCGTGTGGTCTTATTGGCATTTACACGCACCTTATCCGCATCCGGATGGTCGATCTTATTTAATGCGATGACCGTAGGAAACTTCTCGTCGATAAAGGCATTGACGACCTTTTCCACCGTCTCGTCCGACCACTTATCCAGGGGCTCCTTGATGGCTAACCGATCCATGAACCGGGCTACGATCTTGGTTGTGCTCCCATAGCCAGAGAATTGGTTCTGTAGTGTGTCAACGGGCGAAGCTTCTGCAACAAAAGTCAGAAGAGTTGGTCAAGCGGCCAGGCCAGACCTACTTATCGCAACATGACGCCGCTTTATCGACCCCCTAAATGGATGAGCGAGTTCTCGCCACCTCTGGTTATAGCTCAACATACCACTTTTCCATCAAGTTTCCCAGAACCCATCTTACAATTTCGGCCCTTAACCATACAATATCTTGACTGGGATCATAGCCTCTCGTCGCCTTTCCTGCTCCTAGTCAGCCAACCCCTCAAGGGGGACCGATACTCACCCTCAGCATCCGTCGTCCCGCTCACATCCACCACATGCACAAGCGCATCGGCATGCCTCAGATCGTCCAGAAACTTATTCCCCAGGCCCCGTCCCATGTGTGCTCCTGGCACCAGCCCAGCCACATCGAGCAACTCAATGGGCACGCTCCGCCGTCCTTCCACACAACCGCCATAGTTTGGCTTGCACTTATTGGTAACGCCGAACCGCGCACATGCGCACTCAATCTGTAGGTACCCTATCGCACGCTGAGGATCGATCGTCGTGAAGCTGTACGAGCAGAGAAGTGAGCACCGGGCCGGGAGGCATTGACGCATGGAGTCCACTCACGGAAAGTTGCCTGGGAACCGATACATTAGCACTTGGGGGAACGGAAGCGGGAGCGCGGCCGGCGCGCATTCGAAGCTCCCTTACCCACTTTTGAGCTCGCGTCTGTCAAGCTGTCAAGCATCACCTTAGAATCTGCTCATCTTCCAACGCACATAGAGGAACGAGGCGCACCTATTCAGTGTCGATGATTTGCCCGACGACGGTTTGCCGACGAGGCCGATGAGCGGGTCGCGCGGCATCGTATGTTCTCGAGGTCGTGCGATACAGCTTATGCAGCGATAAGTTGGTGCGGTAGTAGGAAACGATACTTGCTGAACTGCGGGGGTTAGTGTACAAGGTGAGGGGCCGTTCTGGGCAATTGGCAGGACTAGTTTGCGGTGGGGGAGAACAGACATCCCGGTCACGATGATGCGTGGCTGATTATGTGGCTGAGAGCCACTCACATAGCAGATCCAACGGGGCACTACGCAGTACACTTTCGGACATCGTCCAGTCTTATGAACACGACCAAGCAATCCATGTATAAAGGCGGCTACAAAAGATACACCCGCTAGCTGGAATCCAGAACACAAACAAGATGCAGGTATCCCTCCATCTAATCATCCCACACAAGTCGACTGCTATGCACATGTGATGTGCGCATTATCGGTCCCAGAAATGCATAGGCACATGTCCCCCTCAGACCTTTTTATGTCCTTATTTACAAAAGAATCGCCGAAACAGCCATCAAACCAGCCGCAAAGGTCAAACCAGAGAGCTTCACCGAGACCGCCGCACTCTTCTTGGTAGAGCCGCTGCCGGTGCTGTTCGAGCTGCCGCCGGATGAGAAGCCGGTAGAGGGAGTGCCAGCATTCTGCGAACCAGTGGTACCCTTGTTACCGGGACCCGCGCCAGCACCCTCCTTGAGGTACTGCTCGGCCTTGGAGGGCATCGTGGGAAGATCCGTGGTCGTGACAGCCCACTTGTCGCTTGCGGCAGGGCACTGGCTAGCGGAGCCGCTCGACTTGTAGCCACCATCGCCGGAAGGCGGCGAAGTGTTCGAGAGAGCCGACTTGAGGGCCGTGAAGTCATCACGCTCGGTGACCGTGTCCCCGGAGATTTCAACCAGGCCGTAGTTGGAGTCCTCCTGCGAGTACTCATAGACCAGGCCGCCGGAGTAGACGGGTGTCATTTGGCTGCCGTACAGAGCAGCAACTTCCGCGAACTTGCGGGTGTTGGTGTTGCAACCATACTCCGAAAGGCTGGCAGCGTTAGAGGTGGAGATGAGAAATATATGGAAGCTTACAAAAGGGGAAGGCCGTAGTCCTTGTACTGTACCACCTTCTTGTCCCAGCCAGAGATGGTGTAGGATGAAGGATCGCACCAAGAGTAGT
Source organism: Trichodelitschia bisporula (assembly GCA_010356995.1). NCBI lineage: Eukaryota > Fungi > Ascomycota > Dothideomycetes > Phaeotrichales > Phaeotrichaceae > Trichodelitschia > Trichodelitschia bisporula. The sequence continues at coordinate 371,025 of ML996702.1, forward strand.
CGTTGAAAGCGTAAAAGTCGCTGCGGACATCGTCGCTTCCGCAGTTCATGTACTGTGCCATCTCGTACCGGTTCTCCTCGACATCGGCGGCGGAGTAGCCGACAGGGATCGAACGATACCCCCGGGCCTTGATGTAGGCGCGGATGTCGCGAGTGACAGCCTTCACGTAGGGAGCGGCGAAGGTGGTGTTGTGGTTGTTGATGACCTCATTCGCGGAGTAGAAGAGGAGGGTGTTGTCGTACTTTGCGAACGCGTCAACGGTAGCAAAGACGCTCTGCAGGTACACCTCATTGTACGACCGTTGGATCGACGGCTCGTCCAACCGGTTGAGGGAGTAGTAAGGGGTGTTGACATCCAAAGCCAGGTAGATGCCAGCATCGGCCAGGGTCTTCATGCAAGCATCGTGATCGGCCGAGTTATCAACGGTGTACACACGGATGGTGTTGATGCCCAGTTCCTTGAACTTCGCCACATCACGTTCGCAGCCCGAGGTGTCGGCAATAGGATCCGCAGCCGCAGAGGCACCGCCTTTTGTACGTTAGTCTATACATACGATGCTTTGAGGGCACGATATGATATTACCGGGCTGGTAGTCCACACCGCGGATGTAGAAGCGGCCCTTGGAGGTGAAGAATGCATTCCCCTTGACACTGACAGGAGGCGTCTTAGCATTGCTGATGGTCGTCGCGCGACGATTCAGGTCGGTCGGGCCAGCAATGACGGTAGAGAAGAGGGCAGAAGCCGCGAGGAAAGCGTTTGACCCCTTCATGTTGGAAGAGGGAGAAGAGTCGAGATACAAAAGCGAATCGGGGTGTTGGGGTTAAGCTCCGAGCTCTGTTCTAGGGAGGTTGAATGAACCAAAGCTAAATCGGGGGGCGAAGAAGAAAGGTCGTTAGAGTGTCAAGGAAAATTGACGTTTGATGTCCCGAAAGAGTGAGAGACTATCAGAGAAGCAATCGATTAGAATGTGTTAAAGTTGCGGAAGAAGCAGCGAGAGTCACATCCAAACGAGGTGGATGGGAGGGGAGGAGTTGATGAAGGAGGTTCGAAGGAAATGGGGGCAAAGATTCTTGGGGTAGGAACATTTAGCACGGAGCATGGGATCCGCACTGGGGGGCGCCGCCTTCCATCCTTTGGCTGAAATGGCACTTGGCCGAAGGTTTTGCTACAGTGTTACAGCGTGTCCATCCAATACTATCAAGCCTCTTTCTCTCTCTACTGCGTAGGTCATTTCTCCCCCCACCCTCCACTCTCGGCCATTCCTTGGGAGGTTCAAGAGGCTTTCCAGTTCGTCAAATCTCAATTGCTCAGCCTAAAAGCCAAGACGGCAAGACCCCATTCTTTAAGCCAAGATACCGGGTGGTCCCCTCCATCCCCTCACGATATTCCCCTGAAGGGGATCCACAGCGGCGCCACCAAAACCCTTCCATCATCCGCCATGCCGCCGGCCTCCGCTTCACCATCGGTACGGTACGGTAAGCAAGGACGGGCCAGCCACCTTCTCTCATTATCCAATCAAATCCAATTTCCGGATATCTCCACCGAAATTGCAGCTTCACTCTAGCCGTATCAAGTCCATCCCTTCCGCATGCGGGCGCTTGCCGCTCCACTTCCACACGCCACTCTCAGCCTCCCGCTATGCTGCACGCCATTACGGGCGCCACATCTCATGGCATATCGCCATTCCGTGTCTCTTCTCTTTTTGCTGCTCTGAGACGACGCGGCTTTGAAACGTTCTTCTCAGGCATGAGGCGCGCGGATCCTTCGTCATGACCCATCGGCCCGGCCGCTGGGGCTGACGACATCGCATCTCTCATCATGAATAGACGCCAGGCGAGAGTACCACCATGTGCCCCGCTCGCCTCCTCCACATCAAGTTCCACTGAGCACAAATCGTGGATCAAATGCTCGTCGCGGCGCCAGGGAACTGATGCACTCGGCGCCCGCCGCGCGGCCTTGTCGAATTACGGAGTACTAGCTCGCTGTCCGCGGAATGTCGCAGTATTCCGGATGAGGTTCGCCAGTGAAGCGAACCCCATAAGCTCTCATCACCCATGCCGCATAGATGTCAAAGTTGCATGCCACTATTTTGCACAGCCTCCACCGCTTGGGCAGGCTCTGCAGAGTGCATTGCCGAGAGCTCACATCGCGACTCATGCGTCCATATCGGCATTGGAGGTGGCCGCACCGGACATCTCCATTGTATTATTATAATCCATACGTAGTAGGTGGAGTGCTGCGTGCGCGTCATGACTTCATCCGTTGTACGTGGACAGAGACGGCTGGTACGCTACGGAAAGTTTCCCAACATGGTTTTGCCTGCCGGGAGCTATCAATGTGAGCCGCATGAAGGTGTTAAAAACCCGGCATATCATGCCTTGTCGTCTATCGTTTTGGAAACAAGTTGGCATCCAAGTGGGAACTAAAATAAAGCGGTTGCAGATCCCCACGATTTGCATGGAACATGCCAACATACCGGTACTGGCTCCTTGGAAAGCACTTCCATGTTTAAAGTCCAAAATGATACCCATGGGATAGTCTCAAACGGAAGGTGGGCATGGTTCCTCCAGTTTAACTACATATGTGACGTCACTGACTATAGAGCATCTTCTTTACGGCGGACGCCATGGCCTCAAGAAAGCAACGCTCTGGGTGAGGATTGGGATAATGCAAGTTTCGTAGTGTCGTTCATCGCCGCACCGCTCAATAATCTTTGCTGTGCCCGACCGTTCAAGTTGAGCCTGGCTATTTACGGACAAGTACTGCTTCGACGGAGACCAATGGGAGAAGATGGATTCTGATACCGTAAAGCATTTTCGACTTATGCGAAGACTTTCTTGATCGGATTGGGGCCATCTTTCAAGTCGGTCCAGTCGTCCATCTAGACAAAGGCAGAAGACCTTCCAAGGAGTCAGGTGAGTCCCAGTCGCTCCCGTTGAGCTACTCTTAAGGTCAAGGAAATGCTATTGTACTTGATAGAGCAGACAGGAGTCTAGGTCCCCGTCTACTTGCTATAAAGGCCGTCGGATACGCATGAGGTCACCGGCTTCAAACCCCAGGAGAGATGGGCATATCGACATCATATGGATTTCAGTGCTTCTCCTAGGTAACTGAATTCAACAATATCCCCGTCACTCGCTTAGCATCAAGGAAGGTCATGAAGGGCTTGGTGCAAGCCACCATCATCCACCAGCCTGGAGCGGTGGAGGATGGCAGTGCGTGATGATTGCTTGTTGGAGAGCTGTCGTGGTCTAGACTATGCCATCCTCCTAAGTCTCAGGGCTCCGTCACTCGGAAATAACATGCATCCAAAGAAGGAAATAGCAGCGCTCTGACAAGCTTCCATCAACCACCATCAGCATATATTGTAATGCTGGACAGCCAGCAGACCTGGAGCTTTCATCACCAAATCAAGATGGTTCAAGCTAGTACATGATATAGTATCAGATGCGGAAAACGAGAGCGACAGATAGCAGTCGAGTTTTATGTGAGAAGGCCAAAAAAATCAAGCACGCGAAATGACCGTCGCCATATGCCCGGGATCCTCCCACACCTGATGCCACCCGTTTGAAAGCATCCAGAAACACCGTGAATAAAGCCCGTGAACCAATCCGCACCCGTGTGCGGGCGTCTTCGTACATTAAGGAAAGTCGCCAGAGATCAAAGCCGTCGTACCGCCATTGTCGATCAAAGTCATGAAAGTGATGACCTTCGAATCAAGCATCTACAAGTGCAGAGGTCAGATTCGGAAGTTTTCGTAGAATGCAAGAGGTAAAAAGTGACAATGTATCGTAGGCCATTGCATGCCGTAAGAGGAAACCGAGGATCCCATCTCAGTTGCTGTCGGTTTCGGAAGGCTTTTTCCAAAAGTGGATCAGCTTGCTTAGCCTGTTAACCTTCTTGGTCTTGGCCGTGACTGCAACGTCAATGTGTTGCGACTGAGGTCGACTCTCGATGGAAAGTTTGCTGCGCTCCCCAAACGAGCCGCCGACGAGCCTCGAGAGGCTCGCGATGCTCGACCGTTTCCGCCGACGTTCCGGAAGACTCGTGATCGAGTAGACCGAGCCAGATCGCTCGTCGCGGCCTATGGATCCTATGGGGCAAAAGGGGTTGTGCGGGGTCGTCATGGTTGACCTGCTGCTCGACAGAGAGGGCACATCATCTACCGATATACGAACTGCCGGTCCCGGTTCGCCAAACGAAAAGGAGCGGCTTCCCGTACCGGAGGAGGTTGCTGTGCCGAGACGAGGCGTGCTCAAAGAGAGCTGACTGTGATTGAAATCAGGGCTAGACAGGGACGAGCCACTCAGTGTGTCGGGCGTCATGACTGAACGCTGTTGGATTGGGAGCGAAAGGTTCATAACAGGCCTGGGAGCCTTCGAGTCGTCACCGGTGAGGGGAGGAGTTATTGTAGAATCGGAGTCACGAGTTAGGGATGAAGCCCGAGGTTCCTCAAAGTCTTCAACGACTTCGATGGAGCTGGCGTACGCTGAACGTTGCGCCAACATTCGTTGACCAGGAACCAGGGAGTCCGTCTTCGGCACAGGAAGCGCCTCACTTGGGCGTCGACTGGCGTCTGGTGTTGATCCAACGCTCCAGTTCATCTCTGACGGTGTCTCCGTCCCGTCCATGTCCACAACGTGAATTCCAATACTGTGCTCATCCTCGTTTTCGGATGACGACGATACTGAGTTTCGCGGTAGCGGAGACGGGATATCGCTCTCCTCTTCATCCTCTTCCTCGAACACATCCGGCATTGTCGAAGCCGGAACAGCCTTCGCACTGCGATAATCGAAAGGGGCCAATTCTGGTGCACTTTCCGTACGGCGGTGGCTGTCCGAGTTGAATGTAAGGCTGTGCATCGAACGCCGGGGTCGAGGTGGAAGCCGGACGGCTGAATCGCGAGCATTTGAGACAAGCGGGGGGGTATTGAAGGGGCCAAGGGCGGCGTCCAGGTCGATCATTGGGCTCCTTGCGTCCGAGTCCCCGGGAGCATATCGCCTCACGGCGGAACCGACATCGGCCCTGGGCATGGGTTTTGCGACAGGTTCCGAGATGATAGTTACGGTATTATCAATGTCGAAATTAGCATCAAAGTTGACATCGTCCGGAATCCCCGTGTCATCGGTCTCTTCTGGATCAAATGCTGGTGACTTGGCCTTCGGGTGGGAACCCTTGAGCTTCAGTGTCACCGACTGAGCCCATGCCTTGACATTGCGCGGCTTACGGGGCTTTGTTGTGTCGTGCAAAATATCCTCGGACTCTGCAACCTCCATTGAGACACGGGAGGGTGTATCAATCGGAGAGTCTGGTGGAGAATTTGAGAAGGCAGCAGAGAGTTCCGAGTCCGTCACCGTAGATTTGCGATGGTCCCAACGGGGGAAACCCTTCCATTTCGGAGATTTCAAGGATGCTGAGGATTCGCTGTCCGACACACTGGTGGTGGTGCAAATGGCAGATCTCGGGCGCGCGGTTCCGGCATCACCGTGGTACGAATCTTTGGAGGGCGATTGCACGCCGAACACTCCACCAGACGTATGCGGCCGGGTCTTTGCGTCCTCGTCTTCAAATGTTGTGTGCAAGGAAGGTCGCACCATCCTCGCTGACGAAGGGCTTGCTGCACCATTACTCACCACCGACGACATGCTCCCGGAAACCGAGTGTCCTCGCACGGTCGACATGGAACTTTCGGTTTCGGAAGAGATGGTTGAGAGCGGGCGGATGTACTCAACCCTATCCGAGAACCCAACTCTCATCCGGGGTTGAGGGCGGGACTGTGGTGACGTATCCGGGCCTTGAGGAATAGACAGCTCAACGCCTGAGCGCAACGACGACAGGCTGCGCTTGTCTTGTCCGAGACCAAAAAAGGGCTTTGGCTCATTCTCCAAAGGCGTCGTTGGTGCGCTACCACACCGCGGTTGCGATGTATCCTTGGGCTGCAGGATGGATTGCATGTCGTGACAGGAAATGGCGCCAGACCTCCGATGCCGATGGCCCCTGCCGCCAGGTGGTCCAAGGCGTGCAGGAGCCGCAGGCAGAGAATTGTCAGTCTTTGTCGGGCTTGAACTCATCAGACCAACACCGCCACGTCCATCACCTCCAATAAACTCGCTCCCTCCTCTTCTATGTCCAATGGGCCTTGAAGGCGTCGTGGGAGAGATCTCGCTCGGGGAGAGCGGTGGGGTTGCTAGGAGTGCTGATCCGGAAGAGTCGGCCGAGGGATCGAACGAAAAATTAGGCAGTGTACTGGTCGATCCTCGCTGGCGAATGTGACCATTTGCAGTGGTACTCGACACCGAAAGGTGCTGTGAAGACCGTGGCCGCCGAGCATAGGGTGGCCAATTGTCCACAGCATTTGAGGGAGTGTCGGACGGGAGCGCGGGAAAGACGAAGTTGGGGTTCGGCATTATGTCGATGCTACTTTCGCGCGCACCACGTCGCTGGTAGAGCGGTGAGTTCATGGTTGCTGTCTGCTGTGCGAGTGCAACCGTCCCCTGTTCGAGGGCGACCTCGGCCATAGTGGAGCGGACAAAACCAACGCGATCAAGGAGCGACGGCACTAAAGGGCGAAAATCGGCGCGACATGCAATTGCCAGCGATTATGTAGTGTTCGAGCGGATGCGCAAGGCTTGCGACTAGTGAAGCTTCGGAGCGGTCGGTTGAAGCATGCAGTGGATGTGGTTTCGCGACGGGCGACGGTGCGGAACAGCGACCAAGACGAGGCGAGACGCTTTTATCAGTTGAAAGAAAGCAATTACTGCAGAGAAGAGGACGAGAAGTTAGCTAAAGGCAAGTCTTGAAAGTGTTGGCTTTCGAGTACAGCATCAGGCTTGCTGTTTTGGGGCGGACGCACAAACTACGGGATGTGTAGCGCAGCCAAAGTGGCCTCGGTGCGGCGTTGAAAGGAACGACGGAAAGGCGAGAGTTTTTGAAGGAGTGGACGGCCGAAATGAAGCGAACATAGACAGACGGAGATATCGTCGACCTAGTTCAACTCCATGTGCCTTATGGTGGGGGAGAAGACGCCTTTTTGGAGGTGGGTGGTTGGAGGAGGGAGGAGAGGGAAGGAATTGGGAGGGGGGAGAAAAGAGGGTTTGGGGTTGGGGTGCGAAGGAAGGATCACGGACAAAGTGTGGAGGTTAGGTAAGTTTACTAGCAGGGGAGACGGGGTCCGCTTTGGTGTGTGTGTGTGTTGCGTGTGTGTGCGTGGAGGGTTGCCGTGGGTGCCTGGGGTGGGAGGGGGGGGCTTGTGAGTGTGTGTGTGTGTGGACAAGACGGAAGAGAGAGCGCAAGGCGTGCAGGCAGGGCCAGAACGAAGCCAAAGGCAACAAGCCCGACAAGCCAGGCAAAAGGGCAGATTGGAAGGGTGTCGGAGAAAGGATCGAGCCAAGCCTCAAGTGGACAAGGTAAAGAGCCCGAGGGGGTCAGTGCGTGCGCAAAGCTCATCAGCCATCAACAGGACCCCAGGGGCTTGGCTTGAGGCAGTTGAGGAACCATCTCTCCCTCTTCCACAGTGTGAACTTCTCACTGCGTGGCCTTGAGGGGTTGCGTCTGCCTAACTTCCGCTTGCTGCTGCGGATGTACACAGTATTCACTGATACCTTTTCATCATCTTTGGTTCTTGATTGTTCTTTTCTCTCATCGATGTACGAGTACATCCGTAGAAGAGGCAGTCGAGTTTCGCAGTCTTCGCCCTTTTGTGGCGCTTTTACCTGCATTGGATAGCGCAGTTGCAAAATGCCTGGATTTGCTGCACAAGCCGCATAAACCCGCACAACCCCGTCTATCCCGACTCTTCTCGCCTGTGCCCCTCCCCTCCAGCCCGCGCCCTATCTCCACTCGCATCTCTATCTAGCCAGTTGCCGCTCGTCCTGCAAGCCTACTGGGCTTATGGCGCAGGTCACAGCACCGAAACCGTTGAACAATTTCACAAATTCGGTTATGTATGCCCTTACTTTTTCTCCACTTTTTCCTCTCCGCCCAGCCACGGAGTGCCACTCCGACAAATGTTTACTTCATCACAGTTCACGATGCTTGGGAACTTCAGCCATCATGTCACACTCTCCCACAGAATCGTGAAAGCCCTACCATGAACTGGGCATTTCTTTTTTAACCTTATGCCTCTCGATCGGCTCTAATGATGACTTCCACTACCTGAAATTTGCCATTTTGCTTTCCTCAAATCCCCTCCCCCCCACACCTCAAATTTGTTCAGATCCTGGCTCAAGTTGATTGCTGCTTGGATCTGGTCGGCCGGACTGATGAACGCCCCGGTCGGAGCCTGCGGGTAAATGACATGACTGCGTGACGGGCTCTTGGTCGCCAAAGCAACTCTTGATTAACGGGACGCTCGAGCATATCAGCAATCATCTTGGTGCACAGCCGGTTGCCAATCAGGACCATGCAATCAATTTCGAGTCTGCGGTTTCAGATCTGGTGCAGGCACGCTGTGGTATATAGGATGGGTTAAGCAACGGTAATAATCCTGCACAATGTACCTGGCCGCCTCTCCCGCTCCGCCCTGCACAGCTGCTGTCGTGGAGAGTGTACACTCAAGGGCCCAACCATCGCCAGAGGAACGGATTTGCTTCCGTCTTACCTCTTGTCGATCCTCCCAACGTCTTCCCGATCACTGATCGAGCCTGCAGATTGCCGTTCTGCGTCTCCGCCATGTCCTTCTTCTTTGGCGTCAGCGATGCGCGCCCCGTGTTGCTTGAATCAAGCAGCAAGAAATGCAATTAACTCACCACGTGCAACTGCTCTGGTCACCATCAGTGCGCTGCCATCCATGTCTTTGATATGGTGATCTCCCTCGCCCAGGAACCTGTCATTCGCGATGACCGGGAGCCTCATTCAACGCAGCGAGCATCCAAATGTCCCAGCTTAATTGCATATTTCGACCACCGCCGAGACCAATCTCGCAAGGATGAGATCGATACCCGTTAAGGCCACGCATACCACGAGCTAATTTGCCGGCATTCTTTGATGTGGGTCTACACAGTACATAATACGGTTATGAGTCCTACGTTGTCCTTCGGCCTCTTTCTTAACCTCTGGTCTGGCTGCTTCCGGCAGCTGTGCTACGGATCTTTTTCGTATCCCGGCCATCACTGCTGTTCGCCGGCGGGGATGTACATAGGCACTGCGGATTTGTCGCGCTGCTGTCGCACGGCCTTGGTCTGCTATTTTTGACCTGCCATTTTGCCGCATGTGGAATTGAAGCTCCTCAAAGTCCGTGTTCAAGTGTTCCCGGCGCCGATCGGCTACCCGTACATCGGCTGGCGGGGTGACGGCTCGTCGGCCAGTTCGCGTCGGAGCCCCGCGCGTGTCCTCGTGCAATTTCAAATAGGGCCTAGTTCGTGGGCCTACTAACGTGTCTTGCCCTACCTATTCTTACGGATTTGCGCTGCGAACAGCGAAAGATAATGAGTTCGCTTATAAGCAATCAGAAACTCGGAATCGATCGTCTGCCCACCGACTCGTGCACTTTTCGACGAGCTCCATTCGGCAGGTCCGTCTCGGATGCCCGCCCAGCAACCGCCGATGCGTGATGCTCGGCAGCGTCATGCCGCAAACCCCGCCTCTGCCCCCCCTCTCAGCGCGCACAAGCGTAATTGTCCGGCGTCGCACGCGGCACGCACTGGACACTGCTGTGTCCCGTTAGACGGCGTTGTGAAAAACTCCCCCACATGCGAGCACAGCATGACCCACATCAGGGATGCATGATCGGGAATTCCCCACATGGCTGAGTGGCAGCGGTCAGCCCAGGGCCAGGCTCTCCACCAAAAGTGGAGAAAGAGGCGTGGATGGTGGAGGAGGTGACAGAAGGCGTGCAGCCAAATGTGACCAATCATGGGACAATCGCGAACTACCTCAATGGGCTTGGTGTTCGTGTGTTGAGGACCAAGGACCCAAGGCAGTTCCGCCGTGAGAGTTGCGCGGCTTGTTTACTTCGTACGCTAGTTTGACCCTTCTGCAGCAGCGTGCGTTCCTCAAATTCTCCCGTTAAATCCACCGATTCGAGGAAGGCTGGTTCAATCATGAAGATCTGCATAAGGGCAGAGATCTCCGACTGTTATCTACTACCCGTACCAATCCGCCCTTGCTAGGAGGGTTCGCGACACGAGTGGTTCACGTCGGTCGGGAGCGGCCCTCACATCCTACGGTAAAACTAATGAACTACGCAGCTCTTCATCCCACGCCCGTTTTCCAGCAGACCAGAACCCGGATGTGCGCCCACAGCCGCATACGACTCGCGCCGTGTTTATCCCATTTTCTCTGTCGACAAGGACTGGATGCTGCTCAGCACCAGCAGCCCTGAAGCGCCCCTCCCCCAATCCACGCACTCCCATGATCCCACAGACTGCCCTCGCCATCCCACGACCAACACCCACCCACCAGATTCCAGTCTAGCCTGCACGGCGTGTCCGCTCACAGGCGTCCGCCAGCTGCACTCTGCATTCGCCACGCGCATGTCGTCCCCTGCGCCGTAAATCGAACCAATCCGCGCCCGCCTTCAGCCCTTTCACTGCGCGCATACGCGGCAAAAACTCCCAAAAGCCAAACCTACTGCCCCCCCTCCATCAACCCGCGGGGAAGAGAGGCGTGAGATCGTGCCCGAGTTTGCGTGTTTGCCACCTCCTCGTTCGCATACCATGCTTCATGCCGCTGGAGGGGGCAAGAGGTAGGAGGTTGGCCGACCGACAACCAGCAGCTCACGACCAATACCCGGCAGTCTTGCTCTGCACTCTACCATACCCAGCATCCAGCTGCAGTCCCTAGATGCGGGAAATGGCCCCTGAGCTTGGCCTCGTATTCCCCTGTTCGTACAAATTAGTCCAGAATGTCTTGAGGAGTGTAATTTGATGGCAATTAAGAAACCCGGGTATGAAGTCAAGTTGTTTCGCTCGAGTAGGACCAGATTTCGCAGTTCATGCATTCTCAAGCTCACCGCGAAGTTTGATAGATTAAAGTTCCGCATTCCTTAGGGCACTCCCGGAACCGGCTCGATGGAGCGGCGTCGGCGAACGCGGCGTTGGGAAGCGTTCATCGTAGATCCGCGTTTGAACAAGGCCATGGGAGGCAAGAATTTGGGTCGGGGGAGATTGGATGAATGAATTCTGTTTGCTCGTGCGACACTGACAGACCATAACTCGGATTTGGATGCCCGATGAGAATAGACGTACATGTGCATGCTTGGTGCTGTGAACCGTATCCAGAATATCGCTATGCTGTGAGATTCTCTACTAATCGATAGGTGCGCCTTAACTGCCACATCTATGTGGTATCCTGATATTCTCAACCCATTGTCCAGAAGCCCAAACCGCCGTAAACGCCGTGAATGAATGCGCCGGAGACCCAAAAACAATATACTACACAGAGCGCCTTTGATGCAGTTTCCCCATCTAACTTTAGGCCTCCGCCCTAAAGCTCAAACTCACTCAACCAGTGCCTTACCACCACTTTCCCTTCATTGAAGCGCTTCTCGTTCATGCGCACAATGACGGCCGCATGGGAGTGCCTGGCTTTGTGGATCCAGACGTGATACTTCTTCCAGCCAACCTTGTCGAGCGCATCGATCATCGCAAACTGCTCGTCCGTGAGAGCGAGGGTGGGGACCTCGACTTGCGGATCTTCGGTATCAACAGTACTCTTCCCCGATGACTGTGACATGGCTTTCGAAGGTTCGGGCAAGAGCAGCGAACTACCATGGGAGACGGCCGCATCTTCGTACTCCACCGGCAGGTATTCCTGATCCTGTGCGCTATTGACGTTTTCGTAGAGAGTTTCCGCCGTCTCCCGCATGTTCTGGAGAAGGGGAATCCTGTACTTGCTCACATCTACACCAGTCTTTCCAGTTTGATGGAGCCGGATGCGTTGTTGGCTGGCCACCGACTGGATGACGGAGTTGGAGAGGAAGATGACCACGCCGATTGGGACTATAAACACGAGGAAAGCGTACATGGGCAACTTAGCGATCCATGCGTCCAGGCGTTTCCTCAGTCTACTGAATGTGCCAGATGACTCGGCATTCTTCATAGAGAAAGGATTTTTGCCGTCAATCACGACGGGTTCGTACCCTGGTACGTAGTTGACATCCAGATTGTCGATGTTGACGTAGGGGTCAGTCCTGGAAATGGCTGTCGTGTAGAATACAGCGGAACGGTCGTTGATGACGTTGGCGTACAAGCTCCGATTCTTGAAAGTGGTCAGCGCACGAATAAAGATGCCTTCAGGATCCGCCAGAACAGAGAGCAGAGGTCTCCCAGTGTCGCGGAACTTGTCGATCCCAAAAAGCTGGCGACCAGAGATGGAAAGAGTACGGGCGCCGAGGACATTCCATAGCGTGCTCGGGAAGCCCAATAGTGGTGTCCGCACTCCTAGGTGTGGAGTCGCAAACGTCGTAAAGTTCTAACTCCTTATCAGTCAAATTCCCGACAGTCTGGAATAGAGACATACCACCGGTTCCAGTCGCTCGTCAAACCATTTGTTGTGATACAAAAGCCCAACGGCGTACCGCGCAACCAAACCGCCGAGGGAATAGCCGATCACGCTAAGCTTCTTGATGGGTGTCCCTTTCTTTGCCAACTTCTCCAACTCCTGTTCTATCTCATGCGCAACGCGCTCGCCTCCGGTCTCAATGCCGTCATAGGTGTGGTTTCCAGCATTCCCTTTTGCACTGAGTATGTGGAGGCGGTCTTCCGGGTACTCTTCGCATAGCGACTTTTCGAGATACCACATATGTCCAGGATTGCCCCATAGCTACTCAAAGTGTAAGTATAAGGCCAGTAGCGATGCAGGCACCCACGGAGAGCGGCGCGTTGGCTGAGCCAATGCGGCGGTGGGCCGCGGAGAGGGAGTGACGTAGCCTCAACTTACCCCGTGGACGAGAACACAAAGATGCTCCGGTTTTGAAACTTCGCAGTCTTCCATTATAACAATGAAGGGGTTATCTTTGGCGACTGCGGTGTTGGAGTCTGAGAGGTCGAGAGATGAGAAGCGGTTGCGACAATAGAAGCGGCGGATCGGATTTATGATACGCGCGGGCTGCGGAGCGACAAAGAAACTGTGGCTTAGAGGTGGCGGGTGTGGAATAGTCGACAGTTGTTTGGTTGCTACACGTTCGCTATTGATCGGTCAAATCACCAACTGATCAGATGCAGTGTGTAATGGGTGTTTGATTCTTAACAACAGCTTCCTTCCATCAAGGAGATATATATCCATGAAGGCTTCCGGTCTGCGGATGATGCTCGTGGCTAAAATCCGAAGGCCGTCTAGCGCCCAGATTTCTTGTCCAGCTGTGCCACGGCCTAGCCCGTCGGCTGCCGTCGTTTTGGTTCGCTGCCCGAGAGAGGGCTCGGCCTACCGTATGTACTACTGCACAATTCAGCTCCGTACGGATCCTCCGGATATATGGACACCGTCTTTGATATGTACTCCGTTCGGGTTACTCGTCGGTTGCTCAGCTGATGTCGGACATATCCGTCCGAGGTACATCCGTACTCGATCCCAAGAGACTACTCAGTGACATGAACCTACAGACATGCGCTTTTAATTAGTAAAAGAGCATCTGACATTTGCCCTTCCTTTGCTTCCGTCTATAGGGAAGTTGGATCCGCTTGAACGGCGAAAGAATAGTACTTGAACCGGAACTTCCTTTCCATATGGTCTCCCATACGGGTATGTCCTCCAGTTCTTCAAAACGTCTCCAAAACTTGGAGCAGATATAACCTCGTACTGCAGCACTGGACAAGTCGTGAAGTGAAGCAGTTGAACTAACCTGCAAAGCCTGCAAGGATCCCTAAGCTGGAATGCCTAAAGCCTACCCGACAAGGTCGTGATCGCACCGACGTAGTACCCACAGAAGCGTCCAGGCAGTGGCGGCAATGACTTTCTTTTGCGTGGCCTTTGGCCGCTGATCGCGCTGACCTGCTTGTGGGTTCCTTGGCAACGCCACATGCTAGACCTCGCGCGTCGTCACTGCTGCAGTCAACCTCCAGGCGTAGAAGTTGCAACCACCCGAGACACAGCAGGTGAATGGGAATGAATATCTGGTGTGCACTCGAGGATATTTGCCCTTTGCGTAAATAGCTCGACCTGCCCTCGAAACTTGCCGAAACCCCGCGACACCTCTTCACGATCCCGAGCTTCAAACCATCGCCTTCTAAAGAACCCACATGACATTACAGCATCTCAAGAAGCTCATGATCTCATGTAGGCTTGCTGCTTCCAAGTCTGTAGTTGCGCTCGCTAATTCTGTAGGGTATCTGATTTTCTTGATTGCTTTCTTTTGACGCCATCTCATACACTTTCGAAACTTCAGACCTCATCCTTAGTCGACTTCGGCTCACTATCTCCGCTCCTCTCCTCTTAGCTCTCCCGAATCACGTCCTAGATTCCCTTTTCATCATGTTCTCAAGCAAAAGTTATTTCAGGACTCTTCCCTGTCCGGCCGGCCCTAGAGACTGTTGCCTTATCAATTGCATCTTCACCCACGACAAGAAGAAGCGCAGCGCTTCACCTCTAGCAAAAGAGAGCAAAGCCTCAAACGAGGGCGACGAAGTCCGAGTTGTAAAGCGGAGGAAGATCGAGGCCGCCTATATCGAACTGTCGGATACGGATGACCTTCCCGCTCCAACACGGAAGCCGTTCGTGGGCGGATTGACGTCAGAGAGCAGCCAAAGCTGCCCTTTACCATTTACTGGATCTCCATCCATGTCGGAACCACAGAATGCCGGCATTGCTGCCACTCCCCACGACAGAGTTGTGGTTAAAAGGCAGCCTCGCGCAGCGTCACTCGCCTCCTTGACGAGACCCGTTTCCCCTCCGCAGCCGCCTTCGAAGAGTGGGAAGAAGCAAGCTCTCACTACCAACTCAGAACGTTCGCCCGCCAATACTGCCGCACGACGGGAGCAGTTGGCTCCACGGATTATTTCCAAAGGCTCGCCTGCCCCTTACGCGACGCGTCTCGCCCTACTCAAAAAACTTCACGAAGACATGGCTACCCTCAACCGTAGTGTTGTGAAGGAGTTTCGATCCGATCCCAGGCTTAGATCGCTTTGTCTGACTGTCGACCAACTTGTAAAAACGGCGGTTGACATTGAGGAAGAAATCGCTCGTGGCCAGCCTATGGTTTATCCAAACATTATGAGACAGCGCATTAGGACCTACCAGAAGATGTCTCTGGATGACTGGAAAAAGGAACGAACGGAGAGCACCAGCAAGTCGACTCCGGCAGATGCGCCCAAACGCTCTGAAGCACCAGTCAAGACTGGCCTCTCGCTTGAAGAAGAGCTCTCTATGCTTGAAAGATTTATTGCGGTGCAGGAGGGTTTAAGCCAACATGGATATGTTACCACCCCACCTACGCGCAGTGAAATCGAGGAAGCAAAATACGGGGTTGCGACATCAGCAAACTGGGAGCACTGTGACCGCTGCGGCACACGCTTCCAAGTCTTCCCGGACCGTCGTGAGGACGGTGCCCTTACAAGTGGTGGGTCCTGCACATACCACTGGGGAAGAGTCTTTACACCGAGGCGGGAAAAGACCGACGCTATCACTGGCGTAAAGGAACCACTGTACTCGTGTTGCAGCAATCCTAAAGGAACCCCCGGCTGCATGTCAGCGCCGACGCATGTCTTCAAGATATCGGAACCGAAGCGTCTCGCTGCCGTTTTGCCTTTTGTCAAAACGCCTCCGAACGAATCGGGGAAACAGGTCAGGGCAGTCAGCTTCGATTGCGAGATGGGCTATACATGCTATGGCCTTGAACTCATCCGTCTTTCTGCGACTTCCTGGCCGGGGGGGGAGGCCCTCATCGATGTCCTCGTCCGTCCGATAGGTCACATACTTGATCTCAACACGCGCTTTTCCGGTGTCTCGAACGACCATTTCCTCAACGCCATCACTTACGACCCTGCAACTGGAGAGCCCCCCATATCGTGTACTACACCTGAAGGTTCAGGGAACCAAAAACTCTACATGGTGTCCTCGCCCATCGCAGCTCGCGCCTTACTCCTCTCGATAATATCACCCGCCACACCCCTCATTGGTCATGCCATTGAAAATGATCTCAACACCATCAGACTGGTTCACCCTTCTATAGTGGATACAGCAATACTTTTCAAACATCCGCGGGGCTTTCCGTTCCGATTCGGCCTCAAGAAGCTGGTCAAAGAGCATTTGAAACTTGACATTCAAATGGCAGGTTCTGCTGGACACGACAGTCTGGAGGATGCGCGGTCTACGGGCTACTTGGTCCTTTGGAAGATTGCGGAAGAGTGGAAGATTCTCAGCCTCAGGGGTTGGAAATCGAAGAACGGTGCTTTCTACCCGCCTGGGAAGTCTGAGCCGGGAAGACTTCCGTTGTATGAAGGCTTCTTAGGGAGTACGGCTGCACAGGGGCTAGCGACGGAAAAGAATAACGCAGTGGAGGAGCTTACATTCAGCGACAGCAAACAGAACCCTGTAGACGGTCTAACAACTGCGGTATCCGACCTTCCTTGTGCGTAGTTGTCTCGCGGCGCTTTTGGTCTCGATGGCAACTTAGGTTTGGCGTCGGTACCGTAGCACTAGAGGACAGCCGAATGGAAAACCGACCTCATTGATACTTTGCCTTGTCTGATGCCCTCGTGCACATGTTTAAGTTCATATTCGGTGTTCTATTTCCGTCACAACATTCTAACCACGTGACGATATTGCTCATGATCCGGCTGATCAAGTTCTCGGGTGCCAAGCCGCGGTTTGCCGCTTTGGCCACAAGGTGACCGACAGGCAGGCAAAGTCATTGCAAGCTCAGCACGGCAGCCTCGACAATAAGGACTCGCCGTCCACGCACGCGGATTCCTCTCCATAGAGATCATGTTCTCGATCTCGCTTGGGCGCGCGGTACGCACCGTCTGCTCAGCGCCATCGCCGTGTTCAGCTGTGACTCGCAGCCCCGCAGTTACCTTCATCACACTTGCGAAACCGCCCCAGGGACATCAGCGGCAGCGCCGCAACTCCAGCTCAAAGGCTTCGTCGGCTCCCCCGGATGGTTCGAAGCGCTCTACGCCGTCCCAGCAGGCGACAAGCGGCTCCGGCCGGTTAGGGAGACGGAAGACGAAGGAGGCGGTGGTTCCTCTCGACTCCATGAACCTTCCCTTCTCTAAACAGTACCCCAATTTGCCGAGTGTGCCGTCTACGCAGCATGTTCACCCCTCAGGTATGCGCTAGTTTCGATATGGTGGGCGTTGCTAACATGCACAAGATATTAACGTCTCGTCCTTCTTCTCCCTCCACCGCCCTATCTCTGTCACTCTCCCTGTCCCTGTCACTTCTTCGGAACAGGCATTCAGCAGCATCTTTGAGTCACGCCAACCGAGCCGTAAAAAGTTCGACGACGTGATATACACGCTCAGCTCCGTGGTTGAGGACCTAGAGCCTATAGTCGAGGGCGAGGAACACGGTGTACAATGGCAGGTTCTTCACGGCACTACCGATGGCGAGGTGAAGCACCTGGACGGGCCGCCGCGTAATCTCTCGGTCGACAAGATACTTTCTCAGTTTCGTCCTTTTAGGCCGCCGCCTGTCCCTCAACCGTTCAACGAGTCTGAATCCACGACTTCTGTGCGCAAGCAGAAGAAGGCTCGGGCAAAAACCTCTCGGTCGAAGCGCAAGAGCTGGAGCACGACCATCATCGTGACCGAGTACACAACCCCCGATGGCCAGAAAACGTATGCCGCCGCCAGCACGCCAATTGTGCGGGTTCCGGTCCCTGGCGCATCCCCGATGATCGACCCCGAGGTGACTCCACGGCCGTCCATCCGGCAGCCGTTCCTGAAGAGGATGCAGATCCGGCAGCAAAGGTTGGAGGATTACCGGCATGTGCGGTATGAGCGGAGTCAGCAGCCTGTGATGCGGCTCATCAGCGTCAAGCGGCAAAGAAAGATGAAGATGAAGAAGCACAAGTACAAGAAGCTGATGAAGCGGACGCGGAACTTGAGGAGACGCTTGGGGAAGTTGTAATTGTCGGTACAGAAGGACGCGTTCTCCGCTATCGTTCCTTTCATCGGTTCTTCTTCGCTACCTCTCTTCGGTTTGCGCTGCAGTATCTGGATTACTGGGGCACTGTGCGTATGCATAAGATATTCTCGATAGACCGCATCAACTCGTAAGCCGAGTTTCCAGAAGCCGAAAGTGCATCACTGTATATGAGTGACTATCCCCTTGAGCGACTATCACCTTGTTATGATGACATCCATTAAAAGGGCGTTTACCCTCTGCGTATCATGGACATCATTTCAAGTGAACCGAGTTCAGGAATGGAGGGTTGCCTTCGAGCGCCTCTCAGCACGTATGTGCGCCTTCAAGTACTTTTGATGATTAGTATTCACTTCTGACATGGTCATGACGCTCTCCAACGAAGGGGCTGTACGATATAAAAAGAAGCGCGAATTTTGGTGTGTGTTTTCATAGGGCTTGATACGGGCTTCTGGCCATCGGCGCTACAGCGTTATCCCATGGCATGCGTCTGAGCTTACCACGATTGGCAGGTGAGCTGCAAGGGGCTCTCGGAATGCTTGGATTGCTTGGACCTGACATATGATCTCTGCTTTTGCTGCTTTTGTGCTCCCATCCAATGTCAACAAAGCCGTATCCGTAAGTCGTAAATGCGTCAGCTTCGCCCACCTCTTTCAACAGCTTTTTCTAATCTACACCCGTATGCCCATCTAGTCACCTCTCGCCTCGCTAGCCGTATCGCCACGCGTTCTTACGAGCTTCGGTCTCGATGCCAGCCTTGCAACTTCCAGCCGAATCGACCGCCGCGCCCAACCCCTCAACGGGCGGGTGACTGAGACAGGAAGCTGCTCTGCCGACGCCCCGTCAATGAGGAGCAGCGCAACCCCAGCATGCAGCATCGCAATTCGCAGCCGCAACCCGGTGGCGTCGAATGTCAAGGTTGCGCTGAACGACGAGTCTGGCCTCTGCCTGCTGTCCACGAACCAATTTGCGAAGATGCATGCTTTATCCAATCATAACCAAGGATGTCGGTCGTCAAACTGCTCGTGTCGCGCTCCCTCGATCAACTCTGAAGTCTGTCTGCTGCGGTCTGACCATGTTTCTTTGGCTCCTCCCGGGAGGGCTGGCCGTGGCGGGCGTTTGTGGTTGTTCTTAATCCAGACCTCGTCCACCTTCTCTGCGCCGCTTGGGATTGAGCCGCGACATCACGAACTTATCATGCAACCATTTTTTTCCATCTAATTCTAACTCAGTTTATCGACACTAATTCTACCGCCATGATTTTCTGGCGATCCTCTTTGATGCTTGGGCTTTTGCTCGGGGCTGTTGCGCAGGATGTGTCGTCTCTACCAGCTTGTGGTGTAAGTCAGGCTTCGTTTCATACACTAGAACTACCCTCTTCAGATGGAAAGCGCACAGCAAGCATCGAGAATCCAGATTATTGGAACTACGGATGTAGAGACAACATATTCATGCTCGGCTTTCCGTTCAGTCTTTCCAATTCTATATTCACTTTCCTCCAAGGCCTTCTCTCTACATCCGTAGAACTAGATATCACCTCACCCCTTTTGGCCCCCAAATTTCTCTAACATAACCCGCCAGCAATTTTGTGTAACCAACGTCGGCGCCCAAGCGGTCGCCAATGCAAACTGCAACGTCAACCACGCAAACTGCTACTGCTCCCGCTACGACTTCGCCAACAAAGTTAAAACCTGTGCCTCCACACAGTGCACTTCAGCCACCGATATCGCCGCTGTCAACTCCTACGCCGACGGTTACTGCGCTGGTACCCACTGCCCACCCTGCTCCGCTCAGCCGGTAGACTAACTCATTATGTCTCAGATGCAGGCTCCGGTGGCGGCGGCGGTGGAGGTGGCGGCGGTGGGAGCACCTCGTCGACCTCGAAATCTTCCTCCCCCTCAACCTCCGCAGCCACCTCATCTTCTAAAGACCCGACCGCTGCGCCTGTCTCCTCAGTCTCCAGCCGTTCAAGCCCGACCCCGACACCCGTCCCCTCCGGCCAAAGCACCGGCGCCAAAGCCGGAATTGGTATTGGTGTTGCACTCGGCGTTCTCGCGGTTGCGGGCATACTCGGCGCGCTCTGGTGGCTACGCCGGCGTCGGCAGCCGGCGCCGCACTCTGAAATGCCGGCTGCCGAGCCGACAGTGTATCATGAGGTGGACGGATACCAACGCCCATCTGAGATGGAGGTCAAGCAGCCGTATCCGGTTCCACCGCTTGTGCACGAGCTACCCCACGAAGCTCCGGATACAAGTCCCACGGGGAGGGAGGCCGAGGGGTTACCGGCTCTGTTGCCAGTTAATGGGGTTCCTCCCAGAGAGAGTCCTGGGACGTGAAAATCGGGTGGGAATGATGGAATAGGGGCTGAATAGGCTGTGTGAATCCACAGTTTGTAAATATGATGCCAAACAGCTGTCTAATGGACTCTAATATACCCGTTTCTATGCAAAGATGACCCGTTGCACGTTATGCCCAACATCGAGTGACGGCTAACTCGCCCAATGCACAGCTGGAGGGTATCCCAAGACGACCCGTGAGACACCTCATACTCCTGAACTCCAAAGGTAAAGTGATGAACGTATACAATAACATGTGTCCACGTAGTGCTGGCAGTTATCGCCCCAAGCACCAACAATGCTGACCGCAGGTGAGCGCGCCGTCCTAGAACCTTGGTGAAGGCGTAAGATCCAGAATTGCAATTTCAAGAAAGCTTGTTTATGCAACTCAATCATCCATGTCACTTTCGGCCACATCGTCTTCCTCAAGTTTCTTCCGCTGCTCTTCGCTCATCTCCTTGTACGTGGCCCAGCTCAGCAACATGAAAGCGGCAGTGATCAATAAACCGCCAGCAATGGCGGTGCCAGAAAGCGGCGAGTTCATAGGCGGCGGGAGGAGTTGATCCACGATTGCCACAATGAATATAGTCAGCAGAGCCGCAACAGACGAGAGAACCGGCGACGTGAGGCTGATGAGAATTAGGAAAGATCCTGAGAAGCCTAACATATGTCAGTACGAGATATTGCATGAAGAAAGGGACAGCTTACAAGCATTAGCTAAGACACTGATCGCGAGCATCCATGCCTGCTCCCCTGTTGGCAGCTCAAAAGTCTCCAGTCCGGTCCAGTGCAGAATTGGTAGTGGAATCCATAAAACGCAGAGGGTAAAGGCGCCGATCATGCTGCCAAAGGTGTTTGCGAATATCATCCCGCGTCCTGGGCTCGTGTCATCTGGTGGGCACGCTACTTTCTTGTACAAAACTTCGTAGAAGCCATACAGTACGCTCCCAACCCCGATGATGATGTTGCCCAGGAATCTCGCCCTGCCCCCATCATCCCTTCCACCTTGACTTTCCGCACCTGGACCGTATGCCACGACCAATACGCCAGCAATAGCAACTCCAACGGCAACAACTTTGCTCATCCGGACTTTCTCGTGGAGCAACGGTATGCTGAAGGCATAGGCCCAGAAAGCAGAACAGTTGTATATGGCTGTCAGGTCGCTCGCCGTAGTCAAGTTCACAGCGACGTACCAGCTGCCGCCCGCAACAGTCAGCGCACAGGTCACGAAAGCAGTGGTGCGGAACATATGTGGCCATGGGGATTCGGTAGCTTGACGGCCAGTCGGGTGAAGCGTCCGGAAGCGGACCATTTGAGCCGTCTGCCGCAGGTGCTCCATGTGGCGTTGCCAGAAGGTTTTAAACGGCAGATGGCGTTTTTGGATGCGAAGAAAGAGTAATTGCGTAGGCCATAGTACTACCCATGACGAGTGGGTGAAGTATCTGCCGCGTTTAGGGTATGCCGTACGGAATAAGCAGAGGACTTACAGCATGCAGTATGGCTTCTCCCAGTGCAGTTGCGCCTGAATGTACACCGCCGTCTCCGTCTGGATACAAAAGCTGATCAGACTCAAGACGAGAAAGACGGAGGCATAGGCGTATCGTAGACGGGTGGATGTTGCCGCCGCGACTGCTGGATCCCGTTCGTGGAAAGTCGAGCGCCTGCTTAGCGACTGGCGGCGAGGAGGAGAGTCATAGGGCCGTGGCTGTCCATCTTTGGACGAAAGCAAAGGCTGGTGCGAGTTTATGCGTCCATCCAGGGAGGGACGGAGATCGGAAGGCATCTCGTCTGAGGAATGTGGAGGTCTGCTCAAGGCCCCGATATTGCCTTCATCCGACACCTTGGCTTCGTCCTCCGGCACGGTTGTATACTCTTCGGCGCCTCCGTGATGAAAGCGGGACTCTGGAACTGGCCGTGATGGCGGTGGATGCGTTGTGAAAGGAGTTGGGAGTCGAACAGTTCCAGGTGAGGAAAAAAGAGTCGGCGGACCAAGGTATCAGAGGACGCTGAACGGCTCCGAGTAATGGCAGATGATGCAAGCAGCGGGTTAAAATAACAGCAAGATGCGGGTCCTCGGGGCAAAAAGACAGGATTGAATGTCTGGGAAAGGAACAAGGCGTCATAGGTTGAGTGATGTACCGTACTGTATCCTACCGCAGAACGTTCGCTTTGCGCGTTCTGTCCGGCATGAGTTTTTTCGTTCTTCTTGGCGCTTGGCAATTGGTCCAACGTGGAGTGGACGCATCCCGATGCCGGCTTCACGGCGGTTGACCATAACTGCTCATCACCACTTATCATCGCGGCTCATTTGACTTTCCCTATGGCTCAAATACTCTCGGATGATGCAAAACGTGTGCTGAGTTATTTAGTCTAACCACAGCTGAGCCTCCTTGCCTCCCATCCAGACATCTCCCTGCCTCTCTGTGAATAATGCCACGCAAGTTCGCATCATGGTGTAGTTAAGCAATCCCCAGTCCGCTATCCCCGCCAGCATCGACATATAGTCAAGGGTGTATACAATGACACCATCCATCTCGCTACCCCTCTACCTACCCTTCTTACCCCGCTTCTTCATCCCCAGGGTAAGAGTGACAGTTTTACCGCCAAAACTTCACCTGTAAGTTTAGGACAACCGCCGGCCTGCGCCAATAGCCACGATGCCTCTTGTAGTTCCCCGTCTGAGGGACCGCATCATACTAGGATTGATGACTATCGGGTATGCCCAGCGCCCTGCTCCGCACCCTAGACTGACCGACCCAGTCCTGATAAAGCAGCCGGGGCCCGAATCACTTCCCTTGAGGAGTACAATCGAATCTTGGATTATTTTCAAGAGCAAGGCTACAATGAGGTCGACACCGCGCGCTCCTACGTCAATGGTGCGCAGGAAGCCTTTACAGCCGCCGCGAACTGGAAGGACCGCGGTCTGACGCTTGCCACGAAGCACTATCCCTTTGCACCAGGACAGCATAGCCCGGACAAGCTCAAGGCTGCGCTCAACAAGTCGTTGGGAGAACTGAAAACAGAAACCGTCGATATCTTCTACCTTCACGCGGCGGATCGTAGTGTTCCATTCAAAGAAACCCTTCAAGCGGTCAACGAGCTGCATAAAGAGGGGAAGTTCGTCAGGCTGGGGTTAAGCAACTTCACATCCTTTGAGGTTGCTGAGGTCGTGCTTATCTGCCAGCAAAATGGATGGGTGAGGCCGACCATCTACCAAGGTATTTCGTCTACCCCACATTGATCGTACAGGAAACCTAATTTAACCAAGGAATGTACAACGCCATTACTCGCAGTCTGGAGACAGAACTAATTCCTGCGTGCCACCGTTACGGGCTCGATGTGGTGGTGTACAACCCGCTCGCCGGGGGCCTCTTCTCCGGCAAGTTGAAGCTCAACGAAGTCCCGTCCGAAGGCCGCTTTAGCGATTCGGGCGGCAATGCTGGTCAACGCTACCGAGAACGCTACTTCAAGGATGCCACCTTCGACGCGCTGCGTATCATCGAACCTGTCGTGGCCAAGCATGGTTTGACGCTGATTGAAACGGCACTCCGGTGGTGTGTACATCACTCCGCACTGAAAATCAAGGACGGCAACGACGGGATCATCATAGGAATCAGCAGCTTTGATCAGCTCAAGAGCAACCTTGCAGATGCGGAGAAAGGCCCACTACCTGATGAAGTGGTGAAAGTGCTTGACGAGGCATGGTCCATCGCAAAGACGGCGACTCCAAATTATTACCATTTGGATCTCAAGTACACCTACGATACGCAAAAGGCGCTGTTTGGTTGACTACATGGTAGCGAAGCTGGTTCAGCATCAAAGCTATAGTGAGAGCCCAGTGTCCAATTGATAGGCATTCTGGCTCTGCCGAGCGTGCCATTCATTTCTGGATTTGCCTTACAAAGGTTTTTAATGTCTCGAATCAACTGTGAAATTGCTGTCGCGTTCATCAACAATGTTCTTTGCGAATTCGAAAAGCCCAACCAGCTTCGACCAGTTCTTCGTAGATCTGGCTACTGCCTTGAGAGTCCCTGAGTATCTCTCCGTTCTCCTGGTTTCCAGTTCAGAACACTACATTCTGTCAACATAACAGACGTCTGTCTCTTCTCCAGGCCAAGTGGCGTACCGCCTTCTCGGTGCACTTCCGCACGCGTGCACTGTCGAGAGTCAATGGTATTTTATTACATTATCCTGTTAGTACTCTCAGCCAACCACCCAAGGTGGCCGTATGACCTGGGAACCCCAAACTCGACGGACAGCCTTGTGAGACGCATCGGCAAACCCCTTTCTACCTACAGGCTGGAGCGTTTCTTTATAGCTCGTCTCATACCATGCAGTGAGAACTTGAATGACCTCTTTTTCCGGCTCTTTCAATGGTTCCATGAATATTCTGGATCGCTGCATTGCCAGATCGATGAGGGATGAGTTCGGAGGGATAACGTTTTTCTTAACTCCGTCATGTCTCAGCAATATTTCTACCATCTTTGGCCGCCCGCTCCTTATTGCATACATCAACGGCGTTTCCGGTAGCAGCAACATATCGTCGCGAGCATTCACATCAACCCCTGGGGTTCGAAGAAGGAGTTCCAATGCATCCACATGTCCGGAAGAGACTGCTGTGAATAACGGCGTACGCTGTGTTTGGTCTCTGAAGTTGACGTCGATGCCCGGAGCTCCAAGGAGGAGTTGGATCATAGAGATACAGCCTTTGGTAATCGCGGTGTTCAGGGCTGTGCTCCCAAATCTGTTCATGGCATTGACGTCAACTCTGATTTGTTGAACCAAAAGCCTGGCAATGTCTATGGCCGCAGGTGATGCACCGGCAACAGCCGTCAGCATGAGAGGTGTCCAACCCAGGTCATTTCTAGGATCCGCGAATACTCCATGTTCCAATAACCGGATGACAGACTTGTAGCTCCTGTGTTGGACAGCGTGGAATAGGGGGGTTTCGCAATGAATGTCGGGGATATCCGCGTCCACGCCATGGTTGAGGAACAGAGCGACAAGTTGCTCACGATCCGAGGCTACGGCATAGGAGAGCGAATTTCGACCGTCCTTATCAATGACATGGATGTCGGCTCCAGCCTTAATGAGGAAGGACGCCATCTTGTCGAACTCAAGTATCGTAGCCCATATCAAAGCGGTCTGTTGCCACTCATCTTTTGCATCGATATTTCCGCCATTTTCAAGTAAGAGGTTCAGGATGTTGATACGTCCAGAAAACGCTGCGGATATAACTGGAGTCTGCGCTGCGCGGTTCCTGGATTCCAAGGCGACATCCGGTCGAGCGAGGAAGAGTCGGACAATCTCCTCATGTCCTGCTGAAACAGCCATGTGCATTGGTGACAATCCTTGCCAGTTTTTAGAGTCAACTTCGATGGCCATATTGAATAAGCCAAGACAGACGCTCCGCAAGTTGAACTTAGCGGCGATATGCAATATTCCATCGATGGCATCGCCACCATCAACGTTAGGATTCATCTTCGCGACCATTTTACGATTGGCCCAGCTGTAACAATGGACCACCCAAGTCTTCGGCAAATCGAGCATCTTCACGAATCGCCCGAAAATTGGTTCGTATATATCAGCTTCTCCTGCATGGTGGAAGCCATATTCTACTGCGTATTCCAGAAGAGGAATGGAATTAGGGAGTTTCCGTTGACGGGTTTCCGGGCCGCTAGCCCATTCGACAAGGGCATCGCTCCTGAAACATGACACGCATATACTCGTTAACTGGAGGTGTGTCCGGAGGACGATATCTCTTGCAGTGCCGAGTGGATCAAGAATGGTGATGCCTTGAGGACTGCGGAGGAAATCGAAAACCGAGTAGTGGATGAACTGAACGGCCATGATTTTCTCTGTGTTGTGTCCAACCCGCTCCACGACCTCAACAAGCCCCCCAGAAAGCCTCCGTAGTAGCTCTCTTCCGTCTTCTTCATCGTATCTTTTTTTCCAGATTGGTGCGCTTTGGTCACAGCTGTCGAGTCCGGAAATCTGGGTGCCTAGTGCAAAACTCATCTCCCTCACGGTGAGTATCCGTTTGGCAAACAGGATCCACTTCAGGGTCTGCCGCATTTCTTCCTTGTCATCATCATCGACATTCTGAAGGAGAGTGAGATAAAGAGCAAGCAAATCCTGTGGGATTCTATCGAGCATTTCCTGAATCTTTTCAATCTTCTCGACCTTCAGCCTCCAGATTCTCGGCAACACCAGATCCACCCATTGGAACACTCCCGATGCACGTGTTGCAAATGCATTGACCACCAAGGTCAATTTGGGCTCCGCAAAGATCCCTTCAAATTCATGCCTGATGTGTCTCTCGATGTCACCGCCGTTGAAGTCGTCAAGGCAAACGCAAGATCCCGGAACCAAGTCTCCGAGTGGATAGTGTCGGCACGAAAAGCAGATATGAAGCTTTGTGTAGTCGCCAAGGGCCGATTTGATAAGTTCTTCGAGGAAACGAAAGACTCTGACCGGGATGTCGGGTGTATCTCCGCACTCGTCCAGGGCATCGATGAAAATGTAGACACCGTAGTTTTGCGAGGCGCTCAGAATAGCACGTTGAAGAATATCTCGAAGTTCACCCTCTTCCCAGAACCAACTTTCTCCGCATGACCCACTTGTCTTACACCGCCGCTGGAAGTCATTGAAAGCTTTATGTAGTTCCTCGGGGGCGTAAGCCAAAACTTGAAACAAAAGAGATCGAATGAGGCCGAAAAGGCTCCGCTGGATAGCGACGTTGCTCCCAGAGAAGAAGTGTGAGAGGATAATGTCATTCGAGCGACTTTGCTTACAGCGGAAATGCGTAAGAAGGTACTTCAGGAGCGTAGACTTCCCTGAACCGGGCTTTCCTTTGATAGCTAGCAGTGCTTGCTCACTGTTCGTCCAGTTTCGATAGCTCTCTTGGCCGAGAATCCAGCTGCAGGTTCCTTTAGTTTCCCCTCTCACTAGGTGCTCTCTCGTTTTCATCTCGGGAAACGCAATTGATGCCAGCATCTCTGATCCGATTTGTGAGTCTTGAATTTTCGTCAGGTGTTTGGCGGGAGTTTACCTTGCTCGTTATCGGTCAACTCAAGTCTTTTCTTCAGCGTTAGTAACTTAGCCAATCATCCCTAAATGTAGTGAAGGATTCCTAACCTTGATTCCGGATTGACCTCAAGTGACGCTCTGACCTCCTTAACAATCATATTATAACCCGCATCCTCGCGATTCGAGAACTTGGTCATCTTCTGTTGGTTGTTAGTGAATCCATACCTCAAGGTTAGATATCAAGCATCGCGGCTCACCCGGTGATCAGCACGAATAGGATAGTGCGGTACTCCATCTATCTTCGCAGACTGTTTGTCCACAACCTGCCACAGGTCAGCTAGGGACAATGCCGAAGGCAGAGACATGCCATGCCAATACTAGACTCCATTGTTTCGTAGAAGCAAGAAACTCGTATCGATTTCTGGTTTTCCCTTGCAAGAGCACTAAAGTTGTCGACGGTTTCAATGAGCATATCCGATTGTCGTCCAAGAAACTCGATGAGCTTTGGATTGACACCGATTTTGAGACTCTTGCACAGCTTCGCAAGGCTTCCCAAGTATTGTGCCATACCAGAACCACGATGAGGTGTACCAAGGAACAGGACGCCAGCAGTACGTTCGAAAATAAGCCTCGTTTCGCGTTTGCGGCTTTGGGACCACGATAAAGCCTTTTGCAGTATGAGTCCGCCGAGGCTGTGGGCAATGAACACGATACGTCGATGCCTCTGGGACTACTTAGCCACAGAACCTTCGAAAGCATTTGGAGCTTACCGTATTTGTGTCGCTCCGTAGCTTCTCCAGTTGGTTCACTAGATCGGTTGCAAATCCAGGCACGCTGTCCTGGGAAACCTTCCGCTTTGGGCCCATGTGTGCGTCGTACTGATAGGCAAGAATCCGGGCGTACGGAAAGTCCACCGGCAAAAACTCCATGGGCCAGTATACTTTGCGCTCATCGTCAACATGAACCCAGGTCTGATAAGCATTACCCATGAGCCCATGTAGGAAAACGATGTCAGCGTCCGCAGTCGGAGTATCAATAAGTGTCGTGAGACCGAATTTTCTGCCATTTCGAAATTCTTCCGTCAACGGGTTAGGCTTCTCCACTCCGGCTAGGACGGGTCGGCCTGGAGGCGATGGTTCAGCATGTCTAGAGGTGTCGCCATCTAAACATGAAAGGGGAGAAACTGAGGATGACTGAATAACTGTGCCTTTCCATCGAAGCCGTGCGCTAAAGGGAAACATCTGAACTCAAACGACGTACCCAAAAGAAGTAAATGAGAAGCCCAAGAGGTTGTAGGCGGGTATAAGTCCGCACTCATAAGAGCACCAGCTCCCTCATTGCCTGACGGCTAGGCGCTCGAGGGTGAATGAGAGGCGCAGGGTGCTGATACGCGACTCTAACTGCGCCACAACATGCACTACGTGAACCAATAAACCGCATAGAGTGGCGCTTCAAGAGAAATGATCGATTCGGACTTAAAGATGCGAGTGGGGCCTCAAAGGATCTACATACCTTACAAGCTCATACCGAGCTCGAAAACCACACGTTGGCTGATTGACGTCGGTTGTTCCTCTTAAGACCTGCGAAGGAACCTATGTTGAGGCTGAGGGTCATCTTTGGAGAACCTCGCGGTCGCCTGTGGTGACTTAGATGCGGCACAGCATAGAGGTAGGAGATTGACGAAGGGCATACAGTACCGACGAGGTTTGTGTTACATCCCTGGGCCAATTTTGCGGAGAGGGGCGGTATTCATCTTCTCGTTGTCTCTTGGGTGTGGAAGCCTGTTGACGTCCCCCATTTCTGCCTAGAGACCCCTTCCTATGTCACGCATTAGGTTCTGCAATGTAGGTTTCTGCTCTTGAATAGTTATCTGGACGTTCGACAAGCGTGCAACCGAATCAAATGGTCCATTCATAAGCTCCAAGCGGAGCCGGGATTCCGTGCCTTTGGAAGCGAGCCATTGGCTCTCGAAGCGCCATTTGAATGACCGCGTGCGCCTCATACCGATGATAGCCGCCATCGTAATGCTCCTAAAACCGAGCATCGCGGACTCCTAGGGGGTTAAAGAGTAACATTCGGAGTCGAGCTATTATTCAAGAAATGAACTACCCGTATGTACAGTATTAGCTTTTGAGGCAAGTACGAGTACAGACGGGGCTCATCACCCTCCCCTAAGGAGAGCAGAAGACTTCTGCTAATGCAGAAAGGAAAATGCATGTACGTTGCCGACTCTGACGTCTTCTCCTGACCTGGGCGAGGTGACGAGATACCACAAGTTTTTGTTGGCGCGAAGGAGCTGCTGCGGAGAATCAGATCTTGCCACAGCCGGTGTGATGTCCATCGGTTCAAGAGGACTGAAGTCAGAGACGTTCGGCCAGCTGAAGTGGAATGTTTTCATCGCCTCGGGACCCCATAAAACCTTGAAGAAATGGTGATGAACCATCGTACAGAAATAGCACCTGGGGTGTGTCTCATTGAGGTTAACAGGAAAGTAGGGAAACTAGTGCCCGGGGATCCTGTAGCTCTGCAGCTGCAAAGTATCCCTTATTCTCAACGACACCTCGATCCTTCACTACGGCAGTGTACTTGACAACCCATTGAGGTATCACATCTCCGCGCAATCCATCCGAGCTATTATTACAGCAACCACTAGGCGCCAAAATGCCAATTCCTTTTTCAGGACCCAGCAGTTCCCGCAGTGTACCCGGAGGCAAAATGTCGGTACAGTCATTGTGCGTTAGCAGCTCAATCCCCTCTTGTTTCGCAAATATTATCAGAGGCTTCGGCACAACACAACAATCGCGCACGTTAATCTGATCCACAGAAGGGCGCACGCGAACCGATTGCAGAAGACGAGCAAGTCGATGACTTCCAAACTCGGAGAGACCGAGCCTTGCGATGGTACCCGCATCGTGCAGCGTTTCCAGGGTGTTCCACGTTTGAACGATAGAGTTTGTGTCCTCGATTACTCCGCCTGTTGGATCCGAGAGCCCAGAGAGCGAGGCAGCATCTGAGTGCTCGTCCTCCTCTGATTCGTCTTCGGCATCGAAAGCAATGCCGGGAAATGAGACTATGAGCAAATCGATGCTCGACACGCGCAGCTCCCTGAGAACAAGATCTATCGCCTCCTTTGCGTGCTGGCAGCGTTTCGAAGGAGGTACGTGGGGAAGGTAAAAAAGCTTGACAGTGATGTCATAGGCAGAACGTTCTTCCGCCAAACCGGAGGTGTCCAATGTAGGGGCATATAACTTATCGCCTTCTTGAGCGCTCCATGACCGAAAGGTGCTGTCGGGTGCTGAAGAAGCGACTGCCTGCTCTCGGTGGGAGTCGAAATTTGAGCGAAGCGCAGCAGTCAGCTCAGCGTTTGACTTCGATACGAGAGGGCGACGGACCACGGAGGGACCGCTTCCCATGATATTGCTAGTACGAGCATTAGCTGCGATACAGTCTGTTATGAGGCTCCATACGACGTAGAGAGAATGAGCTTCATTGTTGATCATAGGAGTTGAATTAGCCTTTAGACTTGAATGTTGCGAGTGTGCTGGCGGCAGGTGTCGAGCCGAAGAGTACAGCCATACGACGAGAGTACGCGTCTGAACGTCCTCTTCGTTGGCGGCTAACAATATCAACTGGTGAAGTGGGGAAATGGTGGGGCAGGCCGTGGAGGTCAGTGCGTACGTACGGTAGTAGGAGATTCCTTACGGGTAGAGGCTTGGCGTGGCGCGAATCGTAACCTCCAGTCCGCTCCTCAACTCCACACTAATCGAAACCGCGGCAGACAAGGAAGCGGAAAGCCCAACAGCTAGCACCTCCTGCTCGAGCTGGGAACAAAATGCCCATCAAGTAGTTTGACCTGGTGCGCATATGATACAACAGCAATGCTAACAGCATCAGGTATTTAATCTTGCTGTCGCGCCAGGGCAAAGTGGTATGGCCTCGTATGTGAATATCTGGGTACCTCGGAGGCTAATGCCCTTCTCCAGCGGCTGGCCAAATGGTTCTCCACTCTCTCTCCGAAGGACAAGGCCAAAGTTGTAAAAGACGTCACTCAACTCGTTCTCGCTCGCCGCACTAGGATGTGCAACTTCCTCGAGTACAAAGGTGCTGTCAACTTCCATAAACGGTGTACCTTCCAGACTAATATTGACCCCCAGATACCAAAATTGTCTACCGACGCTATGCCTCCCTCTACTTCATTGCAGGATGCGCCTCCACCGACAACGAGCTGATCACCCTCGAGATTGTCCATCGCTTTGTCGAACAAATGGATAAATACTATGGCAACGTCTGCGAACTCGACATCATATTCAATTTTCAGAAGGCATATTTTATTCTGGACGAGCTTCTGCTGGCGGGTGAAATGCAGGAAAGCAGCAAGAAGAATCTCCTTCGTTGCATCAGCCAACAGGACAGCCTGGAGGACATGGAGGTAAGCGAATAATTGTTCGTACTTCCGCCGTCCCTTTTGATGCTGCCACGCTCTCCTCTCTTTCACTTCCGATGCTAATGGTCAACGCTGCTTGTCAGGCTGAAGATGACATCGTCACGAAGATCATGTAGAAGCGCCTGATGCCATCCGTTTTCCACTATCGTGTCCGAAATCCTCACTGCTTGCAAAATCTGGTCATCCCATGCCAGCGCATGTAAACCTTTAGGCCCCATTCCTGGCTAATGCGAAGACCAGATGACACATACTCATCTCACGGATGCTGGGCTACTGTGAGCCGAAGTTCTGACCGGATGTCTATGAGTTCAACGCCAGTCCGTTGTTTGCTGTGTGAGAAGTCAGTCTGGGTCAAAAGACATTGCGCTTTACATTCTCGTCCAGACCGGCGGTCAATTCTCTACGGTTCGAACAAGCATAGGGGAGACTGAGAAGGAAAGCTGTAGCCCGTACTTTTGGAGAGGCACGAGTGACCGGCCGTAGGCTGGGTAAGGCGAATTCCTGTTCTCACTATATGGATGAGTAGAACCTTGAACACCTCGTTTGGCAACCATGAGTTGTATCTCAAATGGCAGTTCCATGGCAGGCCCGCCTTTCGCACACAAAACATCCATACATACCCACTCTCGTCATCTCATGTGTATACTCTCGCCTGGTTTGTATCACAGGCAAGCTTGTCTCATGCAGGTTATGTATGTGCATATGTATCTACCTGTTCTCTATTCATTGCCTTATTTCGCTCATGTCGAGGTCCGCCACTCCCGGACTCAGCATCTCAGAGAGAATCGGGCATCGAACGGAAGCTGTAGGTACGTATCTTGTCCTTGGCTTGTGGTTTTAGGCTGATGAAATTGCTACCAGTTCATCTTGTTACCTATTGGAGATCGCGACTGATGCACGTTCCCTTTTACTGGGCTTTGGTCACCCATCCGAATATCAAACCAGCCTTGCGGGGAATGAGCACAGGGTCCTGCACTAACAGCGACAGATGCCGGTTCACGAGGCGTCAATCTGTCAATTCTTTCAACTTGTGGCCTCTTGCATAGCCCACGCCCCCTCATTTGATTGACTGTGCCGAGCGGTTATGTTTACCATGTGTCCTCCCTACCCAATCACGCGGGGGACGTCATCCTTGGCGTCGTTTGACCTTGTTCGCGATCACCCAACGTGGGCAACGTCGACCCCCTCACCAACAAACTCCCTTCCCAGCGCATTCGCCATGTCTTCCAGTTCCGTAGTCACCAGCTAGACTTTATGTCTAGCTATTATAGTTCACAGTGATTGGTCTTTGCAGCGAGTCTGGAGCAATTATCCTCGATTTGACGCGGAAGTGACAACACACCACAACCACCACTCCACCTGCCGCTCTTCCACGCTATAGCCCTCTCACTCGCACTGAGTTCCCCTCACTTTCTGTCAACTAAAGGCTTGGGATGCAATCGTTACCCAAACAGACACAATGAAGGTATACTGGTCTGGTCAAGCTATGGTGAACGGCGCAAGCTAATAATGTACGTGCAGTTCATTCCTATCCATAGTTTTGAGGACGTGAGCGATGCGCTCTGCTTTGAGCACGGAGACATTCGCATTTCCGGCAGTTGTGAGCTATTCACAACTAAGGCGACCAAGTGTGACAAGAAGCTCTACAAGGCAATCGACAAGGAGCTAGAGGCGAGACACGAGTCCGTTCTGCGGCTTGCAGCATCCTTATCACCACCTCAAGCAGAAGAGTTTGCCATATCTTCAAACCTGTCACGCTCATCCCCATTTGGTAATCTCAGCCAGCCGTCCAACCGGCGTACCTTTGCGTATCTCATCGCTACACTGAACGCCAGCCATCCCGACTACAACTTTTCCCACTTCTTGCGTCCGACCGACTTCGACAGGGAGCGCAGTCTGCGGGATGTCATACAGAATGTTGATTCGAAGGTATTTGGGGCGCATGGGCAAACTGCTCCTCTCGGACTTCAGACTCCAGGGGGAAGCTTCATGTGGGGCCCTAGAATGTGGAACCTGATCGATGAAGAAATGGATTTGGAGGCTTGCGAGATATACAGCTTCCACCCCGACCAGAACCCGTTCGACGAAGACGATCCCGCTCTCTGGCGTCTGCACTACTTCTTCTTCAACAAAGGCAAGAAGCGTGTGTGCTACTTGTACCTGCTTGCTACCTCCGAATCCATGGAATTCTACGAATACGATTCGGATTCCACCGATGTCTTCATTGATACCGGCACTCTGAAGTTCGGCACGAGGGGCGGCCTGGGAACGGGCCCTGGCAAGCTAGCACGGTACTGGTCGGGAGATAGGGCCGAGGGGTTTGAAAATGGAGAAGAGACAAGCTCCGGAGGCACAGAGAAGGAACACTCGACGTCCTTCGCAACCTTCTCAGGCAGCAATGACGGCACCATGAACTCTATCGGCACGAAACCCCGTGAGCGCAGGAAGGGCGACGTGCGAGCTATGAGCGAGGGAGTTGCTGAGTCTATTGAGCTTTAATGAGCTGTTCTGATGCCTCTGCGGCGTTTTGGGTGTACCGTGGGCTGGCTGCTGGGACGGCGGCGCGACGTTTGCGGCGGTCCTTTTTTGTTCTTGCGATCTATCCATATCGCGCTTGCTGTAGTCGACAGGCGTTAGGAGTTTCGTCGGCTTCACGTAGGGGTTGCTTTGACGATACCATGGCACTGTAGCGTAACGATAAATTGATCGATTTTATTATTGCAATCGCTTATGAATCCAGAAGTCCCGAATTCCACGTCTTTCATAGTCCTTTTAACAGGGGATTAAGGTTCATGTAACGAGAATCTGTCCAAAGTTTGTCCATCCTACCCTGACACTCTGCTTCTGTGGAGCTTTCCTTGAGACTACAATTGTGATCATACTGACTTGAGTTCTGCGACATGACAAGATGCCTCTCCACTCTGGATACGATTGAGTTCTCACCTGCTTGGGTGAGAGATTTGAGCGGAGACAGTGTTCCCTCAACCTTGAACAGCAAGCTTTATGGCAGAGGGATTCGTGGCATGCCACAAGTAATGATGCTCTACGAATGGAAGAATATGGCAGAGAGTATAAGAATAGAGCAGCTACTTCAAGGAAGCTACTCGACTGTCACCTTCCACACAATGTCAAGCCCATCGGAAGGAGGTACGAAGGGACCAGGGGGACGTCTGTACTGTACTGCCGTACGTACGGATGTACGTTGGTATGATGGCTAAGTATTGGCACCTCCTCACTACACCGATCAGAAAGTCGGAGCTGTCCTACCAGGCCAGTTTGCAGATAAAGGTAGCTACGACTTTCTATGCTTCTCTGCGCCACAAAAGAAATTTTAGCCGTCCTCGCTAGTAAAAGCGCCCAGGATAGCAGCTACAACTTTCTGAGTAGTGTGGCGAAAAAGTGTCAATACTTTCCCCCGGAGACCAACGTAGTACAGCTTTGAGCTTGCCCTTTCGAGTTCTGGATGCCTGTCGCGCCTGGTTCCTGCACGGGACCGGAAGAACTGGCGTGCTGGGTGTCGGCTGCAGTTACATACGCTCCTGACCGGCTTGGCCTAGGCGATTTCCACCTGGTCACCTCACGCCAGCAGTTTGTCGACGCGTCCAATTTCCACTACTCGGACACTACACGTATCCAACACGGACGGCTTTATCGGTAACTTCCTGAACATATATGCCATAATCGTTCCTAGATTCTCTAATCTTCGACTCGGTATTCGTGGGCCCTACCCTCCTCGGAATTCTCTCATATCTTGCACTCCATCGTTGCCTTATCCGTGATGGCACATCAATCCATCCCGGGACCGGAGGGACGCCTCAACGGAATGCTACGCTCTGCAACTGCTGATGGAACTTCCTCAAATGGCGCTGAACATCCTGATCCTACACTCTCCCTTTCTCGACTTCTCGAAGAGGTTCATCCTGAGATTCCCCAGACCAAAAATCCCAACACCAACACGTTGACTCCATCTGAGGTTACCAATGGCATTGAGGCCCAGTCAGCCGGTAAATTCGAGATGGATCTCGATGACGACATCGTGGCTAAGGCGGAACCTGTCGAGCCGAATGTATCTTTCCCGGACAATGACGAGGTTCCGCAGTGCTTGATCTTCGGCAATGACGCTGGTCCCCACGAGGTCCTGATTCCAATGCGCCACCTGCAAAAGCTCCCCAAGGATGTGCTTCGCAAGATCCTCAGCCAAGGAGAGAGTCTGGGCAATTTTCATCGCCTCGGTAGTACGCCTCACTGCGAATCGCTGATCCGAGTCAAGCAGTTCCTAGATCATGGCGACTACACACCATTTAAGCCTTACACCGCCCTAGAGTATATCGATAGCTCCGGAGCTACGCAGAGTTGGCCTGTTGCTAAAAAGGACACACCGAACGCAGTTGCGTCTACGAAGGGCACACATGCTCTCTTTTTGAAGGAGATAGACCTGTACCTTTACGCCGCCGAACTAGGCTATTCCGAGCTTCTCAAAGTTTCGTGTGAGAGAATCTGCACCAAATATCCCAAGTCCCCACAAGGCATACTGGCGTTGATTGAACGGGTCTATGACGTCGCAGCGAAGATTCAAGACACACACATGATGTCGCGTATACAGGACTACACGAACGCCAACTGCAAGGAGCTGACAAAGCTGCCCGCTTTCGTACGCCTTCTGCGCAGTCAGCTTGTGGCCAAACCTCCCCTCGGGCCGCTTCTTCTCGAAGCGTATATCAGCTCTAGCGATGGAGCACGCCGGGAACTCGCTCAAAAGGAGCCAGCTAGCCCGCAGACACCTGCCATCAAGCGTCCGCCGCCTCCACGTCCGGCTTCGACAAATCTTGCGTCGGCGCTGCCGGCCTTGGTGGAAGCGTTGTCGACTGGCGCCCTAGTTGTTGCTCCGGATAACGGTTACGGAACACTTCTAGTCAACGGGCGTATGGTGGGCCGTAATACCGATTTCCATTTCGCCCGCGGGGAACTCCTCGTCACAGACTTATCGACGGAGTCACACAACAGCCGTAATAATATCCTCGTCACAAACTCCCGTGGGGAGAAAGGGGATATCCTCAAGACTTTAGTCAAGAGTGTCCCTATGGGTCTGGGGGCGTTTCGATCCGAAGGTGAGAACTACCATGTCCTCACTGCCACTAGCTGCATCAATGGTGGATGCATAGCTCGCTTCTCAACATGGCCTGCGATCTGGCATTTTACCTGTTCGCATGGAGAGTCTGCGTTGCCGACCACAGTGTTTCTTTGACTGCGTCAAGCGAGCTGCTGGTCATATGAGCAACGTCAAGTCTTTCTCGTTGTGTGTTGCAGCGCTAATTAATATACAGGTGACGGAGTGAACTGTGGAGCGAGCTCGGACCGTGAAGGCCGTGCCCACCGCTCGAAGCACGGCTCCCGGTCCCGGTCTCCCTTCCGCCGGTTCTAGTTGGCCCACACTTTCGAGCTATAGTGGGTTGGGCGGGCGGATTATCACACCTTCTATCCTCTGCGGCGTAGAGTCAGGAACGAATGCGGCGTGTCTCATGGCTTCAAAGCCGTCAGTCAAGCTTGCTCGGTGTGTGCGAGACTGCAAGATGCCGCTGTTAGTGCGCGGGATAGAGATTCCCAGAGACAGAGCGAAACAGGGCGTTGCCATGAATGACGAGGGAGTGGAGTTTGGAGGGGTTAAGAGTCATGGAAGAGCAATCTTCAGATTTAGTGGAACAACTGTTCCTTAATGCCTGCTGGAGCCAATAAACTCAACTTTCATTCCCCCTTCCATCTACCATTGATGGACGCTGGTCATAAGGCATAAGCAGCCGAGCAGCTGACATTAAGAAGGCGTAACAAAGGCCTGATACAGGCACTACAAAATGTCAATTGGTTCCCCCCAAGCCGCAACATAGATGCGAACTTAAATGCGGATGTTCTAAACCGACCTGGGAAGCTCCTGGCCAGCATCGGCGCGACTGCAGCTTGACGGGAAAGCTGCAGAGCCGATACGGATCCGATTTTCGTTCCTTAACCTATCTTTCCATGTTCCCTCTCTCACTGTCTCCCCCAAGATCCGTCATGATGGTTCGCTTAACTCTGACAACACTCCCTTTATCGCGTATGAGTTCTTGAACTACGGATGTACAGGCTCGTAGAGTGTTCCGCCCTCACATGCAGCTTTAGTACGCGTGTGTGCTTCTGCAGATGGTATTGGACTACAACAAGGAAGGCACGTAAGTGCTACAACCTGTGCCATATTCGCCCGGAATTGGCACAGTGATGAAGGATATTGAGGGAGAGAGCGGTAAAATAGTGGGTAAGGCGTTCGGGAAACAGTGAATATTCTGCGTAGTCTTGTCCGGAGCGAGCACAACCACGTGCTAGAACTTGGTCCTCTCGGGCAAAGGCTGGAGTTGCCAGGATAAGTATCGTCACGTAAAGGGCGATGACGAATGAAGGAGATGGATCGAGATTCGAGAAACGGCAAGAGAGCCAGAATAAAGCGGGGAGGCTGCTCGCCGCATGCAAACACTACGGATGTAGTGATAGGCTACTCTAATTGTTCCCCGCGCGGTCTCAGAAGAAGCGTGGTGCTGGACGTTGGCTGTCTACGGTACGGTAGTTCTAGCGTTCACACACCGGACGGCAGTAATTGATGAGTGGCCGGCGTGGACTGGCCCGCCTGGCGCGCTGCACGGTGCCAGTGAGGTGCGTCGGCCAACCATAGGTCGCCGTGGCCTAGTCGCAGCGGTTAAGGCGATGCAGCTGGGCAAGAATAGACCAGGTTGTCAGGAGCGCCAACTGGGGGCTGCGGGGGCGAATAGAGGGGAAAGTCTGGGGATTGGGAGGATGTGCACTATTATCTCAAACTGCGCGTGATATACATGAATGGAACAGGGAAGAGGTGGTAAGTACGATGAACAGACATAAGAGTGGGTGAAAAGCAGGCGCTCCAGGCACAACGATGGAATGGTAGAGCACGCCAACGCGGACGGAGATGATTATACGGGGAGAGTTCGCCTCAGGGCGAGAACAGAGGATCAGGTCTGGATATGATGCCTGGCGGATCCCACCGATGTGATCATGGCTGGGTGGTTCCCAGCAGTTAGAGCCCAAGGATCGCGTTGTACCGTACGTACCAAGAGCCGGGCCAGTGACAGGTATGATGTGCAAGAACCGATCTTGAACATTCCATCGTCCTGAACTGATCTCAATAGAGATGAGAAAAGGGAGGAAGAAGGGCGGAAGAGGCTGAAGTGAAAGAGATATCTCAAAAGACCCAGGAGACCTACCGACGCAGACTCGCGGGCAGACGGGCAACAGTCGTGGCGTGGTCCGATCGCGAGTCACCTGTCGGAGAGTTTAGAGGGTGTGCCCTGAGCTCGGCCCTGAAAATAGCCAGGGTGTGGAGGGGAAGAGGAGGCAGTCTGTGCGTTAACTGGGCAGAGGGAGGAAGGGAGAGAAGGGCTGAATGGAGGGGTTTGTACGTACGGTACGAGGTAGTAGTGAGGGAGAAATGGAGGAGTCTCCGCCGCCCCACTGGACAGAGGGAGGATCAAAAAAGAGAGAGGAAGAAGAGCAGGAAGAAGCAAAAGAAGCAGCACCAAGCGGGAGGAATCCCCTACATCCATACACACAGTTTACGGTACTGTGGTCGAGATGCCCACTATCGTCTGCCTCTCATAACCACACAATACCCCCTGGATTTGGTGGAAACGCAGGCGGACCAGGCGGGTGCTTTGTGTGAAGCGCGCTGCTGGGTTTGAGTGGCTCAGGGACCAAGCGCTAAACGCTATCGGGCGTTCACCCACGCCTTCGCGCAAGGCCGTAGACCAATCTTAACCAATGATAGCCTCAGACCTACTAGCTTCGCACCAATGGGACTTGCCTCAACCCTGGTACTTGCACTTTTTCACCCTTCGTCCCTTCCAAAAGTTCAAGGTGGTTCCTGCCCCAAAGGCCACAGTGCCAAGCCCCCAATGGTTGTCTCCCTCTCTAAAGCCCACCCTCCTGGCTTTCCCGTACCACTTTCTCTTCTTCTGCTGCCTCATTGACCTTTCTTCTCTTCTCATCCTCTCCTCCTCCTCTTCTCTCCCGCAACCTCTCCTCTCGACATTCCCTCACCACTCCCTCTTCCCTCTCTCTCCTCCCTTCTCCTTTCTCCTCCTCGAAAGTCCGCCTTCCACATCGTTTCCTTTCCTCGGGCTTCTCACCCCAGTAGCTTATTAGCAGGATTTTAATCGCAGTCCGCGGAGCGCGCGCCCGTCGCTGCCCTTTTGGCTTGAAGCCTTCCACAAACTCCACCATCCGAACAACCGTATCGTTCACGCAACCTCCCACAAAAGGCTATCACAGCAGCTCCGCCTTCCGCACCTGTTGTGGCATCACGCTTGCAACTCTTAGATCAAAATCCCCCAGTCCTTCCAGCATCTGCATCATTTGTTCATACTTTCTTGCCATTCGGAAGAAAAGACACCAGTCGCACGGCTCGTGGTTTCGACGTTCTGTCCACTCGGTTAGCTCGCGTCATTCGCACAACGTTTACGTCTGTCTGTCGCGTCTTCTACCGTTGGTCGTTTGACAAGCTATCCATCATCGCCATTGACAGTTCTCCTCGTCGCCCTGGAACACGACCATCGGCTGCCGTTTCGATTTTTACCGCATCAATTTTTCGTTCTCAACTACCTCTAATCCCTAATCCACGCTTCATCGACTGCGTCGGTTTTCGCTGATCGCCTGGCTCTCACGCAATCAGCTGTACAAACGTCTCTTTGTCCTTCGCGTCAGTTCAAGGGTTCACACCTCCGGCTTCCAGGACAGATACATCGCAATCTGTCCCGATACGCGTCAGCAACCCCATCACTCACGATTTCACCTCTGACTTTTGTTAGTCGTGAGGCCAATCGGCACTCCTTGACCGCCGGAGAACGTCATCTCCGACTTCTAAATCACACGCTCCGCACTTTGCGTGAGATTCCTCTGTTCTTCGACACCTGCTCATTTTGAGTACGACGCTGGCGGTTTTACTCAAAATGTCCTACAACAATTTTCCAAACAATGGCCTCGGCATGCCCTCTGCCGGCTTTGCGTCCCGCGGCAAAGGCAATGGTCTCAAGCGTCTGAGCGTTGCTGCTCCTCCTAAGATCAACTCAATCAGCGAAAACCATGTGGATAGCACTCCGACCCCGCCTCGTACCAGCCGTTCACATCTTCTTGCCAATCTGCGCACCGCTCCTCGCACACCCGCGGCTCCAACTTCCGCTCCTCTAAGCCAGCCACAGTACGGCATGAACGCAGCCCAGTACGGAAACCAAGGCAATATTGGCACGGGCCAAGGTGTCCCCCATACGTCGATAGGCACGAACTTTCCGAATTCGTCTCGCCAGTACACCATGGCCGCTGGCCAGCAGTATTATGCTTTGCCCGAGGTTCTTGCACCGCCTCCTGTCGAGATGGATGAGAGCTTTGAGGATCCTGACACCTTTGCGCGTCTCCAAGCGACAAAGCAGTACCTTGCTCTTCGCCAGCAGATGCTTCAGGAACAGCTGAGGGTTCTCAATCTCAGCGCCCAGATGCATGGAATGAATCTTGGCGGCCAGCGTCCCTCGACTCATGGCTACCCCCAGACGCCCGTCACTCCCCATATGGGTATGTACAACCAGCAGCAGCAGCAGCCGATGAATATGCAGCCCATCATTCAGGAGGCACCTGGGCACCCTGGCCTCTATCTCGTCATCAATCCCCTTACCGGCGCTTACACATATGCCGTTGACGAGAGCATGCAGCAGGAGCCCCAGTTGGCCAATTCGCCTCCTCCGCCAACGCCGAGCCACTCGACTAACTTCAATCTTGGCACTCCGACATTCCGGGCGCAAGTCTCGCCGCCGGCCGAGGCCGAAAATTCCTACACTCGTAGTATCTCGCCTCCTAAGAAGACGCCTTCGCCTCCGCAGGATGTCACGCCTTTGCCTCCTCCGTCTGTCAACGCCTTCCGTCGTGGTCACCACAAGAAGATCTCGTCTCTTGCATTGAACAACACTGCTGTCGCTGATGGACCAAAGTCTGCATTTGTTCGTCCTGTTGGCATGCCTCAGACTCCCACAACGGGAACCTTTGGTCCAGGTCAGGCACGCGCTGGCGAGCACCCTTCTCGCCAGCCTCGCGGTCCGCCAAACATCGAAGAGCTCGTCGCCAAGCCTACCACTAAGCATGCTGGAAGTAAGAACTTTGCTACCCGTCAACGTCGTCAGGCGCTGCACAGCCTTGTCCGTGCTGGGCTTGAGCGTCGTGTTGCCCGTCCGGGAAGCGGCAGCGCTGGAAGCATGACTCCCGTTTCCGAGACGGAGTTGACGTTTTCCGTTCCTTCGGATAATGATTCCGATAGCGGTCGCAGCGTCAACGGTGGCGCCAGTCTTTCCAACAAGATCAGCATTGGAAGCCTGCGGGCTGTTGCCAATGGCGCCATTGGATCCGAGCGCAAGGCATCCAAGGAGCGTTTGAGCTCATCCAGCGAGCCCACCAGCGAGAGTGATTCGGCCGACAGCAAGAGCTCAGTTGGTCAGCGCCGCAAGGCTCCTATCCTAGCTCTTGCGAATGCTGCCGAGAAGCGGAAGGGGAATGTTTACTAGACGCGTTGGAGGATTTCCAAGGCTGGATACTTTCGGAGTCCGCTTTATCCACGCAGTCTCGTGGGAAATCTGGGAGTCTCTTCTCCGCTAATTGTGCTGCTGGAGCACTTCGCGGCGGAAGTTCGGTCACTGAGGTTGTGTAACGACCCTTTATGACATGGTTCTATTTCAGTTTCGCAGTGATTTTTTCAGACTTGTCTCCTCCGTGCACCGAAGGATGTTCCGACAAGGACCTGTATTATCTGCGACATTCAAAACTCCACGATCTTCACTTCTTCACACGCTCGCTTCTGCCGTCAGCCACGTGCGTCCCGAGTCCCTAGTAGCTCTGGGTTATCTTGGTTCCGACAGGCATTGAATGTGTCAGCTTCGCAGCTTTTATGGCTTGCCATCATCATGTTCTCGCATCCCACGTCCCTTTTTACGATATTCCATAATGAAGCAAAGGGGTCAAACTCTTGACATACAAATGGATGGGTGGAATCTGCGCATTTGAATCCTTTTGTTCTACACCGCGCGTATTTCCGTTCTTACTCGTCTGTGTAATGGTCTCGCTGACACAAAACTTCGACTTTTGCCAGTCGGCCATGCGTTGTCATTACCTTTCGATTACTCGCGTTTCCTTGCGTTGACGTATGTACGCGCGAGAGGTGAGGGTTTGATTCTTCGCGATGTTGAGTTAGACGCGGTACGGGGTTGGCGTTGGCTTCTAGCTTTCTCCACGTCTTGGCTGCTCTGTTCTTTTGTGAATATGGAGTGTTTTGGAGTGGAATGTCTCCATTAGCTCCAGTCTTGTTGCTGAATAGTTTCTGGCGGCGGTGAAGGACTGGCTACGGTCTTTGGCTACAGGAATGTTGTGTTCGTTCGGCAAACCCCGGTTCCGTGACAGGAGCCGGACGTTGCAGGATACGCAGGCATGAGTCCTGGTAGTCGGCAGCTTGCTCAGGTGCCCTAGATTCTGTGCCTGTAGAGCTTTTTGGATTGGGGAACGGGTTATGGGATAATAGATACAAGAGCAATCGATTCAACGAATGGGTTCTCTAAGGGATTGTTAGAGTGCATTCAGACAGAACCGTAGACGTGTTCTGCGGCAATTTGCTAGCTAGTGGACGGTCGTTGTCTCTTCCGAAGGTGCTCGAACTGTGAGATATGGTGCTATCTCCTAGGATTCCTCAACCCCCGCCTTCCTCCTTCCAATTTCTAGTACATATTCATGCGGGCCGCCAGCCACTCCCGCTCGAATTCACACCAACCTCATGCGCGCGACCCTCCAGAGACCATCAAAAAGGAAACACGGTTAGCAACTTCATCACATGTTATAGTGTTTATCATCTCGTCGTCCACTCTTACCGTAGCAGGCTTCCGCCCTGCTGCTCGGCTGCATGCCGCCAGCTCGAACTCTTCCCGTCGGACGTAACCTTAACGCCCAGCTGCTGTGTCCCGCCGGGATCACCGCTTCATTCGCGTGCAAACGCGGCACAGCAGAAGGTTTGGGAGAGGAGCATGGTGGGGCTGCTGGTAGGATGGGCGCAAGGCTGTCAGCGGCATGAACGGTCCGCGGCAGCTTAGCTCTGGAGTCTGGCCCATGGTTGCACTCCGTAAGCTGGTACTTAAAGAGTCATGAAGTGGCAACGGCTTTCTAACAATCATATTGACCTTCAACAATGGATTTTGATGATGCTACCACGTTTTCTTTCCTGGGCAAGAAGAAGTATGGGAAAAAGAAAAAGTCAGCAG
This sequence comes from Trichodelitschia bisporula, assembly GCA_010356995.1. Classification (NCBI taxonomy): domain Eukaryota; kingdom Fungi; phylum Ascomycota; class Dothideomycetes; order Phaeotrichales; family Phaeotrichaceae; genus Trichodelitschia; species Trichodelitschia bisporula. Next base: position 415,190 of record ML996702.1, read on the forward strand.
CTATATTTGAAGTTGCACCTCCATCACCCCCGCCTCCAGTCCCAGGAGATTCGGTGGCCGAGGATGCTTGGAGCCTTCGCTTCAACGCCCGTCCAACGCACTCGTACGCACCCTTCCTAGGCATTTTCATCGGGCTAACAAACATGTGCTTAGTGTTTATGACAAGCGTTGCCACGAGACTCCAGTCGGAAGTTCTGTGTACTACATACACCCGGGAATCATTGCGCCGTATCCGAGGCTGAGCTCCGATTTTGGGTGGGGCAAGCACCCTCATTTTGGCGATATCGATCCTGATATCGGCCACACGCTCGTCCATTTTCTTTACACCGGATCCTATGAGACCCTTAAGTCAGATGATATCCCATCTGCGGACGATAAGCTCAAAGAGTGCAAACGCGCTTTCCTTTCTTACCAAGCCGCAATCGCATACGACCTCGATGGCCTCGTCGAACTCGCCAGAGAGCGAGTCAAAGCACTCCGGGAGTTTGTCACCATCTTCGATCTCCTTCAGATGGCAGAGACCGTTTACCCCAAACTTCCAGAGCATGAGGAATGGTTGGCCATCTACCTGGCTGCCGAGGCCAAGGCAGAGTTCAAGCTAGACAAAACCATCTTCCTCAAGGAATGCCTGCATGCACACGTAGGAGAGACACCCAGAATCAACAGTGTCTTATTCACCGTCATGGCCGAAGCGCACGAAGAGGAAATAGTCGCCATGGTCGAAGCGCATGAGAAGGAACGGGCCGCCATGACTAAAGAATTTGAAGAGAAACAGGTCAGCATGGCCAAAGCATATGAGGAGGGACGGGCCGCCATGGCCGCAGCATACGAGGAGAAACTCACCAAAATTTCCGCCAACCCCGTGGCGGCAGAGCCGAATTCCGCAAACAGGACTTCAGCACCCTGTGAAGCTGAACAACCGTCACCTCGCTCGTCATCTGAGTTCTCTGTCGAGCAGTCTTCGGAACTGGAATCCCGTCCCACTGGGAGCATACCGGAGCATCAGGCTCGTCAACCGATGCCTGAGGCTGCCACGACCGAGTCCCCGCGAGACATTCATCCCACTACACCTGTTGATGTCTTTTCTCGCTGGGGATCACACAGAAGATCCAGTTCAGCTTCCAATGTTCAACCAGCACTGGTTCCACGTCCCAAATCGGACGTTTCCGTGGAAGCTTCACCAGTGATGGTTGAAGGGCAAGACCCATGGGAGACTTGGGGCATTCCGGACAAAAAGAAGAAGGGCAAAGCAGTGGAGTTGGAGCCAGAACCGGCACCAGCACCGGGGTCGGAATCAGGGCCGAAACTGGTCCAGCCGGAGCCCAAGGACCTGGATTTCTGTGAGCCGGAGCCGGAGCCGGAGCCGGAAGTTGACGCGTGGAGCGTCTGGGGCCTCACGAAGAAAAAGAAGAAGGAAACAACCTGGAAGACGGAACCAGAACCTGAACCGGAGGCAGAGCCTGGGCAGGAGCTGGGATTCGAGCTCGACCTGGAATATGAGCCCTCGGTCAAGACGACGAAGAAACAGAAGAAGAAGAGCAGGCGCCTCGAGCCTCTCCCCGAGCCGGAGGATCCTGTTGGACCCGAACTTGAGACTGGGCTGGAGGGGCCCGGGGAATAGTTGCTGGTGTAAGAGGTACAGCCCGATAGCTCCGTCTTTGCGGAGACATCCCGTACTAATATCCGCTTGGCTTCAGATTCGCTGTTAGAACATTTGGCCTGTGGCTCAGACGAGGGAGGCAACTCCCCCGATGCCGGATTTCTCTCTCGTCGGGCTCGGAGTGACGATAGCAGCGATGATGGGTATGCAATCATTCGGAAGCAGTGATTTGGTTTTGCTTGGCTAGTTAGCGGTGTGCGAGGAAGTTGATTCCACAGTTTCTTGTTTCCAAGTTAAGGGAATTCATAATTCATTCATGATACCGTTTCGACGAAGCTAATTATCCACTGATGTCTGTCGCTCCGTGCACACCTACACAGTAGTTGATGAACAACATACAAGTAGAATACAGTCCCAATCTCCGACTTCGCAATATCAAGATTGCCAAGTTTAAAAGTGGCTGGGTGGATGGCTGAGCATGCACCGCCACACCAGCTGCTTGTGAATACCCAGGCGGAGATTTGCTCACGACAGGATGTGTCAGCTTACCCCATATCAAGACTTTACTACGGAGGTATTTCCCTCTACTGTAGCCTTTGAGCTTCCCATGCGATAACCGCTCACCTCGATTCTTGGAAATATCCAACAGCACCGATAGCGCCTGAACCTTTCGTCAGAACTTCTGCCCGAAGTGAACCCTAGTTCTAGAACTAGATTTCAACTGCCCGCGCTTACTGAGTGGCTGATCCGTCGACTTCCGCCTCATCAAACGCCCCGATCCTTCCAACTCCCAATTCACGAGGACAAGATGTCATACAGCCAATATGGTGGCAACCCGTATGGAGGTGGAAACATTGCAGACGAAGGCCGGGGCTACGGCCAAGCACAAGGAGGTTATAGCCAACCCTCGGGCGGCGTCGGCCAGACACAGGGTGGTTACAGTGCGGGTTATGGTGGAGATACGTATGGCAGCCAAGTGAGTTCTCCGAACATTGGGATCCATCATGCAGAAGAGGAATGTTCTCTAACAGCCTTATGTGCGCAGGCGCATAACCTTAATGCTCCACCCCTTGATCAGCAAACCTCCAACCAGTCCCAAGCGTCCCAATACTCGAATCAACCGAAGAATGACGAGCCCCCACGTGTACTGTCAAATTCCGACTTCTATACACGTGTTGATGGAATCCGGAAGCTGCTGCAGGAACTTTCCGACATCATTGGGCAGATCGCCGCAGAGCACGAGAAGTTGTTGACGCGCCCAGTATACGACCGTGCTGCCCTCGATAACTTGGTCAGCCAGGCACAAGCTAAGAATGCAACAATCAAGGACCAAATCCTCTTTCTCGAGAAGGATGTCTTGCGCTCAGGCAGCAACGTTGGCAAGAGTAATCAATTGAATCACATCAAACGAGAGTTCAAGAATCGCATTCAGGATTTCCAGCAACAAGAGGTGGCATACAGGCAGAGGAGTCGGCAGGCGCTTGAAAGACAGTATGAAATTGTCTACGGGAAAGATGACAGGGAGTCAATACAGCGTGCTTTGGAAAGCAATTCCCATGATCAGGGTGTTTTCCAACAAGCCGTACGTTAATGCTCGTCGAAGTTTGGCTGCTTTCGTATACTCACCCTTATTTCAGCTCCTTTCCAGCCGAAATGGCGCGTCGCAGTCTACGCTTGACAACGTTCGAAACCGACACAACGACATCGCGAAAATCGAGCAGACGCTCATTGAGCTCAACCAGCTCTTTCAGGACCTTCAGGAGACCGTTGTCCTTCAAGACCCCGCTGTTCAAGCTGCCGAACAGCAGACGGACAACGTGGTCAAAGACACAGAGCAAGCAAACACACAACTTCACAAGAGCGTCGAGCATGCTCGACGAGCGCGCAAGCTCAAGTGGTGGTGCTTTGGGATTTGCGTCCTCGTTGTGCTCATTCTGGCCCTTGTTTTGGGGCTTGTCTTCGGCCTCAAGAAGGCCTCAGACAAAGCCTAAACCTGCGTGGAAACTTCGGTTTAGAACAATTCTCTTCAAGGGGTCATCTCCCATAGTTATGGCATTCTCGTACGACTTTAGCACGGTACGCCGGTGGGTTTGTCGGGACTTTTGGTCTCGAGGTTTGGCTGTTTCGTTTTTGTCAATACTGTCTCATTTCTGGACAAGGAGCGTCGTCCATGTACATGCGCATTGAATATTGTCTTTTTCCGATGGGTTTTAGATGAAAATCGGCTCTCCCAATGCATAATACAATAATGTGTTTGTTGTCTTACCCTTAAACGCTTCCATATGACATTATGCTCGAAGACTGTGTTCGCGGGGGCCAGTCTGGAGTTGCTGAACCATCAACAATTGGATGAACTATGACCATTATAGCTATGTTATTCCTGAATCAAAGTGTGATCAGATATTGAATCACTCAGGACAATAGCCACGTTTCAGTGTCAGCAGTTAGCTTGTGTAGCTACTACTACCGTACCAACCATAATTCTTACAGTGAGCTAACTGTCAGATACAAGTACATCACCAGCCTCGGCTCGAGGGCCATCGGCAATCCTTACCCCACGCAGGAGCTCAGACACCTGCAAGCTTGCTTTAGCGATAGTAATGTAGCCTTCGCAAACATGCAATCCTAGTTGCGGTATCCATTCGACAGACAAAATGGCCTCTCCTCCGAAAGCTCTCGTAAGTATAGACGTCCGCGGGTCGAGTCTCCGTGAAGAGGACCGCTAACCCCACACAGCTCTTCGACATTGGCGGCGTCTGCGTATGTTGACAACCGCACCGCGGCACGGCAGCATTCACGTCCTAATCTCCTATTTTTAGGTCGTATCCCCTTTCCAAGCCATTCTTGACTACGAGCTCGCCAACAATATCCCACCGGGCTACATCAACCACACCATCCAGGGCACGTCGCCCAACGGTTCGTGGCAGCGCATCGAGCGCGGCGAAATCACGCTTGGCGACACATGGTTCAGTCTCTTCGGCGCAGACCTCCAGGATCCCGAGCGTTGGCGCGCATACTGGTCGCGCATTCTCGCAGACCCGGCGAAGCGCAAGCTCATCCCAGCGGCGACGCTGGCACAGGCGAAAGATGGTGTTGCACCGCCTGTGCCCAATATCGATGTCCAGGCCATGTTTTGGAACATGATGCGCATGGCTAGATCGCCCGACCGATACATGTACCCCGCGCTGAAGAAGCTGAGGGCTAGCGGCCGGTTTGTGGTGGCAGCGTTGAGCAATACCATTGCGTTTCCGGAGGGCATTCGGGATGAGAAGGGCGTCTTGTTCAATGCTGGACTGCACAAGCACCCAACTGGTGTGCGGGAGATTGGGAGTCCGGCGGAGAACGGAGGGGTTGGGGACGAGAGGGAGGACGTGAAATCCAACTTCGAGGTCTTCATCAGCAGCGCACATGTCGGCATGAGGAAGCCAGAGCAGAGAATATATGAACTCGCCCTGAGTGAGGTTACAAGGCTCGGAAAGGCTCGGGGCGTCGATATTCAGCCCCATGATATCGTCTTCTTGGACGACATTGGGGGGAATTTGAAGGCGGCGAAGGCAGTGGGGATGAGGACACTGAAGGTCACGCTAGGCAAGAGCAGAGATGCAGTCGCAGAACTAGAGAAGCTCGTCGGCATGAAGCTCCTAGATGACGACGTCGACGCGAAGAGCAGATTGTGAGGAGCCCGAGTGAGCGAAATAGATTCCTTCATCTTATCCAAGCATGCTCTTTTTCCTTCCTCTGAGCCTCACATCCTCCAATCTCTTCAGCACCACCTTTGCTCCCTTGTGGCTTTCTCCGTATGCCCTCAAAACTTCCGGGAACAGGTTTTCGGCTTGAGGGTGTGTGCTACCAAACGCGCGCTCCAGGACGTACAGGTCCACGGCCTTGTCCTCGTCCTGGATACTCTGCACAGCGAGTCCGAAGTCGATGATGACGACATCACCTTCGAGATCGCGATTGGTATAAGCGCTCGACTCTCGGCCCGACTTGTTCTTTGGTCTCAGCATGAGATTGCTCGTGGTCAAGTCTCCATGCACAATTCCGATCTCGTGCATCTTGCCCACGCTTTCTCCAACCCTCGCCATCAGTTCCATGAGCTCTTCCTGTTGTTCCGCAACCACGTTCGCGTCGTCGATTCCATGCAGGTAATCGTCCAGATAAGCTCGTATAGTTTGACCGTCAATCCACTCCGTCGCGAGCCACCCAGCTGTGAAGCATGTTAGCCCACCAGACCGGTCTCATCAGAATGCCATATCCAGCTTGCCTTCCCAGTCGGCTCCCATGACAGCCGGTACAGCAAGTCCCTCCTTCCGACATCGCACCAGCACCCTTGCCTCCGCCAGTATCCGACCTTTCGTTAAGCGTGCATCAAGGGTAGGGTGGCGGTATGATTTCTTGGGACGATATTTGAGTGCACAGAGTGTAGAGGTTGTGAGGAAATGAGTGCGGTAGACCAGGGCTTCAGCTCCTTGAGTGATGAGTTCCGGGACGGGATGGGGAGGCAGAGAGTCCGCGTCTGCGAGCGGTACCGGCGCAAAAGGTGCAGGGAGGGTGTGCACGAAGGCGGGGGCGGTGGATGCCATGTTTGTCGCGAAGATATTCTGATAGTGGGGTGGTTGGTCTAGTTCTAGAAGAACCCCGCAATGCCTCCCTGCAGGAGTCAACTACGCGACGTAGCAACAGGGGTACAAAGAAACTGTAAACCACCCCTAGAACAAGTCGTCATGCTACGTATATCATTCCCATGCACGGAGCTAGAAAACTGCTTGTGGTGATATTGCATGGGAAAATTGTACACACTAACCAATAGAACTCCACGCTATACAACGTGAGCATCAAGTCATTCACAGAAGCCAGGTAGAGCATCACAAGAGGCATGGAACGACTTGAACCAGCCCAGCATTACGTGCATATTCTCAAGTGTCCTTCGCTGGCAGTCTACCTACAATCACAGTCCAGATATTTATCTGGCGTTTCAAATCCCATTGCCCTCCAAACACTCCAGGGCGGCCTGGAACCCCGAAAGTATCCGTTCCTCAAGCCGATTTTCAACTCCACCTTTTTTGTTGATAGGCTTGAGCCGCGCGAGTTCCGCATCCCGTTCGTTCGCTGGCACGATCCTATCTAACAGCGAACTCCTGCCTTGCACCCAGTCTTCGACATCCTCCTTGACGCCGGTGCGGTCCCACGCCAGAGATGTAATGTCATGCACCAAAACGCCAGTTGCAGCACCAGAAGCGCGATAGCGTTCAACAATAAGTGAAATCAAGGCCAGTGAATGCGTTTCCGACGCCATATTAAGCGTAATGTGTGAATCGGACGGTCGGGTTCCGATAGGGCCTGAGCGGCTGGTGAGCGCAGTGCTGAGCCGCCTGAGCTGCTTGGGGTAGTTGTTGAGGAAGGAGACAACCTCGCTCGCGATGGGAGCACCGACAGCATAGAGGAGATTGAGACAAAGGGGCAGGATACCCTTAGTCCATATTGAGTGAAGGCGTGTTGGAACGTCGAAAGGACCCATGCCATTAGGACGTGCGAAGAACTGCATCAGATTGGCCGAGGAGAGCTGAGAGAGGACGCCCTCTACCGCCATGTTCTCTGCAACAGCTGGGACGCTTGATAATTCCAGAAGGAAGAGGATGCTCAATTCGCCGTAAATGGGGTCCCTGTCGATGAGGAGCTGATCGGCCCAGGAGAAAAGGCTTGTGGCATAGCCGGAGGCGTTGTTGTTTGCGAAAACCAGAGCGATACGTGAATGAAGGAGCTCGATCCCCGGAATGCGCAGGATCGACTGTAGGATGGCGGTCAAGAGGACAAAGTCAGACGGCTCACAGCTGTTCGCATCTTGATGAAGCATGCTTGCAAGAGACTGAAAACCAATCAGAACCACGTCGGATAGGACTTCGAGGAGGTCTGACGCCCACGGAGCTGGCTCCGGACGTCCCGAGCGACCCGGGTCTTCGCTCGCAGACTTCAATATCGGCTGATTGAGGGGTTGGAGGGAGAGGAAGAGAATCTGAAGTAGCAGGCGGTAGTAGCGGCTACCGTTATTTGCGAAAGCGGTTTCGAAAATCCCTTGCGAGCCTCGGACTGTTTCCCAGACAAGCGGAAAGATGGCCCTTAGCTCTGCCTGGTCCTCCTCCTGCGTTATCTCGACGGCAACCAACTTCTGAAGAAGGACAAGCGCCAGATGAAGCCGATCATAGCGTAGCCGATCATAGATGGGTTCCGGCAAGACGGAATCGCGGTTGGCAACTAGGCAGTTCTTGACTGTCCCGATTAGAAGAGGCGCAAGCTCTGTGACTTGGTCGACGACCCGGCTGAGTTCAATGGCAAGTATAGTCCACTGCTTGGATAGAGTTATTTGTGCCTCCACCAAGGAGAGATTCCAGTTGACTCCTTGCAGCGTACGCTCGGACCCTTGCAGAGCGCGTGCCTTTCTCGACCGACATCGATCCAGCGCCTTGGATGCGAATGGGACGTCATAGTAGTAGTTGGAGCCAAACTCAGTTGGAAAAACTAGAGTATGTTTTATGCTGTCCGTTTTGAGGCCTCGAGTGTTGTCGTCAAGCTTCGCATGTTTGGACAAATTGTAGCTCGGCTGGGCGACGCCATGCTTCTTGTAGTACTGCAGGTTAGGCTGAACCTGTTGGGCGGCTGCGACATCTCCTATTTGATGGGCCGAGTGGAGATACATGGCCAAGATCTCGGCGATTCCAGCAGCGATCTGGACTTCGTTGCATGTGATACTGGCATCGAGACTCCTGTCCAGCTGTAGCGTCCGGATGTACTTGGTGATTCCGTCGATGAATTTCGCGTGCCGCCGGAGCTCCCCAACGGTCCAAGGCCAATGATTTTGACATTGCGCCACGAAGTTCAGCATGACAAGAGCACGCTTTGGCGGCAAACTAGACAGTTCAGAAAGCTGATCCAAGGCATGCTTCAGGAGGGAGTTCCCGTTGGCCTTCTTCACAGCGCCCTCTTTTTGAGGCTTGGAGCGGTCTCTAGGGGTGCTGCCGGTTAAGAGGTAAATGGCAAACCACTGTTGCCTAGTACTGATGACTGCCGAAAGCATTTTCCAGATGTCCACTTCCGTCTTCAAATCGCCGGACGGTTGATTCAAGTGTGTGAGCACCGTAAGGAAACTCTTTGCGATTTCAGGCCCCATGTGACCCAGAAGAGACGGTGGCTCCGCTGACGACCGGGCAGCGCTGCGGACTAAAGCCTCGAAAAGATTCGCAACAGGGGATTTGAGAGTATTGTCCGAGACGTAAAGTCGCGCAAGAAGCGAAGCTGCCTGGAAAAGGGACTGTTCAAGGATTGAAGTTGGTTTGTCGAAAAAGGTCCCGATATGAAGAGCCGTGGTGCAAAGCGCCAGAGCGGACTTCGTCTGTTCCACAACTTGCTGGTCCTGACACACGAATGGCGAGCCGGAGTTGCTGGTCAGCCCATATGCCAGCATGTCGAGGAGCGGCCGAGAGATGTGGTTGGCGGAGGATGGAGATAGGAGTATATCGCTCAGAAATTGTGCAGACTCGGCAAGTGCCGAAGTGAGCTCCTTTTTGCTCAAGTTCGGCTCATCATCAAATCCGTAGACATAGTGGAGGACCTTGTCAAAGATTCTGCTGAGGTTTGAACTTATGTCCATTCGGTCTTTCTCTGAAGCGTATCTCCAGCTGCGCGAATTCGAGAATATGGAGACCAAGGCGCGCAGGAAGCCTGAAAGAACCTGGGTTGCGGTCCTATGCGGGAGCACATTGACTGGCTCTCGCCGAACTGCTTGAGATCCGAATAGCGTCAAAGGCCTGTTGCTCTCTTCAGGAACGGAACCAGGACGGATAGCAGCATCGACCAATGCTTCGAAGAGACGTAGCGAGCTTTTCAAGAGGTCGTATTTACCAGCACCTATCTCCACCGTGCTGATGAGACTGAGTAGGCTTCCCCCATTTCCACCCAATTCCAGAAATCTGCTTCGGGCCAGCAACGGCCACAGCCGCGTGGGAAGGCTGCCTGCGACAACGCGCAGAAATTGTACGCAGCGGACGAGCACTTCCATAGACGCTTCAACCCCATCCTGGTTGGGGCTGCGCTGTAATTGAGCCTCGAAGATCTCGCAAACGATGTCGGTCAAGGTCTTGTTGGAATCTGCGTTGACAAATGTGGACTCCAGCAGCACATGGACAGGCGTATCCGGATCCTTTTTCTCCTCCGTTGAATCTTGGACCTTTTGCAGTGCGGTCAGGAGCGTTGTCAGGAGACCAATGGCTTCGCTTGCTTCTTCCAAGGGCGTCTCGGACATCGATGCATATTCGACCTCGTCATTGCCCGGGCAAATTGTATGAAGACAATTGACCAAGTAGTGGAGCGGCGAGAACTCGTACTTCCAGCTCATGACAGGGGGTTTGGAGGTGTCGTCAGAAGCCACGCCAATGGTGCCTTGTGGAATATTATCGTGTGAGCCAAGTGCCCTGCTGTCAGCCAGGACTAGTCCTCGGTCATCGGTAGCTTCTGGATAGGCCACACGTCGAGACTTTCGTGACACAAAGAGAGGCAGATCCCGCGTTAAGCGTTGTTGAAGAATCACTTCCTCATCTTCAAACTCCTGATCAACGACTTCCTCGTAATGCTTGAAAGCCCTCGGCAACCTCTGCGTAAGACAACCTGTTTTCTGCACGTAGTTGAGTGCTTCGGAAACAGTCTCGGGGTTCAGACGGGAGTTCATGATCACCGTTCTCATGAGGCGATAATATGGCGTGCTTTCGAACGGGAACCTCCTCTGCGCCGCTCCCAAGAAGTCGGAAGCCATGGCCTCTCCGTCTTTGACGAATGCTTCAGCGACAGGATCAAAATCCTTTGTGGGGCGGTCGACAAACTCCCAGTATGGTCGATCGCTAGAGATTGTAGAGAGCAGTGCACCGAGAGTTTCAGTACTGTATTTGGCAACACTCATGCTTGCACGTATCAAGCCGAGAAAGCGCATCCGGGCGCGAATGTCGAAGGATGAATTGAGACGGTCCCCGAATGTCGTCTGAAGATTCCCTGCGACTTCGCTTACGATGTCGAACAACCGACCCTTATACACGGCATATGTGGCCAGAACAGTCGCTGGATCTTCTCCCGGCGTCGTCCGTTCAATTAGCTGGTAGGCCTCGACGTACATTGCCGTTTGGGTTTGCAGCGCGCCTGTTGACGTAGCACTCGGTTCCGAAGGCGAATTGAGCGCCTCCGCATCAAGAGAGTTGCGCCTTGACTGAGCGGATATCTCTCCTAGCGATGTCAAAAGGAATGACCACGCAAATAAAGCTGGAGTAGCGGGAGTAGGCCCAGCTTCCGCCATCTCCACGAGACATTCGTGTACACGATTGATACAGGCCGTGCTGCCGAGATAACCAGCGGTATCCGAAGTGTGTGATCGCCCTAATTGGATGGAATCAAGAAGTGAGAGCGCATTCTCGATGGCGAGAGCCGTCAAAGTGACCACAGAAATGACAGTCTGAAGTGTGGAGACGTAGCCTAAGAGTTGAGGGAAAGGCTGTCACAGTCAGCAGTGAAGAATATGTTGGTGTGGGTTCTTACAGTAAAGAACTGGTTGAAGAACTCGTATCTGTCCATGAAATTGAAGAGTGAGGTAACAACATCTGCCGACGGCATACCGGACTCGAGGTCAAAGACCGTAAACAGATATTGCAGAATGGATATCAGCTCAACGATCTGAGCCTCTGTCCACGTTGCCTCGGCCTCAGTGTTGCCCCCCTGAGATGCAAACCAGCTGCTTCCTGACTCCAGACGGGTGACCCGATTTTGTAACCCCTCAGTAGCTTGAAGCTGAAATTCGTTGCTGTTACGATTCGAGCAGAGGCTGCTAAAAAGACCTCTCCCGATCTCCTTCGCCCACGGCCAGCTGTCTTGACCAGCATCATCCCCAGCCAGAGTTGTGCCATGTATCCGCACAAGCAGCTCGCTGATTCTAAGGATATGCGCCTTTTCACTCAAAAAAAGTCGGAGAATTCGCAGTTGCCGCGTATCCTCGGACTCAAAGGCATCAGAGGTTCCATCCATGGGGTCCCTCAAACCACCCGAACCAGGAGCAAAGATGGAAGATGCGAGACTGCTACATGCTTCAACACCTGGCGCAATTCCATCTGGAAATAAACCACCCAAGAGTTTGGCCGCAGGTCGCTTCTGCCATTCGAGAACAACAATGCGCAAGGCGGACACCTCATCGATCTTCGCCTCCGCGGATAGCCAGAGGGCATCACTTCTGATCTGAGCGATGTCGTAGGGTCCACAGTTTGTCGGTGTGACATTGATCGCCGCGGTTAACGTTTCGAACTGTGATTTGGTGGAGGGGGAGGGCTTTGAGAAGGGCTCGAATGGACGACGAAGAAGGCTTTCGCAAGTAGGATCGGCGAAAAAAAACTGGAGAGTAGGGTTCGCGTCATCTGCACGCGAGCTTTGGAAGGAGGCATAGGCATCTTTCCAGGACCTAATGTTGTAAGCTTAGTCCATCATTGTTTACAGAAAATGTTAGAGAACTTACAACAGCAGCACCTCGCAGCGCAGGCAAGGCTCAAGGGCCGGAAAGTACGTAGAGTCTCCCATTGCAGCGGACATGCGCTTCACTGCGCTTGGTGTGTTGTAGACGCCAATCCCATCAGTAGGATAAAAAAGCGCAACGGGTGGTGAGGTTTGCTTGTAAGTTCGCAGGCTGAGCTCGTCGCGTTTGCTTGATCCAGGCGCGTTCAGTGCTCGGAAAAAGCGTTTATCCGTACCCGATTGCTTGAGGCGATACCGCAATCCCCCGTGCCCTCTTAGAGACGGGAGACTGAGGTGACATCCGAGGATTACTGTGCTGACGACAGCCGGAGCCTGCATCGAAACGTCAAATCCTTGAAAGCCCCACTGGTATTGCCGAAGATGTGAGTCAAGGCGCTGAGGGCCTATTTATTGAGCTTCGACCTCGTCTTGCCGATTCTCCGATATCAAAATCCGTTCAAAATTGACCAATTTTAGCTTCGAGGTTTCTCCAAAATGCCGAACCTTGATATCATTGACAATTCACCCTACCAACCGACTGCCCGATCGCCACTTGCGACAGCTTCAAACCTGATTCTAATAGATAACTATGACTCCTTTACGTGGAATGTGTATCAATATCTGGTGCTCGAAGGCGCCACGGTCACCGTCTTCCGCAATGATGAGATTTCTCTCCAAGAGCTTATCTCCAAGAATCCCACCCAGCTCGTGATTAGTCCTGGTCCTGGGCATCCAGACACAGATTCAGGCATAAGCAATGAAGCAATTCTCCACTTTGCAGGGAAGATACCCATTCTCGGCGTTTGCCTTGGAGAGTACGTCACCACATGATCGCTTGGTCTGCATGATGCTGAACTCCGGCATAGGCAATGCATGTTCTCAGTGTTTGGTGGCCGAGTGGATGTTACCGGTGAAATTCTGCACGGCAAGACCTCCTTGCTGCATCACGATTCAAAGGGAGTGTACGCCGGTTTGCCCCAAGATTTGCCTGTTACGAGGTATCATTCGCTTGCTGGCATGCATCACACCTTGCCAGAGTGTCTGGAGGTGTCGTCGTGGACTAAGATGGGATCTGATAAGAAAACGACTATCATCATGGGCGTACGACACAAGAAATATGTTATCGAAGGCGTGCAATTCCATCCGGAGAGCATCCTCACCGCCGAGGGTCGACCTATGCTCCACAACTTTTTGAAGATGCAAGGTGGAACTTGGGAAGAAAATGAGCGGCTCACCAAGGGACAAGATGCCGCTTCCGGACCTGGCAGCTTGAGCTCCAGCAAACCCGCCGCCCAAGACAAGCAAACATCCATCCTCGAAAAGATCTTCGCACATAGGAAGGAGGCTGTTTTCGCGCAGAAGCAAATTCCGTCCCAGAGGCCGTCGGACCTCCAAGCTGCTTACGACCTTAGCCTGGCCCCTCCACAAGTGTCGTTTCCGGCGAGGTTGAAGCAGTCACCATTTCCCCTGTCCCTCATGGCTGAAATCAAGCGGGCCTCACCCTCCAAGGGTATAATCTCGCTCTCAACATGCGCCCCGGCACAAGCCAGGACGTATACCCTTGCCGGTGCAAGCGTCATCTCGGTCCTTACCGAGCCTGAATGGTTCAAAGGCAGCATTGATGATCTTCGAGCTGTTCGCCAAAGCCTCGAAGGTATGCCCAACCGTCCAGCTATCCTCCGCAAGGAGTTCATTTTCGAGGAATACCAAATTCTTGAAGCTCGCTTGGCCGGCGCCGATACAGTTCTTTTGATCGTCAAAATGCTGGATCCAGACACTTTGAAGCGGCTATATGCCTACTCTCAGAGCCTTGGTATGGAACCGCTGGTCGAGGTCAATACCGTTGAGGAGATGCATGTTGCTGTCAATCTGGGATCTAAGGTGATCGGTGTAAACAACCGCAACCTAGCCAACTTTGAAGTGGATCTGGATACGACCAGCAGACTCATGAGCATTGTACCCGCCGGTACAACCGTTTGCGCTCTGAGTGGAATTTCCGGACCGAGGGATGTGGAGCCGTATTTAAAAAATGGCGTCGGTGCTGTTTTGGTTGGCGAGGCTCTGATGAAAGCCTCTAATACGGCCCAGTTCATCACAGAGCTTTTAGCCGGGCCGTCAAAGTCCGTCGTCCAGCCGAATCCGAAGAAGCGCATCGTCAAAATTTGCGGCACGCGGAGTCCGGAGGCTGCGGAGGCAGCTATCAAAGCAGGGGCCGACCTCGTCGGCATAATTCTGGTTTCTGGGAGGAAGCGATGTGTTTCGGATGAGACCGCCTCCCTCATAAGTAAAGTAGTGCACTCCATCCCAAAGACTGCACCGCAAACCCCAGGAGCCTCGGAAGGCCGCTCCAACATCGCGCAGGATGCATTCTCCAGTTCGTCGGGACTCATTTCGCACCCTACGCGGGCATTGTTGGTCGGTGTGTTCCAAGACCAGCCGCTCGATTACATCCTCGCCAAACAGCGGCTGCTGTCCCTTGACATCATCCAGCTACATGGTTCGGAGCCTATCGAGTGGGCACATATTCTTCCTGTTCCCGTCATCAAGACTTTCAAGCCCCACGAGCCGGGTCTGGGTCGGCGGGGATACCACGCACTCCCGATGCTTGATTCTGGTGCCGGCGGTTCCGGCACTCTTCTCGATATCGCCGCTGTTAAAGATGTTTTGCGCAGCGATCCGGGTCTGCAGATCATGCTGGCCGGTGGGCTCAACCCGGAGAACCTTGCGAATGTCATTCAAGAGCTAGGGGAATTTGAGGATCGAGTTGGCGTGGACGTTAGCAGCGGAGTTGAGGTTGATGGCGTGCAAAATCTGGACAAGATTAAAGCTTTTGTCGCAGCGGCAAGGGGATCGGCATAGACGGGCTGAAAAATCGTGGAATTTATCATCAGCTACGTAGTACTAAAATATGAGCCGCCCAATCCAATTAAAGTCGGGATGTTGTAGAGGCATGTGTCAAGTCTGTTTATGGCTTTCAAATTTGAAAGACTCTCACTGGAATACTGGTTCGCTCTTTTGTGACGTTGCTTAACATTTTCGGATCCCTGAAAGCCCACACGTCGACGCCGCGTCGTCCGTGCGCATCGCGTCCACATCTCACAGAACCCCGCCGCAAGTCGCAGCGCATCCTACAATCCGCCGAACACGTCAAAATGCCACGGTAAGACACCGATATGGTCACTTGTAGCATGTCTAATCTATAGCAGGGAAATCATAACTATTCAAGCCGGCCAGTGTGGTAATAGCGGTTAGTCTAACATCTGCGCCCTCACAGCAGCACACGATTGCACCGTGATACTTCCGGCCTCGACTGACGCGGGTGCTTAGTCGGAAGTCAATTTTGGCAGCAGCTTTGTCAAGAGCATGGCATAAACCAAGATGGCAACCTCGAGGAGTTCGCGACTGAGGGAGGGGACAGGAAGGATGTCTTCTTCTACCAAGTACGGCTCTGTCGCGAGACCCTGCGCGCAACCAACTAAGACGATTTGTAGTCCGACGATACGCGATATATCCCTCGTGCAATTTTGCTGGACTTGGAACCGAGAGTAGGGCATAAAAGCCGGGCAATGGACGTCCTCTGACAAAGGCTAGGTCATCAACGGCATTCAAACGGGCGCGTACAAGAACATCTACAACCCCGAAAATTTCTACGTCCACAAGGATGGCACTGGTGCAGGGAACAACTGGGCGGCTGGATACTCAATGGGCGAGCAGGTGCACGAGGACGTCATGGACATGATCGATCGGGAGGCAGACGGCAGCGATTCCCTTGAGGTCAGGACTCCGTCTACTCCTCCGCCGGACGCCAACTAACTGCTAGTAGGGCTTCATGATGCTACACTCTATCGCTGGCGGAACGGGATCAGGATTGGGCAGCTTTCTGCTCGAGCGGCTCAACGATCGGTTCCCGAAGAAGCTTATCCAGACATATTCGGTCTTCCCGGACACCCAAAACGCCGGCGATGTCGTGGTGCATCCGTACAACAGCCTTCTGGCCATGCGAAGACTGACACAGAACGCCGACTCGGTGGTAAGCATCTGACTGGCAACGCGGCAGCGGAAACTAAGGACACTCAGGTCGTCCTCGATAACGGAGCGTTGTCAAGAATCGCAGCCGATAGACTGCACGTCCAGGAACCTTCCTTCCAGCAAACCAACCAGCTCGTCTCCACAGTCATGTCCGCCAGCACGACCACCCTGCGCTACCCAGGCTACATGCACAACGACCTCGTCGGCATTGTCGCGTCCCTAATCCCTACGCCGCGCTGCCACTTCCTCATGACATCCTACACGCCCTTCACCGGCGACAACGTAGAGCAAGCCAAGACCGTACGCAAGACGACCGTCCTAGACGTCATGCGTCGGCTCCTGCAGCCCAAGAACCGAATGGTGTCCACCAACCCCAGCAAGAAGAGCTGTTACATCTCCATCTTGAACATCATTCAGGGTGAGGCCGACCCAACTGACGTACACAAGTCACTGCTGCGCATCCGCGAGCGCCAGCTCGCCACCTTTATCCCTTGGGGCCCCGCCAGCATCCAAGTCGCCCTGACACGCAAGTCGCCGTACATCCCCTCCTCGCACCGCGTCTCGGGCCTCATGCTCGCGAATCACACGGGCATCGCAACGCTCTTCCGTCGCATTGTCGCGCAGTATGACCGTCTGCGTCGCCGCAATGCCTTCTTGGAACAGTACAAGCGCGAGGCGGTGTTCGCGGAGGGCTTGGGCGAGTTCGACGAGGCGCGGCAAGTCGTCATGGATTGCGTGCAAGAATACGAGGATGCGGAGAATGCGGATTATCTTACTAGGGATGTAAGCGGTGCTGGGGCAGGGGAGAAGGGTCCTGATCTGGTCCCCCAGGTGTAAAGGGGTGCTATGTTGGGTTTCTTGGACGTTCGGCGTTTAACGGGATGTCTAGGTTTGCATACTTAGGTTACGTCGGCTGAGTGTTTAGCGGTGGGATGGGTGCGGATTTGTGGACGGCATGAATGTCAAATGAAGGTTTCCGTGTTAGCAATGCTTGACTGGCCAGTCAATTCACTGGTCGGTAGTTTTCTTCTTGATCCTGGCGAAGCTACTGAGCTCATATTTGCTGGGTCCCGAACTTCCGAGATGCTGATGTGCACTTGCTGATTGTTGTTTCTTAGTATTGACATCAATATCAGCCTTGCATTGCATCCCACATGACAGCTTCGGTCTCCCTCAAACTGGTTACTACCGAGGAAACAATTCCAGACAGCACGGTGACACTACCCGAGAGCATTCTAGTTTCGACCCCATCCGTGCCCTCGCGCGAGGCAAGGTACCTAGACGTACCTTCCCATTCAGCTGGAGCACCCCTAGGAAGTGATATATTGGACCGTGCATCACAATTTTCAAGGGAAGGCATCACCCCGACCATGACGCAAGTGAGGAATGTTCAGACGTCCCACGTGAAGGTTTCAATCAAGATCGACACAGATCGTGTGCATTGACAGATGACGCTTGGAACAGTACTCAAGCGCGAGTCCGGCGCCCTTCAAGCGAACCTTGCCCGGCGTTATAATACCAGAGGACTACAGATAGCTGCGAGGGCTCGCCTCGAAGAAATTGAGAGAAATTCTTCGCGAACGATCTACGATGTGGTGTCTTCCTTAGCCCTACTAGTTAAGTCATGGGCGAGAGTTGACGCGCGCGTACATCGGGCGCTTCCCAGCGACAAGCTTCACATGAGCGGATCCTCCCCCCCTAGCGGATTGAAGAAGGCCTATATCATCTTGACTACCGGGACGTCGCTTCTCCCAACTGCACACCGTTAATATTGCCGCGGCCTGGAGACGAGGTTCTTCACGGTCTCCGCAAATGGTCGCCTCAGCTGGGACGGCCAGCCAGCGCATTGGAATATTGTGATCCGAGCAGCCACGCTATGGACAATGCTGGTTGGCAGACAGTTCCGAACCCGGCTTGAGGTTCCAAGTCTAAGATTGCTGCGCAAAGTTGGAGCAGGTGGTGCCGGGGAGCAATAGGCTGAGGCGCAGATACAACCATTGCACTGCAGGCTGGCACGATGCCATTACAGTATGCAGCGTGGCGGGAACATTTCCAGTGCTACGACGGTATCTGATACGGGAAGCAACAGAGTTTTGGACCTCTTGCGCTGCTGGCCGTGTGGAAATTTGACACATGCGAAGCGCGTACCTGCAGTCTAGCCACGCAAGTACGCAGCGCAGTAGTACAGTAATCCCAGAGTGTAGCACAAAGAAATGCGAGAGGCCTGCATGAGCTGGCAAAGAACAACGCAGTATCGGAATGGCGGGAAACAATTAGGGACTGGAAGAAAGGCATTCGATTTTGTAAAGGCGATATGACGAAGGAGGCTCAAATGGTCACGAGGTGAGAAAAACTGTGCCCGATAGACTGCACCTTAGTGAGATCCAGTTAACCTGTAGAGCAAACAGTACAGCTGGAAGCCTCAAGCGAGGTAAAATGGAAGCGGAAATTGGCCGAGCGTCCTATTATAAGGTCTGTGTTAATAATAGGGCACAACTTGTCTTCACCCACCTAAGCGGTGGGAAACCAGGCTTCTACGGCGATGAGCGACCAGGAGCGTACAGGGCATGCCCGTGTCGATTAGAACTCTCGGTTGCGGCTGTGCGCCAGAGGGGACTATGTCTGGATCGGGGGAGGCTTGGAATGCTGGTGAATGTTTTTGTTGTGGCCTAAGGGTCTGTATGGCAATTTACGTGCAACGCAGACGGCGGCTTGCGGAATAAGTGTAAACCTAGCGCCTGGAGACCGGTATCGCCGTGCCGCCCTGGAAGCTTCTGTCTGCTGAGAACTGGCTTCTGGGCCGGAAAGACGCAGGACGCGGCACTCAAACGCTGGCCAGCGCATCGCCTCCAAACACGAAGCTGCGTAGGGCGATGGTAGTGGTGTGGTGGTTCCTGGATGCTGTTGAGTACCTGCATAAGGCTGGTACAGAAAGGGCAGTTGGACCACGGTGAGTGATAATTGCTGCGGTAATGGCCTCCAATCAAACAGGCCGACGAGGAAGCGAAGTGTGGTGGAGGTGGGAGGAGTGAGCCTGGTGACAGTAGTACGGCGCATAAGAGACCCGGAGATTCATCAGACAGCATAGAAGATGCAAACGGCAGAGCGTCACAAGCGAAACGGAAGTCTTGGGTATTCGGAACGGAGGAGAGGGGTTGTTGATGACGACGGACATAGAACGGGGAGGGTGATTTGGCGACACTCACGATGGCCGATTCACTACTGAACGGTGCATCGTGAACTCGTTAGGCGTCAATGTCGAAGTTGTTAGGCGGATGGCTGTGTGTTGCTGGAGGATGCTTTACCTGCAACAGGGCAAGATCAAAAGCGACGAGACGACGAGTGACGCTGAGACGAGGAGATGAGAAGACGGAAAGTGTCCTCCTTCGCAGCAAATTTCATCCGGGGGGTACAATTACGGATAGGGAAGGAGGGGAGGAGCCACGCGGTGCGTCGCTGAAAGGTGTTTCTATTGGCGGGGAAGCCGTTCCTTGCCTGTGGGAAACCAGATGTCCCGGGATGTGGCTTGACCGTTCATCGACGCTAACCTCCTTGGCATGTTTGGTGGATATCGGGATCTCCTACCACTTTCCCACCACTTTCTCAGCGCATTTGCCGGGAATTTGCAGTGAATTGGTAGTGTGTTTACAGTGAAAAAGCGATGGAATGAGTAAACAGCCCCCGCCCATTCTCCTCCAGATACACAAGGCGTTCCTGATGCCAACCGTTAGTCCCGTACACGCCTCGCCGCCTCAACCTTGCCAGACGCCCCCGTCGTCACTTCCCAAAGCTGCTATCCCCCTCCCCTCCCCTCCCATCATCAAATGGTCCATCCCCCTTCTATCTATCCCAATCCCAATCTTTTCCAGAAAATCTCAACTCCAAAAATTCTCACATGCGACGATAGATCACCAAAGTCCTTCCTTTCGATCGTGTGTGTTGTGTGCGAGTGTTGCTTTTCTGCCGTGACTTGATTCACTGCATCCCTTCCTTCAATTCTTTTGCTTTCTCAAGGCTCAGGCCGATCAACCCTTGGAGCTCGACTCCGCCTTCGCTCCTTACCCCATTCCAACCCAGACCCTGGGTGCTGACAGCCCAACACACCTTCCTTCCAACTCGTCTTACACCGGACTATCAGAGAGTCGCCCCCGCCTCAATTGAGTCGCGGAACCAAGCAAAACATCAGACGATAGTCGGCAAAGAGATACTGCGACAACAAAACAGTGCTTGCACTTGTTCCTCTTAACACCCCCCACACTCCTTCCAGTCGCAAACAGCAACCTTTCTTTCATTTACAACACGCACCTCCAGCCAGCATCCTCGAACCGCCAACCTCGCCAACCTCGCCAACCTCGCCAGCCGGCAGCACGCACCGGATTTCCTGGCACTTCTCACAATAATGAAGGTCGAAGTCACTGCTTTCATTGCTCTCGCGGCCATCGCGAGGGCGCAGCCGCACCAGCATGTTCATAAGCACGCGCATGCGCATGCGAAGCGCCATGTTGTCGGGAAGCGTAGCGTTGTCGAACAGAGCGTCGCCGTCACCGTTGTTGAGTGCTGGTTGGGCGACCATGTCCTCTCGGAGGCGGAGTGTAAGCAAGGAATCGCCGATGGTAGTCTCAAGTGGGCGGACGACGGGTCGGTGTCGGCTGCCACTACTGCTACTATTGCGGTTGTAAGTAGCCCAGAGCCGCAAGGTTTGATGCGCCACTGACAAATGCAGGCCCAGCCTACCTCGAGCGTGATTGCTCATCCAGTCGCTCCCCCAGTCGCCTCTTCAGTCGCTCCTGCGGCCGCGTCGCCATCTGTTGTGGCCCCGCCGGTCCAGAACAAAGTACAGGATACTTCCAGCTCCTCAAATGCAGCTGCCGTAAATAGGGCCTTTCCCGATGGCGAGATTGATTGTTCCACCTTCCCCTCCGACTACGGCGCGGTTCCCGTTGACTGGCTGAACCTCGGCGGGTGGGCGTCAGTCCAGAAGCCAAATGTCGTCGAGGTTAGCGGGTTCAACGACATCTTGACCGTGACCAAAAACGAGTGCCAGGGCGATAACTGCTGCCTTGAGGGCGCGTTCTGTTCCTATGCCTGTCCCGAGGGGTACATGAAGTACCAGTGGCCGTCGACTCAGGGTGCCACTGGTCAGTCCGTCGGCGGACTTCAGTGCAAGAACGGAAAGCTGCATCTGACCAACCCGAGCATCAATACTCTGTGCGCAACTGGCACGAACAACGTCAACGTCTGGATCGAGAACCGGTTAAGCAAGAACGTGGCGATTTGTCGCACCAACTATCCGGGTATTAAGCACCGATGGCCTGAGAGACGTGATGCTGACTGCCATAGGTGATGAAAACATGTCAATTCCGGTTGACGCTCAGCCTGGTTCCAAGAAGAAGTTGGCCTGTCCCGATTCGGCAACCTACTACCGCTGGCAGAACAAGGGAACCTCGGCTCAGTACTACTTGAACCTTCCAGGATACTCTGTTGACAAGGCCTGCCGCTGGGGGAAGCCTGGTGACGACTTCGGCAATTGGGCTCCCGCGAACCTGGGTGTTGGCTGGACCGATGGACGCGCCTGGCTCTCAGTCTTCGCAAATCATCCGACGCAGACGCAGGTCACACTTCCGTACACAGTCGAAATCGTAGGCGGCAACACCAAGTGTCGGTACAAGAACGGCCAGTACTGTGGCGGGGATAACTACAGTACCTGTTCCACCGAAGGCTGCACCGTGTCCGCCGAAGGAGGCGACGTTCAGTACATCCTGTCCGACGACTAGGAAGTCCTGAGACGGCCTGAACTTTAACGGAAGATTCTTTGACATGCTTTTGCTGTTGCTGTTGTGCTGAGTGCCGTGCATGTTTTACCGACCTTCGTTGGCATTCATTTCTGGGGCGCGCGTACTTCGACTTCGCATTCTTGTGCATATTTGACTCATCTACTGGGAAGCGCCGAAGAGTTGATGGCTGTACGATCTTACGGTATTCATTCACTGGCTGAATGGGTACCGGTTTCTCTTTTCATGACAGACCCCGACTGGTTCGCGATGGAATGGTGCTTTCGGGAAGCGACGCTCTTCACCTTGGCTTCGCCAACAATCGGACCTTGCCGAACGAATTCATTGACCTTTCTGAGATTAGCAGGGGAATTTTCTTCACATATACCACCATGGACATCGGAGCTGATGGCGTTTCTTTCCATGGCTGATGTGGAGCGTCGGCGTACTGTGGACGCGGGGGGGTTGACGGCATTTACGTTTGGCCAGGTTTCTGACGGCGATGAGATGCTTCCTATTTCTCTGTAGGCAATGTTACTCGCACTCAAACATACGGCTGCTATCGTGGGAACCGTTATGCGATGCCTTCGTCCTTGACTGTGTTGATTCCAATGTGGAGGATGAGGTGAGGTCGGAGGCAACACGGAACATACCGAGTGCCGAGATTGGGGTGCATGACGTGCAGCGTGACACGCGTGACTGGCTTGGGTCGGATCTCAAATTCGCTGACGAGTGAGAGCTGATCTTTTGCTTTGGGCGAATCGGCTGCGCGTATTCGTGAGCATCAGATTTTAACCTAGAGGACCATTACTGTCTCTTCAAACTCGTCCTCGTACACCTTTCATGCATCTTTGCGCTTTTCGGATACACTTATTGACGGCTTTCAGGTTGGTCTATTCATGCCCTTGCGATCAGGAAGCGGAAGCCATTAAAGTCGATTCACACGGTCAACCGTTGCGCAACACTCTCACGTGTTTCGAGGGAGCGGTCAAGATCTTTCAATGCTTACTGCGAATGGAGCGTCTAATGTACGTTTACCAGCATGACGACCATCGACCTTCACCAGGCTTGTTGAAGGCCCGTGGAGACGAACGTCATACTGAGAGAAAGGATATCAGAAACACAGAAGCTCTGAGCTGAAGTCTTCGACCCGCAAAGTTGAATCGCTGATCATAACGTCATTGATAGCAATATCTTAGCTCCAGTAGGGACACCCAACTATCCAACCGCGACACTCTGCATCACAAACTTCCGCTCAACGCCCCATCCAAAATGCCACCGTATGAGCAGCAAAAACACTACGGCCAGCCCTTGAATCTTGATGGCGTCCACCACGTCCTTCCAACTCCACCACACCTCGTCGCCCTTCACCTTCTGGACCCGCTCGCCCACCAACCCTTCCTCCGACCCCTCCACCCTCCGCCGCACCCACTCATCCCGCACGCGCAAATAGGCCCCGACATCATCCGTGATAATCCCATCAAGCCCCTGCCTCAACCCGAAGCGCATCCTCCGCTCCTCATTCACCGTCCACGCATATACTGGTCTCCCCAACCTCCGGGCTTTGCGCACAAACGCGCCGCCAAACGGCCCATAGAGCGAGATCTGGAGCAGGTTGAAGGCAATATTCGGCACCGCGAAGAACTGGCCCGCATACGTGGTTGAGAAGCCAATGTGGGCGACAGGGAAGCCGGGCAGGCGCGTGTTGCAGATGGGGAGGTACTTGGTCTGCCGGTGTTAGCGCCAGCTCCTCCTAGGCTCAACAGATACTTACGGCCCATATCCCGAGCACGATGCGCTCCGTCCACGGTCGCGCGCCCTCCCGCACGGCAACCGAGGTAATGGTCTCCGCAACTCGCCGCATGAGTACGTCCGCAACATCATCCATCTTCACATCCAGCAACACCCAGACCGCCTCATTCTGTTCCTCCGCTAACCAGATCAGGAACTCGTCCAACCGCGGCATAGGCTGGGGCGGCGTGGCTGCGGTGCGCATCTCCGCTAACTCGGGCCAATCATAGTCCGCGATCTTCCCCTCGCGCCCGAAACAGCGCTTCAGCGACGGGTCGTGTGCTAGGACCACAGTGCCGTCGCGCGCGAGGTGGATGTCTGTTTCGAGGGCGTGGGCGCCGGCGGCGAGGGCGGCGCGGAAGCCGAGCATTGTGTTCTCGGGGTAGTGCGCTTTAAGGCCGCGGTGGGCGATTGCTTGGGGGGTTTGGAGGGGGGTTTGCTTGGTTGGGGGGAGGGCGCGCGTGAATGATGCTGGGTTGGGAGGTCAGGTGGGTTCTTGGGGGCACGATAAACTGGTTTAGACTGGACGTACGTATGGGGAAGGCGGGTGAGTGGCCCAGCGGCGCAGGGGCTTCGCCGAGCTTCTCCATGTTTTTGCGGGAGAAGATTGGGGGGATGTATTTGACGAGGGGAGGGGCGTATTTGGCGAGAAGGGGGAAGGTCTCGGGGGAGCTGGAGGATGCCATGCTGGCGGTGGGAGAGAGGGGATTATAGCGGGAGGTCGAGGTAAGCTTCGTAGGAGAGTAGGAGATGTGGCAGGGGAAACGTAAGCTCAGAAATGGGTGAAGAAGGCTGGTGGAGGCAGCACGGCCTCGGGATGACGACAGAGCGGGATGTGGGACCCTTGTCGTGGCGGGCAGGCGGGAGGTGAAGGATCGGCAGGAGCCGTGGAGATGCGACGGCGGCGGGTGAGGGGTTGACCTTCGCAGCGGGTCGAAAAACAAAGCAGATGAGGACGGCTCTTTGAACGGAAGGGTCAGGGGAAATTATGTATGGAATCTACTGTGTATGCCGGAGACAAAAGGCTGCGTTAACCCCGCGCGCACCAAATTGAGCGGCCGCACGGGATGCCGGGGCTAAAGGCTCTCCCGCAGCTAGCTAGGGCCGCAGCAGAGCTAGATAATTTAGCTATCCTAGCATGTGGTGTAGGATGGGGGAGGGCTAGCAAGGAATGGAGAAGGGATGTGGGAATCGAGAACGTGGGGATGCAGACACATCCGTCGCATTATCTTCATTGTGGTGGGCATACTGGGGGAAATGCTTGTCATTTGCAGGCAACATGGCGAGGCCGGCCCGCTTCTTGATCGCTCGGGCGTGGGTGGGGGAAGCCACTGCCGTCCAATGCGGTTGCGTGGAGCGAGCAGGTGCCTTTTAGGCTTGATAAGTCCGGGGTTGTGGAGAGCCATGATCCCCCAATTAGCTACCTCCGTAGATAGCTTCCAAGATGCGATACAGACAAGCGAAGAGGACGAGCTGGCCTGTCCCTTGGAGTGAGCGGGGAAGGTCAGTCGTTGAAGCTCCATCCCAGCTGTCCACCAGACGCGGTGTCGCCATGTTCAAACAGCACCAGTCAAACGGTTTGGGTGCAACATCACAATTGTCCAATGGGATACCACTGATGTTGGAGAGAATTGAGGGGTCGCAGCAAAGATGGAAGAAGCACAGCAAGTGAGCAGCTCCCGTCCTACGAAGTGGCGTCGTAAGCGAGGTGATAAGCTTATGTCTTCGAGACATACGGCGTGCCAGTGTCACCCTGCACTCCGCACCATCAACATTCTTTGCTCCGATATCCTGTGAATATCCCCTCCGACGGGTTGTACCGCCGCCTGATGTCTGCTGATGGACGGGCGTTGAACGACTAGGTCGTTTGATATCGTATCCACGCAGGAATCTGAATCTCCCCTCGTTGCTCGGTCTCTTTCTCACATTTGGGCCTATCCAAATCCTGCGGATATCTTCATGCATCTCCTTCTCCCTCTCGCTTCTAGAAAGCTAATTAACCCGCCTCAACGGGCATCACCGAGGCCCCGGACAAGCCGCAATGCAAGCGCTCGGACGCGATCTGCAGATCTTAGATCCGTTTTCAGCCCCGCATCATGCAGCTTCGCTTGCCCCTCTTCGGCACCCGTTTTTGGGTGAAGAAAAGAGAGAAAAAACCGCCGCTGCAGAACGGAGCCACGCGATCCTACCTCTTTTGGGACCTCTGTTCTTTTTCAACCCGCCGCGTTGTGCTCTGATGATGCGGAAAAGGAAAGGGGCTTGCAGCGGTTGGTCTTCTGCATGCTAGGCTCAGTTCCCTTAATGACAGCTGGAACTGCGGAAAGCTCCGATGACTTCACCGCTTGACGATGCAATGACGGCTCGTGTTCTCCGGCTCTGAGCTGTACAGCTGCATGGTGGCTATCTGAAGAACAGCAATCTGGGTTCCCATGGAGCTACTTTCAATTGAGTTGAGAGAATTACGTTGGGGGAATTGAAGAGATAGCGGGGAGATTCGCCGTCCAAATACGGGTATAATCACTAGTGATTGGCTAGTCAGGCCAACAACCTCATCGGCGTTGATCTCGGATCGGCCGGCCCGGGAGATCTACACTCGATCTGCCAAGTTGGGCGTTCAACGTCTGAATACTAAGCCGGCTGGGAAGTCTTCTTCTTCATCCAGGCCAGGAACTTCGTATTTGCCTTCGCGCTTCCGAATGCGACGTCTCCTCCCCTTTGGATAGGCCATTGGAGGCTCTATAAGGTTAAACCTGCTCGTGGTTATGCTAACCGCGAAGAAGCCGACAGCCGCAGCCTCCGGACAACGGAATCACCGGAGCATACCACCATGCCATCAATCTCTCCGCACCTCACGATAGTGACGCACTCTCCGGCACGATCCGTAATGCAGACACAAAACTGTACCCGATGCGCCCTCACAACCCATTCCCCATTGCCCAACCCTCGTCTCTCACTCTAACCCCCTCACTCTAACCCCCCCCCCACCCCCAAACCGCAACCATGGCCCTCCAATCCACCGACGAGCCCAAGATCGCTCGGCTTCTGAACCATGATCCAACAGTAACCATCTTCCTACGCCCGATCGCCGCCCCCGCCGCCCTCGGCCTTGCCGGCTACGCAGGCGCAACCTGGATCGCAGCGTCCTGGCTGGCACGCTGGTGGGGCGACGAAGACTCGCCAGGAATCCTCTTCCCCTTCGTCGCCTTCTGGGGCGGGCTGGCGCAGTTCATCGCCGGCATTTTCGGCTTCTGGGCGCGCGACATCCTCGTCACCGTGGTTTACGTCCTGTGGGGCAGTTTTTGGATGAGCGCTAGCTTGCTCTGGTTCCTCGTGCTTATTGGTACTATTCCGGTGCACAGTTTCTATGACCACTACCCGGAGGTCGCGGCGTGGTTTGTGGTGATGACGTTTTTTACCTGGTCGGCGGTGCGCGGGCCCCTTCCTTCACTTTAGTGGACCCGCAGCTAACACGCGCAGGCCATCGCCTCCATCGCCCGCGACCTCGTCCTCTTCGGTGTGCTCTTCTGCCTGGCCGTCGGGTCGACCATCGCATGCTGTCTATTCGCCTACGGCGGGGGCGTGCGCACGGGCATGAAAGTCGCAGCCTACTTCTGGATCGTCAGCTCCATTCTCGCGTGGTATCGCGTGACTGTCTATCTCATGGAGGACTCATATGGTGGCACTGTGTTTGCCAAAATGTTCCCGCTTTTCCGGCTTCCCATCGAACGTGGGAGACCGCTTCTCGTGCCGGGGTTGGGTGAGCCGGGGGTTAAGAGGGGGATGCCGGGTGTGCTGTAAGGCAGAGATGACGGTTAGGCCAGAAGTATCATCAAGAGAATCAGAACTCAGCGTTGAAACCAAAGCCTGTATTGAGAAACGCCTCCGTTCCATGTACACGTACGAAAAGCAGAGAAGCAATGACTTGCACCATAACACCAGACATGCCCCCCATACCGATCTTACACAAGTTTCTCATCCCGCGTCCCCAAAAATCCAAGCCTCTCGCGTCCCTTCTGGTTCCACGTCTCCAGGGCCCAGTCGCTGAACTGCCAGCACCATGTGCCCGCAACCAGCACCCCGCTAACGACGTTGACCAGGCGCACCAGCAGGGCTAGGAACCCACCGCTCTCCTCGCTCACGAGCAGCAGAATCGGCTCAATGTCGTACTTGACAAAGATTCCGGGTACGCTTGTCTCGCTCACGACATGCGATTGCTCCGTAACGGCGTACTGGTTCGTCCAGATGGTGTGCTTCGGGTTCACCGCCGCATAGGGGTCGGCATCTGAGTGCGGTGACAGCTTCAGGTGGTGAGGTTCCGTCGTGTAGATGGTCGGTACGATGGACGTGTAGTACTGAAACTTGTAGAAGTGCTTGTCCGTTGTAGCGCGTGTGCTATCCAGCGGGTTGACAAGCGAGGGGTAGAAGGGCCCGAAGGAGAGCTCGTTGATGATGTGCGAGAAGTTGAACTCTGCCAAAATTAGCTCAATCCAAACGCATTGCAGCAACTCGCTTACGGTTGTGCTCTAGATGCAGCCCGAATTCCATGTACCCGTGGCCACGCGCTGTTATGTGGAAATCTCCCTGCACTTTGTTCTCCTCGATGCTGCCCCACAAACGACACGCATCCGGCTGACCGCGCACCTTGGGCGTCTTTGCAAACTTGCGCTTCCCACGCCGCGCCGCACCAATGTAGTCGTGCACGTCCTCCTCCTCGCCGCGGGTGTACTCATCCGCATCGGCGCCGCTCTCCAGCTTGTGCACATGCTTGAGCTTGCCCCAGCGGTCCCAGTTCGTAGGGTCGCGGTGCAGCATCTCAGCGGCAAGTATAAGATCGCCGGCCGCATCTTGGACGTTGATATGGATGTCGTGACACTGCATCGCGACGACGATGTCGACGTTCATCTGCATCGTGTGGGAGACGCCCTTCTCCACGGCAAAGGAGTGTGTCACCGTGCCCGTGAACCAACGCCGCGTTTCCGTGACCAGCAGCGAGATGGAGGCGACGATAAGAAGGAGCGTCCACGCGCTGCCTGTGCGGCTGCGTTGCAGGTAGGTGGGTTTGGTTTTGGCTGCGGAGGTTAGCATTGCGCATAGAGGGGCTCAAATGCGCCCGGAGCTTGTGACAAGGGGGAACGCACGGAAAGCGTCAAACGACTTCATGGAGATGCCTTTCGGCTCTCCAAAGTCGACATCGTCGAGGGCGGGGTGATTGGCGAAGCCGTTCATCTCGCCAAAGCCATTCATGCCATTCATGAGGCAAGCGACAGCTTGGAGGCGCTGCAAGCCTCACCACTGCGCGTACTAGAAAGTGTATAAAGAAGATTAGGAGTCAACAAAGGAAAGTAAGGGAATCGCTGGTGCTACTTGGTGTCGCAATGCAACATGGCGGGCCGTCACCTTCGACCTCGTACGCTTGTGGATGAGGACACTTTGGGGTTTCGGACCCCGGCCGCGCCACATCCCCGAAAACGTGGCGTGGTGGCTAGTGTGTCACATCTACATCTAATCTTATCAAGGATCCGTCAGCCTGACCTCGCTCGAGCAGCCTGTCACATACGGCTGCGACCTTCAACAGGCCACAGCCTTGCTACAATATGACGAGTGCAGGAAAAATGAGACTGCTTCATAGTTCTAGCAGCCTCAAGGCCTAGGTACATAGAGACTCCGACACAGCCTTTTGGTTGCGCTTGACACTCAGTCGTCCCACAAGCCCAATCATCTAGACCTCGTAGATCCAATAGCACAATTCAGTCTGGATCGCAAAGACAGGACAGCCCATGATCTATGAAGATCCATTCACACCGTTGGTGTGCATCTCAGAGGATGGCTCGTCGCTCCTGACGGTAGAGATATCGTCGTTAGAGCGATCGTCGTCCGACGCCATGTTGGCGCGCAGCCGCGCACGCATCCCGTAACTAGCGTCCCTAGCGGCCAGGTATCCACGAAGCTCCTGGACCCGCTGCAGCGCACGTATCTCATCCGTATCAGCCATAGCGGCCAGATGTTCACGAAGCTCAGCAACAAGCTGGCTCTCATGCTCGCCGAACTCGGCCTGGAAGTCATTGACGATAGCCTGGTGCCTCCTTCGAGGGTTATCAAGATTGACATTCGCAAACCACGCCTCCCAGTTTTGATAGCTTAATTCGCTCTCCGCGCGAGGACGGCTGCGCGCCTCCTGGCCGCGGAGGTGGAGACTGTGAAGTTGAGTGTAGCTGTCGAGAATCACTCGAATTTGGCTGATGGCCGTGTAGATTTCACTCTCATGCGAAACGGCAGGAAGGCCCGACAACGTGTACTGGATCTCGAGCATGAGGCGGTCGCGCTCGCGAAGCTCCTGTTGCAGAGCCGCATTCTCAGCCCTGTAGATTTCCACAAGCGCTTGAGCGGAAGCCGCCCCGTTCGGCGATTCATCGTCGCTGGCCCTGAAAATGTCAATATTACGAAAGCTGGATTGCTAAGTGTATTTCTTACGTGGACACTTCCTCGTGATAGGGAGCGGGGTTCTCGCGGGGTTCAGGCATGACGTAGTAGAACTAATGGTTGAGGGGAATCTGTATGGAATAGGTGCAGTTGGGTGTTGGAAAGATGTGCATGGTGGACAAAAAATATTGCACTACGGTTGTTTGCGTGCCTTCATGAGCGGCTGTGCGTCGCCGAGAACCTAGAGGCATACCGCAATTTTTCATGAGCGGCTGTGGACTACACATTTCTGAAGCTTTGTGGCAATTCCATTCCGGCACTAAACCAGAGCACCAAAACTAGCCAGGGAAGGGATGAAAGACCGGAAGTTGGCCTGGAGGGCATAGTGTTAACTTGCATCTCGCGATACTAACCCCGCCGGCAAAAGCTAGGAGCTGGGGTAGGCATCGAATTCTGTGAGGATAAATGCGTGTTCGTCCAAGAGGGATATGACACCACGGACTCCAGACAAAGGGCCCGTAGTGAAGCGCTGCCTTTGATTCCAAGAGATCCAGGGAATAACGTGGACGCTAAAGTTCATCCCTACGCCGAGGGAGTTTCGAGTTCTTGAGTGAGAGGCTTAGGAGCGATTGTCCCGTTACAAGTTCTTCCATAAGGCTGCGAAGGTGAAATGTCAGCAAAGCATCTGTTATGCCTGACCCCTATGCCACGAACACTTGATGACCAAATATCCGGCTCAAGCACACCAGATGATGCTGAGATATCGCTGCAAAGATCCTGTAAACAGTATTTTCAAACGATATTCGTGAGAATGTTGGAACGAGGGCGTCTGCTTGGGTCGTAAGAGGGCGACTTCCTTTAAGCAAGCTAGATCGGTAAGCAGCACATCAAAAATGATCGCAAGGCCATTTGATGACGTAGCTGAATTTCTACACCACGGTACCCAATTTCTGGCCGCAAGAACATGGCAGTCAGCATTCGAACTGTACATGGTTTACTCCATACATGGGCTGGCGTTAGCAGCCCTGAGTCCGAACAAAAGTACCCACGTCAAGCCGGAGCCGCCGACGGAGGCGAGCGGATGCCAGCATTGACGGTTGTACTCTGTGACACAACATAGTTTCCAGCAAAGTTAGGCTACGTTTGGTCGGAGCGCAAACGACAGTGGCCCAGGAAGTTGGTGTTGGATCCATGTGCGGCGGAAGCAACAGGTTACCCAATAGGGAGCATAAACAGTTCCAACAAGCAGCTTGCGACTCGTCCACGTTTGGTACTACGAGGGCGGCGGCGACCACGGGTATCGATCGGCTCGGAAGCGAAATCCATTTCGTCCACATTAATTCAATCAGCACCAGCCGAGTCGGACCTTCAACTACCGGAGACCCAGGGTTCCAGAGTTCTCTTCGTAAACGAAGCAATAACGGCGACTTTTGGCCCCCAAGAAAAGTGCCCACCGGACCGGCCGACTTGGGTCTGTCGAGGGTGAGGGCGATCAGTCAGGTGCGCACAATAGGTACGAAGTAGAGCTCAAGGGAGGTGGTATTTTGGGATAATCTGGAGAAAAGAGGCTTCAGATGAAGCAGCAAAGCCACGGCCATTTGCTTCACTTGGGGGCTCAGCGCGTACGGATGTAGATAAAGTGATGGAAGTGGAGGCGCGATGGCTATTCAAAAATTGACTTCGTCGTCGAAGAGAAGTGAGATGGGGCGGGGATTACATAGCTGAGGTAAAAATAGCCCAGGACCACGGCCAAGCCTCTGATGGCAGGGATTGGACGGAATGCAGCGGCCGCGAGAGGCGCCACTCATGTATCAAACTTCTGATACTTGGACGATACCCGACTTGCCAGCCATCTTCACTGCGAACAGCATGTTCCCCTTCTGTGCATGGGCGCTGCAGGCCTTGCAGAGCAACCACACCGTCTGCGCGGTTGAAACATGGGCTTGCTGTCGTGGTGCAGGCCAATTCCTCCAGGAACCCTAGCTGCAAGTCACAACGCCCGCACCCATCCACCGGGACGTAGAAGTGTGGTCCGAAAGATACAGGACGGGCAGGATCAACTCGGAGAGACGCAATCAATTGGGCCAATCCACCAGCAATCGCCCTTTCGGGACTAGAATATCGTGCAGGAGGGGGGGATGAAGCTTTTGTGGCCGCACACCGGACGAGATGGCCATGTAGCTGGCTTCGGGGTGGGGCCGACCCAGCGAACTATACCCGCCATCGCGTATTAACCTCCTTCACTATCAGAGTGAAAAGTTCACTCGTTGAGACGAAAGGTACATACTGGATCAGAACTGACATATGCACAGCACCGAGGCTAAGCTCAAGCTGTGCCGCCTCTTTAATATCTTGCGGTCAATTCACTTCCAGCTGAACAATTCGACAACTGATTTCGACCTCTTAGGAACTTAACAAGTCCGCTAGCCTTTCCCTCGCCACGCGGGACGTTGAACAATGGCGCAGAGGCGTGCAGCTCTAATAAAGGAACCCTGGACGAAAAGCGATTGACTTGGCACGCATGAGGTCAATTTGGCCATGTTACCCGACGTGCCCGACAGTGGATTGAAGGTTGCAAGGTTTGGGGGCCTCGGAACGGATGCTTGATTTCAGTCATGCCACCGGCCGATATTATGCGAAGAACAGAGCGTCGGAGGTGACGGAACTTCCGCATGCTGGGTTTACCTTCTCGTCCTCCACGCTCGCGGTGATCTCACGAGAACACAAAGCTCTCGAGCTGGATTGTAAAAGCGGTAGTTCTCCGAGCGCCCAGCGCGGGACCGTCAGGAAAGACGTTTGGTCACACAACACAGCGCCGGCCCTTGGCCGACAGGCGGCAACCCTCCGCAAAGTCACGACACCAGCGCGGGGTTTGCAAGATTCGGATGGGGGCGGCGGTGGTAAAAGCAGCTAATGCAGAGAGCCCTGGAAAGCATGCTGCGCAACACCAGTTGAGTTGGAACAAAGCGCTCGAGGGGCATATGCCTTTCGAAGAGAGGAAATGTTGGCAAAAAGGCTGCGATGCCTTTGAAGATGCAACTGGTCCAAGACTACTCCGTACGGTAGAAGAGAGACGATGAAGAAAATTGGGTGTTTCTTCTATCCTTGAGGTCCAATGTCGGCCCCCACAAAAGCACTCAAAACCGTTGTCCCGACGCCCGACTTGCGCCCCAGCCCACCTAATGCATCAGTTCAAAGAGCAGGCAACACGCACGCTCTCTGCGCCTCCTCGAGTTGCACGATGTGCTTTCGCCAGGTCTCAGGTTCTGGCGGATTTTCTTAACACCGCCGGGCGTTGGATGCCTTCGTTGCTCCGTACCGTATGCTCTTTACTCTTGGAGGTTTCGAGTCTCTTTTCTCATTGACGCCTCCCGCTCCAAGTTGCCCCGCCAAATCTCACTGGCTCCCGCCCGGAGACCTTCCCAGGCTGCACGGCCCGACTAGCGCACAATTAAGGCTGACATGGGAGAAAGTCTGTCAGCTTCCCGTTGCTAGTGTCATAGTGTCACTGCTGGTCACTACTGGCACGACTGGCTCCAGCTCGTGCACATCACGATGGTCCTCCTTACGGGTACCGTACAAGTGAAGTCGAAGTGTGAGAGATCATCGCTTCATGTACGGAGGTAGTCATTCCTATTCTACTGCAAGTACCGCGGAGAGCAACGAAGTTGAATTGCGTATACTGTTATTGTCGAATGCTGAAGTGAAGGGACTGATCCTCGGCGTCTAGATTCTCTTCATGCACCAAGGATGTCCTTGGATGCATACAATCGCCATCCCAGCTTTTGTTTTCTTCGTTCTTCGGCCACCCTCCCAATTCCTCCCACTGCTGCCGACAAGGCCCATGTTCGAACCCCGGGCACTGCTTCTGCGGCTTCTTATGCCACCGTTCAGGTGCCCAACCAGTTGTCGTGCGTTATGGAGCATCCCCCCATCACTTCCCCCACTCCACCCCTCCCCACTACGACCGCCTCCCTCGGGCTGTGCGTGCCCGCATCCCCAAGGACCCTTCCAAGGGTCTGTTCTGCCCCAGCCCCTCGGCTGGCCTGTCGCGTTGTCTCTTGCCGGTGGTCGACAGTTCATTGCCCATTCGAGCTGTGTACTCGTATGCTGGGGGGCCTCTAAGAGGAGAGGTCCGGCTCTTAGCTCCATCGATTGACTTCTGATCCGATCGTCTTTCTCACCTCCACCTTCTCCACTTCTCAAAACTCTAACCGCATCCACACGCCGTGGGTCTTGCAAGCCGACACTCTCCCCTCAGTTGTCGCAGCAAAACCGTCAACATGACGTCCCCGGCTCCTTCCTACACTCCGCATCCATATTCCGATCACGACTGGTCCTCGACGCAGGCGACGACCCCGCCAGTCAAGAAACCTGATGCTTCTCCGATATCCTACCATCCCGATATCCATTCACCAGGCCTCGAATCTGCCTACAACACCGACCAGGGCAAAGAGGTGGTACCACAAGAGGAGCGACCGCAAGCCCAAGGTTATGGAAACCCGTACACCGGCCCGTTTCCCGTTGAAGAGCCCACCGAGCGGAAGCGGCGAACAGTGTGCGGCATTTCGCTGATGGTCCTTCTGTTGATTCTCGCTGCCTTTATCATTCTCGCCGTCGCCCTTGGTGTAGGGCTGGGAGTAGGGCTCGGCTCGAAGAAACAGTATGTTTTCCTTCATAAGATCATATCGTTATCCTGCTAACCTGGATCAGTAGTTCAAGCTCAGGGTCAAAGTCTGGCACAAATGGCAACACTTTTAATCCGGCATACCTTTCCAAATCGGGAGCATTTAATGGTTCTGGCCTTGCGATTGCTTCGTACTCCTTTGGATCCGGCGGCTACGGTGTCATCAACGTTTACTTCCAGCACTGGTCTGGTCAGCTGCGCAAGATGCAGCTGATGTCGGATGGGACGTGGCAAGGCGGCGACAGCACTAACATCGTCGCGACCGATGCCCGCAACGCGACTCCCATCTCAGCCGTGGCATATGCCATGGATAACAAGGCTACTGTGAGTTTGACTATCCCTCCCATTCGAATATGGCTAAAGAGATAGTGGCATATTTTCTACATTGACCACCACAACGTTATCCGAGAAAAGATCTCCGATAACACCACCAATCAGTGGCGCGACGGTCCCATCGGCGAGCTCGGTCTTAAGGCTATGAATGACTCCAACGTCGGCCTTCAAGCCTGTTGGTACGGGTCCTTCTACGGGACGGCCGACTATGTGCACTCGCCCATCCCTGGAACTGGTAGCAACGACACGGCGCAAGATTCGGTTATTGGTATGCATTTGTGGTACGGGCGCGAGCCGACTGTCCTCGAGGAGGTGACATGGACGTACAACACGACGCAATGGTACCGCCAGGACAACTTCACCGCAAACGGCCATGGCGGCATCGGTTGCTTCTCCTGGGGCAAGGGCAGCGTTTCCTACCTCATGCTCGTCAACCTCGACAATGAAGTGCAGGTGTCGTGGAAGGACCTAAACACCAGCGTGGTGGCGACGCCGCAGCATCCGGTCAACAAGTGGGTCAACACGTCAGTGTCCATCCCGCATGCGATGCCCAACACGTCTCTTGGCTTCACAAACTACTTCTACACGCAGCTCGACGACGGCACCATCGGCGGGTACAACATCTCGTTTGGGGCTGAAAACACCCACCTTGTGCCTGGCGACAGCTTCAAGATCCCCCAAAAGGGTATTGCCGGCACGCACTTCTCCGTTACCGCAATTCCCAACGCTTCGGGTGGCGATTCGCTCATTGTATTCAACCAAGTCAACGGCAGCGACATCACAGAGAACACGCGCGATTTGACCAGTGGACAGTGGGCGTATGCAAGTCTACCC
The DNA here is from genome assembly GCA_010356995.1 of Trichodelitschia bisporula. Taxonomy (NCBI): domain Eukaryota; kingdom Fungi; phylum Ascomycota; class Dothideomycetes; order Phaeotrichales; family Phaeotrichaceae; genus Trichodelitschia; species Trichodelitschia bisporula. The sequence goes on from ML996702.1 coordinate 451,188, forward strand.
GTGCCGCCAATGTGAGAAGCAGGGTACGCTTATGTGAATGGGTGTAAGGGCTTTGAGGCAGGCGTTTTCGGTGAAACTCGGTTTTGCAGAGCGTTCACAAGCGGGATTCATGGATCTACTTGATTTGATTGGGTCCATGTGATGAAGGTCTGGATTTAATTGTATGGATACCTCTTCGATGTTTTTTACTTCTCACGAGTGGCATAGCAGGCGTCGAAACGAACAGTCTCTCTTATCAAGGGTTTTCAACGAGGTGTGTGCGGCATGGGGAAGCTGAGGGAGGAAGAAGAAAAGATAGCCGAATACCATGTGGCATGCTGCACATATTGCCACCACCTCGCAGTCCTTCAGGCTTACCTAAGTGTCGCAGCAGCAGTAAGGAGCTTCAGGCCGTGACCGGACAGCCTTTGTCATGCTTATGAATGGGGACAAGAGGCAGTACAGGTAGTCGAAGGGCGAGAGCCCGCAGGAAAGGAAGGGGAAACGGGCCAAAAAGTAAAGCGACCTGCGTGATCGGCTGCATGGCCAGCTGGGTCTGGAGCGTTGGCCTTGCGATTGAGAAGCTGTGCATGCTCTCGCGAGCCGACAGAGCGGTTGGAGGCGTTGGCATTGATCAATAGCAAGAGGGCCGAGGAAGCTTTGGGAGCCGGCTGCGTGAAGATGGCGCGGATGACATATTCCCCGGTGTCTCTCATTCGGCCAGCAGCTTGTCGGGGGATTAGAACTAGCTAGAAGAGTTGGAACGGTCGGCTACTGTAGCGAGCTTAACGAAGCTCGCTGCGACAACGGCCTGGATCGTTCGCGATGCTAGAACTACGAGGTAATTCTCCGGCTCAGAGCCTACTCGCACCATCTCCACCCGTCCACACGCACACTCCCGCTGTACAAATCCCCCAAGCGAACTGCGGTAAGCCATGTCCTGTCTCACCTTATCAGGAACATAACCCCCACACCCTCCCGTCGTAAATTCTCACCACGCCTCTCTGCACCTCCAGCCCCCTCGCGCGGGGTAATCCACCAGGAGCATAAAAGTGGCGCACCCCGCGCAGCACACACCGCGCAACAATGAACTGACCTGCCCGCTCGCCAGCAGACAGACGCCATCCGCATGAACGCACGCCGGCTCGCTTCTCTATCCTACCCCGCCCGGCTCGCTCTTATTTGCCTCGCGCCACAAGCGCAATCGCTCGACCGCCCGCGTGTGCGCCGCGTGCCGTGGCGCGCTTAGTGGCGGGGGTTGGACGATAGCGAACGCCCGGCGGGCGCGCGACGGAGGCAAGTACGGTACGTTACCTAGGGACATATGCTACCTAATCCGTAATCTCCATCTCCCTCATCGCCCCGCGGCAATCGCGGAGTCATCGCAACTCCAACGTACCATCAGCGCCAACATGCCCGCAGACAAGAACCGCCAGCGCGCGATTAGCTTCAACGTTTGATGCGCTGCAGCCGATGCCACCCCCGGCCTCGTCACTGCATGTTCGGCTAAGCAGCGGACGTGAGTTCTGGCTGCCGAGAACCGGTGCGCAAAAGACTGGCGACTGGCGCCCGTGCTGTCGTAGGAGGACGTTGCGGTGTGGGCCTTGTGGCGTGCGGGCGCTAGTGCTTGGGCCTTTTGCCGGCCTTTCGGTGGCTGGCGCTTGGGGCGGCGGCAGTAGGCCGTGGGGTTGTGGCGGGGTGGTAAGGCAAGCAGGTGGCTGAAGCACGGAGACCGCCCTGATTAATTCCACCAAAATAATCGTGATTTGTAAGAGTCGATGCGATGGATGCGGGCCTTATTTTGATAGTCCTAACCTTCGAAGAGGGTGGAATTTACCGCATTTGATCAACAGCGCACCACGCATATCGCAGGGCCCCCTCTTAATACCCGCCTCCCTTATCCCGATCTTCCCACGCCTGTAGCCGCAGAGCCACTGCCCAAGGCCCTCGACTCCCTGCACCAAACCAACTGGTGCCATGTTGCACGCTCGCGCGGCCGCAGTGCTTACATCCGAAGCGGGGGCAGGTAATGTGCCACAGCAGATCCCGGGAGGCCCCAGTGCGGCTGAAATGCTGACGGGAGGTGTCGGGTGGACCTTGTCCGTTTCAGGAAGGTGCTGACTGAGTCGGCTGTCATCTTTTGCTGTTCTTTGGTTGGCGGCTGCTTCCGACTCCGTGGGGCTTCCCTGCTGTGCTCGTGTGCTCCTTGCTCCCTGTACGGTATGTACTCGGGCTTCGGGACGGTGGTGATCTTGGTCGGGCCCGCCGTGCGCTCTGGGGAGGCAAGCGGCTCTCCGAACATGTTGTGGATCATCGTCACGGCCGATGTTGCCGACAGTGCCCTGTGGTGAGCTTCAGCCTTGGCTGTCAGCGCCAAGTAGGGATGAACATTTGGGAGAGTGTAACCTTCTCGATCATTCTTGCTGAGATCGGAAGGTAGGAGACCAGTTGGGTAAAGAGAATGGGAGACATTGATAAGATCAAAGGCTTCCATAGACTTGGGAGAAACACAGGCCGATTCATATGCTTCGTGCGTCATGATGCTTGTCTAACAACACCGTATCCCTCAAGCTTCTGCATATAGCCCCGTAGCTGCAACCACACTCTCATGAGACTGGCCCAAGGTGAACACCCATACGGATGTTTGATGCGTTGACTGGACTCTGGGACTTTCATCGTCAGGTGTGACTACGTAGAATTTTGGCGCACTCTTCGAAAGACGCCGCTTCATCAACCAGCCGTCGGTTTTGAGCGGCTAATTAGCGCCCGCGGACATCCTCCCCGGCTAGTCTGTGTTGAATTTGACTATCGTGAACCAGTTCCTAAACATCACTTCGCACTGGTTAGTACGTGCTTAAATATGTTGATGTTGGAGCTAACGCTTGAGAAGGTCCCGGATAAGGGAGCTTTTAGCGAAGTCGAAAGTGTCTACACATCCCCGAACCTACGAAAGCACTATCTCAAGCCAAAAATCGCATCCATTGCTTGAAGAGTTTGGCGAACTTCCATGCCACCCTTCATGGGCTGGAAGGTCGAGGTCCTTTCATCATCTTTTGCTAAGAGACTGGATTCAAAATGACTTTGGAGTACCTTCAGGCTTCATTGATGGTGATCGGGGGCAGCTCTGAAGGTAAGTTTTCTCTGTGACAATAGCGGTATGTCAAAGTTTGGGAAGAGGATGGCACTCGATGCCGAGGATCGCCAACTGTCTCCAGATGGCCGAAATCAGCCGGAGTCGTTCAGATTTTGTCCTCGACAATATGGTCCAAGCAGTCTTGCCAGTACTTCAAACTGAGAGCTGGAAACAACTCGCGGGATCCGGACATTTAGGGTTTGCAGTGTGAAACAGCTGCACAAGTAGCACGCACGGGCCGAGATTGTAGTGCGGTTGCCGTAAACGTTTGTAGTCGGCCTTCCAGCGCACGAGGAAACTTCGACGTGTCTCAGCCTTGTTCTCTGCGAGAACGAAAGTCCTGCATATGTCGAATTGGTCATTGCCCACGTGCATCAAAGTCTGCCGAAGCGCTGGCGCTTGGTGCAGAGATCCTCGTTCCCACCTTGCTTGCATGCTCGCGGAGGGCGTGCTTCGCGAGCAGAGTGACTTGACGAAAGCAAGCTTAGACCCATGAGAGGTCAATATGGATCGATAATCGATATAGGCCCGATGTTTGCCATTTTCCCCAGTGACTGAGAGATGTTCACGGGATGGAATGGATGGGACGAGGACGAGGACGTCATAAGATGAAGACAGAAGGCGCGGCAGATAACCGCTAACGCAGCGGGTCGCGCCGTCCATCCAGTGGTGCCGTGGGTGCCCACACTGCCTCAGAGATCGCAGTTTGAAACTGTATCGGCCTCTTGGCATGGTCATGAATGAACAGTCTTCCAGAGCATCGGAACAGAGGTGCTCACACTTGAATTTCTGTCAAGGGTACTGATATACAGTTAGTCGCATGATCAAAGTTGCTTTCCAAACATATAAGAGATGACACGATCTAGGCATGTACTATGGTCACAAAAGTCTACCAACTCTTCTTGGAATGTGTTTTCCTACCAGTTTGTGTACGGAGTATCCTCCAATCCTTCATCTGCCGGCCCATACAAGGGATTCCTCATTCGGGTTTCCAAAGAACATGGTAGGTTGGTATGTGTACTTGGAGGTGCATACAGGACTCGGATGGGGCGGAAGCGTGCGGTTGGGGCCGAGACATCAAGGAAGACGTTGCTCGAGTCGTAGTTTGGTGTCTGGGGATGCCATGCTGCTACCATTACGGAGCATCCTAGCTACCGTAACGGCTTCGGAAAGATCGCCAGATCTACAGCCCCCAAGCCACTCCCACTGGTGGAGAACAAATGGATCGGGAGAGGCGCTGGGCGCCTGAAGCCCTCGGGTTCCGCAAACCCGGCCCGAGCATTCATCCGCTCCGGCCCCACCATGCCAGCTCTTATCAATCGCATCTAATCTCGCATCAAACGTTCCAGTTCCTCATCGGACTCAGCCTTCAGCCTTACCAATCACTTGCTCTTCAAAACCCATCCAATCGGTTCACCATGGTCGTTGCTGCACCCGCACAGGCGGGAATCCTCCACCGCTACGCACCGCGCCTCGTCGCCTTCGAGCACCGCCCCTCCTCCATCCCCGCCTCGGCCCACACCGGGAACGTCCTCATCTTCATCGGCGGTCTCTCCGACGGCCTGCTCACAGTCTCGTATCCCTCCTTCATAGCCGCCCGCGCCCCACCCGGCTGGTCGATCGTCGAGGCGCTGATCTCGGCCGCCTACAGCGGGTGGGGCACCAGCACGCTCCAACGCGACGTGGCCGAGATTGCAAAATGCGTCGCCTACCTCCGGGCCTTACCAAGTAACTCCACCACACCCCGCCGTATTGTGCTCATGGGCCACTCGACGGGCGCACAGGATGCGATCGAGTACGTGGTCGGCGCCGGTGCGGCGGAACGCCCGCCCGTTGACGGCGTTATTCTGCAGGCTGGCATCAGCGACCGCGAGGCTATGCATGCTAAGTCGGGCCCGTCGAAGTCGGATGAGGCGATGACGAATGCGGCCCGTGGGCTTGAGGAACAGGGACGCGCGGAGGAGTTCCTGCCGCGCGCTGTGTCGGGATCGACGTTTACCCGGACGGCGGTGACGGCGTATCGGTGGCTGAGCTTGACGCAGAAGGGTGGGGATGATGACTATTTCAGCAGCGATATTGCGGACGAAGAGCTGTGGAAGACATTTGGCAAGTTTGGGAAGACACAGTTGATGGTGCTCCTGAGCGGCATTGATGAGCACATGCCCAAATGGGTCGACAAGGAGGCGCTCGCCGCAAGATGGGCGCGGATATGCAAGGAGGGTGGGGCCATCGTGGACGAGGAGTTCGGCGGAGTCGTTCCAGGGGCACATCATAATCTCGAGCAAGACGGCACGGAAGTAGTCGACGATCTTTGCCGGCGAGTTACCGGCTTTCTGGGCAAAGTCGGCGGCGACAGCGAGCCGCATCTGTGACTGCTCTCGGGGCTGGATGGTGGAAGGCTGGTACTTTGTAATCTTCTTGGCTGCCACTAGACGGGCCTGGGCATATAAAAGCGGCAATGGAAGCGGTTCCGTGAACTATCATAGACGGTGCATGGTTGATGGCATGGCGAACGGAGGGGGTTGATATCCTGATTATTACGTTTTGCATGAGATGGCCGCCTTTTACAGTTTCTGTTGGGATGGAAAAATGCTTTTGCTCTTCTTCAATCTTGTCTTATTCATGTGACACCCCCTTCCCCAGGACGCCAGATCTCATCGCTTTGGCTCACTCTAGCGATAGTTCCTTCATTTGATGAAATCAAGGCCTTCTTCACCAACTCCTTTCCACTCTTAGCGTAGATGCTCTGCCACAACATAGGACTTGCCTCAAATCCCTCCAAAGATATGGGGTAACCTTAGAATGCACATTGCCAAACGCCAGACACCACCCGGTCCGTAACGGGTTCTCATTATGCTTCGGCCGTTCCACTTTTCGCCCTCTGCTCCATCAATTTCTTCACCTTTCTCTTGAGCTCCCCTTCCGTGTTTTGGAAAGGATTCAACTTCATATCCCTCGTCATCGCCCTATAATCGTCCCCATGCCGTTCCACCAACTTAGCCACCCACTCGGACTCCCGTTGGCTCAACTTCCGTGGTGCCTTCCGCACTCCACTAGCCGCCTTCTCCTCCAGCGCACGCACTGTCTCCGTTGTCTCCTCGCCATCCCGCGTGGGCACATTCGAAAACATCAGCGCTTGCGAATCGATCATGTACTCATCGTCGAGATCGTTAAGGGGATCGTTGAGCGGGTTATCCGTCTTCTCGTCCAACACCCGTAAGATCGCGCCAGTCTCCGGGTCGCGCTCAATGCGGATCTCAGATGTGTTGACTGCGGTCGCAGTGCGCGGGTTGATGGCCAGCGGGTCGGCATCTTCTGGCTGGATGGCGCCGGGCTCGGGAAGCGACGCAGCGGTCTTTTGTAAACCACCGGTGGTGTGGTTTAAGCGGGATGTCAGACCAAGGCGGCGGTAGTTTTGCGTAAGAGTTTCCTTGGGGTTCCTGGCTCGTTAGACTCGCCATAGGCCATGCAAGCCCGGAGACGTACCAGTTCGCGCGAATGATCGGGTTGCTAAGGATCTTATTCGTCCTTTTGGGCTTGCGCTTAACCTTGGGAACGCTCGAGCGGTTCTTGCGCTTTTGGAGTTCGCGACCCATGGTGACGGTGTGTGGGTAGTGGTGATTGTGGAGGGGATGGGATGGGATGGGATGGGAGGCGTTGCGACTTTGGGTGGTCGAAAATATTTCGAGATCTGCGGCGGGCGGGGGCTTGGCGCCGGGGAAGGCTAGTTCAGCCCTATAGCGGCGAGTGGAGAGCTGCTGGCTGCAAAGCAGCAGCCAGCAGCCGACTGAAGTAATTGATTCATGAATAGATGGGGAAAGAGAGATACCAGATTCTTTCAGCGATAGGAGATCTGGATCACGACGATCCAATAGCTGCGAGATTCAAGCGCTGGATCCCCCTTAGAAGACCGTACATCCGTAAACTCTACAGACAGCGCACAATCCTGGTTCAAGATGGAGAATTTCAAAAGGCCAAAATACCCTGCCCCTTTGAATTGAAATGTAGTGTGCTACTGTACGGAGTACTCCTTTCAGCCATACAAATTTGCTTCAGTTGACTGTGCAGTTTAGCGATGGTTGCCCAAGTAGGCAAAGCGGGTCCCCTCCACCTTGTGCAAGGATCCGACCCCCTTATCTGCGGAGTGCCTGCGGAGAGAGCGCTGAGGCTCTGAGAGGACGCGCCGCTTCCCACACGCGACATAACCTAAAATACTCATCATGATATTCACACGCCAGAGGCAGCTCCGCCTGCTTTCCTTGCTATTTATTCTCTTCCCGCTCTGTCTCGCTTTGTCAAAGGCTGCACCGCACAATGAACACCTCACCCCGCACGAGATCGAAGAGCGGCTCGAGGTAAGATCTTTTTCCGTTGTCGGAGCGCTCTCTGTCTTCAACCTCAAGTTGGCACTGCACGCCTCCATTATGTCCTTGATCTCACCGTTCTTGCGTCCCATCATCTGCCAGCGCTTATTCTCCACAGGAATGTCCGCTTGTCCAGTCTCTCAATCTCCAAAAGGCCGCCTCGGCCCCCACCGCCGACAGCTACCTCTCTAAGCTCTTCTACTTCCTCTTCCCCGGTAGCCCGGCGGTCAACGCCCTGCTAGCCACGCTGTACATTTCCGGGCCGCCCAACTTCCTGCTGGCTCTTTGCCCGCCGGACATCGACCCTTCGTCACTGAGCATCATGGTTGCCTTCGCAGTCGGCGGCCTGCTGGGCGACACCCTCTTCCACCTTTTGCCTGAGATCTTCCTGGGCGAGGACGAGCCCCATAAGGTCAAATTCGTCATGGTGGAGCCGAACAAGAATTTGCTCCTCGGAGTAGCCATATTGGTTGGCTTCATGACCTTTGTCGCTATGGACAAGGGCCTGCGTATCGCCACGGGCGGCGAAGGACATGATCACAGCCACGGGCACGGACATGCGAACGTTGAGCCTAGCGCCACTACCAGCAGTGTGGAGGTTAACAAGGAGGGCAAGGCACGCGCACGTAAGGGCGACAAGGCCGTGAAGCGCGTTGCTGAACAGGCCAAGCCGCAGATTAATCCCAGCGTGAAGATGGCAGGTCTGCTTAACCTGATTGCGGACTTCACTCACAACATCACGGACGGTCTCGCATTGTCGTCTAGCTTCTACGCATCGCCCACCATTGGCGCGACCACGACCGTGGCCGTCTTCTTCCATGAGATTCCGCACGAGGTCGGCGATTTCGCTCTGCTTGTTCAATCAGGCTTCTCAAAGCGGGCGGCCATGGGCGCCCAGTTCATCACGGCGCTTGGGGCGTTCCTTGGGACTCTGATTGGCATTGCCGTGCAGGAGTATGGTGGGTCGTCGGCGAGTGGGCCACAAGGACCGGGCTTGGCGGGTACGAGTCTTCAGTGGGGAGATCTGTTGCTGCCGTTTACAGCGGGCACGTTCTTGTACGTCGGAACTGTGGCGGTTATCCCGGAGATGCTGGAGACGGGCAAAGACAAGGCGCTCGAGGTGAGGAAGACCCTTACGCAGTTTGCGGCTGTGGCGGCGGGCGCGGGGATTATGCTTGCGTAAGTTTTCGGTCGGGCTCAGGGGATATGACTGACAGTGTTTAGGATTTCGTGGTCGTAGATGGGTTCGGTCTAGGGCACATCCGTATCCAGGTCATGGCGGAGTCATTGCGGAAAGTTAGACGGGGCTGCATACAGGTACCTAATCAAGCCGATTGGAGATGGTGATGAATTATAAGTTTCTTCTCGGGATCAGGGCAAAGAGGAATGAATATCATTCTAAGAACGCTTTTTGCCAACCTCAATACGTCACAGATAGTCTTTGCACCAGGTACTCGCCACTGTTGACTGCCGAGTACTTCTTCTCCGCGGCGTCAGCGTATGTGCCTGGAATGACTTCGATAGCGCGATTGAAGTTCGGGTTGCAGAAGTAGGCAATGGAGTAGCGGGCGGGATAGGTGTCTCCCGACTCCGGCTTGAGCGGCGGCTCGACCACACGGTGCTTGGTAGACTTGATGCTGTCGTTAGACCACCGGGCGAGCAAATCGCCAGCATTGACGACGATGGTCCCTTCGATGGGGGTCGCGTCGACGAATGTGCCCTTGGGTGACTGGACCTGCAAGCCACCGCGCTGGTCCTGGAAGAGCAATGTAATGGATCCTAGGAATGTCAGCATCATCTGAGGCCCAGGAGGCCTCCCAAACTCACCGTAGTCGGTATGCTCCCCCGCCCGCACCTGGTTCTTATTCTTTTCAAAAACCTCCTTCTTCACAGCCGGATAATGCAACAAGCGCAGCGTATTATCCCCCCGATCCGTATACCCATCAAACCAGCCCTCGTCAATGCCCAGCCCCACGGCAATGGCGCGCATAACCTGCATATGCAGCTTCTTGCACTCCTCAAAGAACTCCATCATCTGCTCGCGGAACACCTTGCCCTCCTCATCCGTAGGCCACATATTCGGACACCCCTCCTCATCATCCCGCCCTATCTCAAGTGACTCCTTAAGATCCGGCACCGCCGCTTTGAGCGCCTCAACCTCCTCCTTGGTCGCCAGCTGCGACACCTTCTCCCGCCCATGCGCCGTGTAGCCCCGATTTGCGCGGGCGGAGTACCACTCGAGCGCGTCTTTGGCTTCTTGCGGACGATCGAAGAAAGCGGCGCTCTGGCCGAAGATACGCTTCACGATGTTTTGCGAGATACCGTGGTTCTTGAGGTAGATGAAGCCGGCATTCTGGAAGCCGGAGAGGACTTCATGTGCGGCTGCGGCTTTGGCCTCGGGCTCGCCGGAGAGGAAGGGAGAGAAGTCGATGAGCTGTGTGGGTTAGGTATCGGGGAAGGAAGATGAAGCTAGCTGCACTCACCGGAATGGAGAGGTTGTCTTGGTTGACTGCAGAGTCGGCCATATTGTCTATTTCTCTGTAGAGGTTGATGCACACAAGGGTATGGCGAACTAATGCTCTGCCGATCCACTTCGAAGGGCTTCGGCTTCTTAAACCCCTCTCAAGCCACTTGTGTCACAGACCGGAATGATAAGCCGTGATAATAACCCACGGTCAGCCTTCTGTGACAGCAGTACGCAGTTAGCTCTTCGCTGCCACGCTGTCATAAAACTATCTCACGATGCACCTTCGGGAATTAGATCCGGCGGAACATTGTAGGGTTGACCTGCCTGATTGGGTTGTCTTCGATAAGAAACACGGGGCTTATCACATTGCGGGGTAATCGATGCGGCGGCGGGGTACATTGGGCTCCAGCGGGGTGCGGCGAGCGGCGACTTGCGGCGACTTACAGTTACGTGTTCGCCATAGGATTGATGTTGTGGGCGCGGCGTGGCTTATATCTCACATACCTGCTATCGCGGAGCTATTTGTTGTGCTTTCGACGGTGGATCAGCAGCGGAAGCTAGTTCTAGTTCCAGATCAGCGGCCGAGAGTGGATCAGCGGCCGAGAGCGGCGCGATGGCGAAGGGATAGTGCGTGGAGCGGGTACTCATATCATCGCGATCTAAACAAGCTTCCACCGAGCTTCCCTCATTCATCCCCACCCCGTCCCACCCCTCTCCTCCCGACCCTTCATTTCCAACCACCGCAGCCATGCCCACCGTCGACATCCACACCCACATCTACCCACCCGCCTACATCTCCCTCCTCAAAGCCCGCACCACCATCCCCTACATCCGCACCTACCCCACCTCCCCCACACCCCGCCTCGTCATCCTCCCCGGCGAAGACTCGGACTCCGCCGCCCATGGCACGCCCGGCCGCCCCATCGGACCCGAGTACTGGGACGTCAACGCGAAGCTCGCCTTCATGGACGCGCACAACATCGGCATTTCAGTCCTCAGCCTCGCGAACCCCTGGCTCGATTTCCTGCCCGCGGACGAGGCCGCCGCCGCGACGCTGACCGTCAACGATGACATCGAGGCGGTGTGCGCGGCGCATCCAGGCCGGCTGTTCGCGTTTGGCGCGCTGCCGCTGAGTGCCCCGGCGGAGCAGATTGTCGCTGAGATTCAGCGCCTGCAGACGCTGCCGCATATGCGCGGCGTGATTATTGGGACGACTGGCCTCGGGTCCGGGCTCGATGATCCGGCGCTCGAGCCCGTGTGGGAGGCACTGGAGGCGACGCAGACGCTGGTGTTTCTGCACCCGCATTACGGGCTGCCGAGCGAGGTGTATGGGGAGCGGGGCGGGGAGTACGGGCATGTGCTTCCGCTGGCGCTTGGGTTTCCGCTTGAGACGACGATTGCGGTGGCGAGGATGGTGCTGAGTGGGGTTTGGGATCGGTGGAGGGGGTTGAAGGTGTTGCTTGCGCATTCGGGGGGGACGTTGCCGTTCCTTGCTGGGAGGATTGAGAGTTGTATTGCGCATGATGGGTATTTGAAGAGTGTGGGGCGGGGCGTGGAGGGGAGGCGTAGTGTCTGGGAGATCTTGAGGGAGAATGTTTATCTGGATGCTGTGGTTTATTCGCCGGTCGGGTTGAAGGCGGCGGTGGATGCGTCGGGGAGGGATCGTGTGCTTTTCGGTTAGTGCTGCTCTGGCATTCTTTAGTGATATGCTAACGGTTCTAGGGACGGATCATCCCTTCTTCCCGCCCTTGGACGACGAGGAGGAGTGGCTCAGCGTTAAGATGAATTCAGACGCTATTCAAAAGGCTTTTGGCGAGGACAAGGAGTCGGCTGATATGGTCCTTGGTGGCAATGCTATTCGGATACTGAGGCTACAGGAGGATGCTGATAAGTGAGGGAGGGCTAGGAGAATCTGGCTGAAGGCGTATTCCTCAAAGAGAGACCTTCAAAGAGCTGCATGGACGGGGCGCACCATTTGAACAGAGCCAATAGAACTGGAAGCGTGGGTAGGGCTCCACCACTATGGAAGCTCCAAAGTCGAATTCAACTATGTCGGCAGCTTTCCAGAAAGATATTCGTCGTGCCTCCTATCCTGCTGACAACGGATGCCAGAGTTGTAACCAAGGTGGATTATGAGATCAATTCATCCCGTTCAGCCAAGAATCATCGCCATACTCCCCGCCAAGTTCGCCTTCATCGCCCGCACCGCCCGTCTGGACATCCCAGTCAAACATCTGCTCAAAGGTCGAGTCGCCGTGAGTGAACTCAGAGTTGCCGTTGCCATACTCCTCTGAAGCCTCTTCCTTGCCTGCCGCCCCATGCTGGCCGTTCTGGGCTGGCATGTCAAGCATTGTAATGTCGATCTCCTGGTTAGAGGCGTGATGTGCTGCGTTTGCACTTGCGCCCATGTCTTGTCCATTTGAATCCGGTATATTGGCGTAGTTCTCAATACCTGTCAGCAACGATGGAACAGCACCGTTGTCAGGAAAGTTCTGTAGGGCAATGCCCGAGGAACCCAGCCCCATTTTATCCGGTGACGCACTCGCTATACCGTCAAATATGCTGTCCAGATCCAAGTCTTCCGCGCCCGGGGTCTTGTTCGTCGCTTGATCTGGCGCAATGGGCTTCGCACTCGACCCTGGGGGCGAGCTGTAAACTATAGAGGTTGTCGCATCATCTCGCTTGACATCTGTATCCCCAATAAGCCGACCAAAACCATCTGGTGCTTCAATAGAGGGTTCGACGCTCGACGTAACGGGTTCTTGCTTGATAGAACCGATATCCTCCATGAAGCTGTCACCATTGGCCTCGAAGAGAGGGTCCGCCTCCAGTTTTACGGGAGTAGGAGAACCCGCAAGACGTTTCCGCTCTGCAGCCTCTGCCCGCTCACGTTCCAAACGCGCAGCCTGACACAAGGCGAGGTTCCGACGCATAACGGCCTTTGCTCGAAACTGGAGATGGCGTCAGCCGCAAGCAACGTGTAGGGTGTACATCTGCGTACGAGATCGGCTTCCAACTTGTCCAATGCTCCCTGGAATTGCCCGATTGCCTCGGGAATGTTTTTATGAGCGAGCTGGCGGAAGCCGGGGTCTTTGCGCTTCCTCGCATCGGAGATACCAATGGTGGCCTCTCGAAGCTGGACTGGTATCAGGCGACTGTAACAGATAAAGAAGTCTACATACCACGTAGGCAAGAGAGTTTTGGAGCACATCAGTCGGAGCCCGTTGGCGAAGTGGTACTTGAGCCATGGTTCGTTTCAAAAAGCGTTGGGCCTTCGGGGGTTCGAAGGGAGGGGAAAATGGGAAGGTCTCTATGGCTAGTTACAGTAGAGACGAAAGAGTATCTTGACCGTTTATAAGTTGTAGGGCGTTATAGTGGGGATTGATGGACGCGGGGGGGGTTGCGCGTCAGTGACGATGCACTGACCGTCGCGAAGGGGAAGGAAGCCTTGGCGTGTCGTCCCGGGCTTGTGGGCACGGGTTCCACACGAGCTCACCGGGATCATGCTTTCTCTTCTAGGGGGACGAGGGCTGTCAGATCACGTGATGGAACCCCTCTCTCAGGGGAGAGAAGTGGGGCAAACCAAGGGCTGACCCTACGGTAGGCGGGAAGCTGGGGTAATGGTGGGGCAAAGGTTACTCGAAAAAGTTGTTGCCGTAGAACATGGTAGTCTTACGGAATGGAGCAGCAATGACCTTTCACCAGCGGCCCTTGGAGGGTTGGGACAAGCCGCCGCTAAATTTGTTTTACCTGTGGTCTAATGTACGGTACTGTACCATGTCGGGGAGATTATGCTGTTACGGTACATTTTCACCACCGATGACGAGGGGGGATGGTCCTACCGGCAAGATGGCTATGTCAGGTTGTGAAGAGTCGCCAGCACTTGACAGTACTGTGGTAGCTCCAACCTTTCCAGAGGTAGGCAGGAGAATAGTTCATACGGTACGTATAAGTTTCCTTGGTTGTCAACGTGATATTCGCCATGATGCTCTCTACCGTACTGGGTATAATACTGTGTAGCACGTGGCCCATCCACCACCTCCCTAGTGAACCCTGAAGGCTTGGCGAGTGGTTGTCCCCACCGCGAGCCCTCGTCCTCCGCCTTCTCCCAAGGGTCAAATGATCTTCCCCAAGATATTATGGCTGCCTCCCTCCGCAAGAATATTTAGGCCGGGCGGCGGCAACTTTTTCGAGTGGCTCTTGCACACTTTTCCCCACGGAGCACCGGTCGGCCCGTTCACTAGCGCGGGACTTTTTCGCAGCCGCTGCCAAGGAGCCCTGCGAGAAACCTTACCAGGTGGCTGCGGTGCTCATTCACACTCCCAGTTCGCACTTACTCCATTTCCCTTCCCCAACACCCTCCAATACCACGCAACCCGTCATCATCTCCTTTTTTTGCGGCTTTCCAGTTCCTTTGATTTTTTCACGTTATCTGCGCATTCATCTTCCGGTTCTTTTCCATATCTCTCATCATTTTCTTGTAGGAGTTGTCTAGGTCCGGAAAGTAATATCTCCCCAATCCCTCTCTGCTCCCATGCGTTGCTTGCTAACTCTTTACCTTACAGAAACATGGCTGACCAGGAGACCTCGCCTATGGAGAATGGTCAAGCGCTTGCGCCTCTGTCCATTCCCCAGCCCAAAGGCCCGCAGCCTTCTGTGATGTCCCCGGGCGCCATGGTGGCAGCTCGTCGCGCTGCGCCGGAGCCCAACAAGCGGGCCCTCTATGTCGGTGGCCTCAACCCTGGGGTCAGCGATGGCTTGCTGCATACCATCTTCGAGGTTCACGGCCACGTTCAAGGCGTCAAGATCATCCCCGACAAGAACTACAAGAATACGGGAATGAACTACGGGTTTGTCGAATTCGATGACCCGGCCAATGCACAGCGTGCCATGGAGACTCTTCACGGTCGTGTTGTTATGGGTTCGGTATGCAATTCTCAGAGCTTCCTCACTGAACGCTGGGCTAATATCCTCCGAGGAGATCAAGGTCAACTGGGCGTACCAGAATAATAATCAGCAGCGCGAGGATACTTCCGGTCACTTTCACCTCTTTGTCGGCGATCTCTCTAATGAGGTCAATGACGAAGCCTTGTTCCAGTTCTTTGGCGCCTGGGGCAGCGTCTCGGAAGCTCGCGTCATGTGGGACATGAAGACCGGTCGCTCCCGTGGCTACGGCTTCGTCGCCTACCGTGAACGCGCTGATGCGGAGCGCGCAATTGAGGCGACGCAGAGCAATGCTTGGCTTGGGTCGCGCGCGATCCGTGTCAACTGGGCTAACCAGAAAGGTCAGCCGTCTGTCGGTCAGCACTCGGCCATGAGCCAGCTTGGTATGTCGCCCTTCCAGCAGCACAGTCCGTTCCCAACCGGGGGCGCGAACGAGCTCCAGCAAATCATGATGCAGTCTCCGGAGGATGTGAGTACGGTATATGTCGGCAATCTTACTCCGTATACAACAATCCAGGACCTTCAGCCGCTCTTTTCGCAGTACGGTATGGTCGTGGAAAACCGCTTTCAGGCCGACCGTGGCTTTGCATTCATGAAGCTTGACTCGCACCAGGCTGCGGCCCAGGCTATCTGCGCTCTCAATGGGCACAGCGTTCATGGTCGTCCCATCAAGTGCAGTGTTGGTCATTTCGTATCTACAATTTTTGGAGCATTCCGTCCTAACGCTAACATAGTGGGGCAAGGAGCGCACTCCCGTCCATCAGCAGCAGCCGACGCCGGTGTACGCCCATCCGCCGGAGCAGGCCAACTTCAACCATGGGTACCCACCTAGTGCTCCGAACTCTGCCTATCCACCGACTCCCACTGGCTATCCTTACCCCGTTCAGTACAACCCTATGTCACCTGGTGAGTTTCCAATCCAGGTATCGCATTTTTTTCGCATTCCCTAACCCTCTCTTAGCTGCGTCGTCTCCTGCGAACTATCACCCGCAGACTCCCGGCTATGGTCCTCCGGCGAACTACCAAAACTTCGTTCGTCCTCAACAAGGCGCTAACCAGTGGGGTCACGCAGCGCAGAATCAGCAGCATTACGCATACGGCAACTACCAGGGCTAGGACAATTTCTGATGGATGAGAACTTACTATGTTTTCTGTGGTAGTTTCTCTCTTTCTGTTAGCACATTGTCTGTAATCTCTCATGCACGTCTTCCTTGATCTGTCTCTTTAGTGTTGTTTTGATTGCGAGGGTGAGGTGTGTGGTGACTGTACTGAATATGCTGTTGATGCTACTTACTGCTGCGACTTGAGCGAGACGCAAGAATGGGCTGGGACATCTGTATCTGTTCTGGCTTTCCTTCCCTGCTGGTATCCCGCATTATCTGTATCCATGGGCGTCAGGGGGGCCGACTGGGGCCCGGCGCTGCTTCTGTTACTTTTGTTGCCGACGTCCTGCATGAACTTCCCAATTACTCTATCATTTCAATACCTACGTACGGGACCATTGGAATAGTCCATCATTTTCCATGTTTAGGTAGATACCCCACTCGTCAAATGGCCCATGCTTCCTTTTTTTCTCATTCTTTTCTTCTCTTTGTACTGTGGGGAGGTCGGCGGATGCGGTGTAAGGTTGAAAAAGCTGAGGAAGGATCGGAGAACTGCCGAATCGATGTTGGAACTCGTCAAGCATGAATATCATCATCGAAACTAGGTCTGCAAACCGCAAAGCAAATCGCGAGTCCGCAGATCATCAACCGTCCGCCCAAGCTTCACGGCTAAATTAAGCATATCTCTTCGCGCTGCCTAGCGTGCTGCTGATGCGGGCACTAGCGGCACGGGCTAGGAGCGTCCGCGCGGCCGCCCGGTCATCGGTTTGGAGTTTCGAACCCGAGCATCCTAGAGGTTTCTCCAGTCGACGCGAGAGCATGGCGTTTTGAACATCCAGCAAGGAACAAGTTGATCACCATGGTTGCACGCCAGCATCACCGCTAAACCTAAGCAGAAGACGAAGAACATCGCGATACATTTTTACAAACTATGCAGCATCATTCCAATCTCATAATAAACCCCCTTCCACGGCTCGCTCGCCCGCTCAGCCTCATGTCCAACACCTCCAACCCGCTCAAACCAGAGGAAGCGCGCCCGGTTCTCCCCCAGCCACCACCGTCCCCGAACCGCCTACTCCATCTCCGCCTTCCCCAGCAGACCGCGGGCCATATGGCGCTTGCGCAGGTTAAACTCAACAGCCCGCTTCTTCGCCCCCGCGCTCATGGTAAACGCCGCCGAGCCACCGAACGGCCCCGCCAGCGCCGAGTTCTGCAGCCGCACGATGCACACATTGTCCACGCCACCCACGGACCCCGAGCACGTCATCCCCGCGGGCATCTGCACCTTAACCGGGAAATCCGTCGTAGTTGCCGCGCTCAGACCCCCGATCCCGAGACCGGGCACGTTGGTCGTGACCTGCGCGTCCTTGAAGGCGGTCGGGTCGGTGCCGCCGCTGGTCGGGTCGATGGCGGCGGTGAGCGGCCCGGCGCCGTCTTGGTTCACTTGGTGGAAGGTCATCGTGATGCTGCCGTCGTCGCCGCACGTCGGCAGACCGCTCGAGGCCCCGGACCCAGCTGCCTTGCTCACGCCCTGCTCCTTCGTGCCCTTGGCCGTCTTGGTACCGGCACCGGTGGCGCCCGCGGCACCGCCAGCACCCTTCGCGGCCCCGCCGCCGGTTAGCCCGTCGAGCAGACCGCGCTTGTTGGCGCCGGCTGGGGCGGCGGTGCCGGTGCCCATGAAGGAGGCGATGGCCTTGGCCGCGTCGACGGGGCCGGCCTTGGTGCGGCCGAGGGCGGAGGCCTTCGCCGTCCCGAGCTCCTTGGCGCGGATGATGCTGGTGTCGGTTTCGGAGCCGCAGGCGGGGGTGGCGCAGTCGCGGGGCGTGCCATCGATGACTAGGGGCGGGGTTAGTGGGGAGTTTGGTGGGGAAGGGAAGGGACAGGTGGGGATAAGGGAGGAAGGTGGAGCGTACCCGACAGGCCGGGCATGGTGACGCCGTTGGCGCCCTGGATTTGGGTGATGACGCCGTGGGCGTTGGCGCTGGCTGCCAGAGCTGCGATGAGAGTTGCGTAGGTGTACTTCATTTTGACTGATTAGGGTGTCGGTTGGACGATGTGGGGGTTTGGTCGAAGGACTGTGGCTGAGCTGAAGCGAAGAAGCGAAGAAGCGAAGAAGTGAAGAGCAAAAAGCGACCTGCGCAAGAGAAGATAGTGAAGAAGTTGGATTGGAAGGCTGATGACGAGAACACCAAGGCGCGACATCGCGCGCTACTTATGCCCTCCCGCTCTCCCGCACTTGGGCTACGCCTTGGGCTACGCCGCGGCCAAACGGCAAACACGCGCATTGCATGGCGCAAAAGCTTGTGTGGTACCGTCGCAGTGCGGCCGTAACGCGATGCACTGGTGCGGAACGGCAAATCTGAGGCCCAAACATGAGGCTCTCCGTACCTGGCGCCCTACCTGGCGCATGGCTAAGCTTTTCGCGGCGGTGCTTGAGGCCCAAATGGGGAGAAACGGGGGTGAGGGAAGGTTTCCATGGGCCGGGAGGGTCAGATTCCGATTTCGCGGGGGTGTCGCGGGTGCGCTGGTGCTTCACAATGCATGCGGGGTGCATGGTGGGTGTGCAAGAATAGGCTGCGTACCTGGGGATAGCCTTGTTCGGTAGCCTTGTTTGCATTACTATTACTGCAGTGGCGTTAGCGCTCGCTGACGATGGGATCTGGTTCCTGGGGTGGGTGAAGCCAGCCAGCCAGCTCCACGATCCAACGATGTCGTAGCCGTAGCATACGCTACTGGGCTTCAGTGGCGCCGATATTCCCACCAGTCAACCACCTCGCCGCACCGTCCCCGATCTCCACTAGCATCCCCTTCCCTCATTGCCTTCATAGCCCACAGACCACCCGTCCTTAATCCCCCGATCACCATGATCGCCCTCTTCCCGCCGGCGCACACGCCCGTTCAATAGGTCCCCGCTCCCAGCCCGGGCGCTTCACCGCACACACCCCCGCTCCGCGCACCGACCCACTCGCCCCGACCCGGACCGTCTCACGGCCACGGCCGCCGCGCTCCCGGCACCTAGCACGTTTCCCGCACGCTGAGAGCCGCGGGTGAGCCTCCTGCTGCGCCCTTCAAGCGTGCTGTTTGGGTGCACGGGGGCGGGAACGGTTGGCGTTTCGGCTCGGCTGCCCCTGGGCGTGAAACGGTTGCAGCGTGAGGTGGGGGGGGTATTTGGGAAGGGAGGGTACTGGGGATCATTGCGGGTGCATGATCGGGGAATCAGATAGGGAAGGGAGGCCGATGAATATGGAAGCGAGGAGATGGAGGATTGGAGGATGACGATGAGGAGGTTGAGGTCGCTACGTCGTTGCAGTGAATGCGCCGCGGCCCGAATGGGCTTATGCCGACTTGGCTGCTGCAGTCTGCGGGATACGCGCGGCAGACTGGTGTGTTTACACTGCGCACGACACGGCTTCACCCGCTGTGCGCAAGGACGAGAGTTGAGGGAAATGCAGTCCTTCCCCGTTGCCCTAAGGTACGGCTTAGATTAAAAGGCAGAGCCTAATTCAACGTCGAGTCTTCTTCGCCTCGCTTTTCGACCTCATCACCACTGTTTTTGATACCCACTTCTCTCTAACATTCTCCACTCTTTGATCTCCACCTCCACTCTCCCAAGCCTTTGGCTTACCCACGGCAATGCCGGCGCCACATCCACTGCAGTCGCCGACTTCCCTCGGCTCAAAGCCCGAATGTCGATAGCGCGTACTTTTGCACACCCCGCCATCAGCATCTCCAACCCCACACTCTCTGCAAGAGCTGGGGGAGCATGGCCACCCTCGTGACTGCAAAGCAGCGGCATCGGCATTCTGATTCATGTCTTGTTATCTTGCCATCTTGCATTGAGGTTGCGTCTTTTGCATCTCCTGCCTTTATCTCACCAGGTAGCATCGTCTGTTACTCAATTGACTTCAACTGTCCTTCTCTGTTCACTTACCTCTGATTGACTATTCATCTTGCTTCTTACTGTGCCAAGGTCTCCCCCACAGCTTCTCTACCCGAGCGGTGGCCGAAATTCCCAACCGACGGCTCACACGGCTCACACGGCTAGTAGTTCGTAGCCTGCATCTCACGACGCCACCGTTCGCCTTTTAAGAGAGAGCTCAACCAGCTCCCCTCAACCACAACTAGCAACATCCACACTTAGTTCACCCTCACTTACCTCAATCTCCTCCCCCCAACCGTAATCATGCCCATAAAATCCCGCTTCACTACCCCCATCCCCCCGGTCTCCCTCCCCACCTTCCTCTTCACAAGCCCCACGACCCCCCTCCCCACCACTCCCCTCTTAATCGACGCACGCACCCCACAACATGCCCTCAGCGCCTCAACCTACCGCCTCTGGTGCCAGCGCTTCGCCGCCGGACTGCGGGCCGCGGGCCTCCAACCCGGCGACCGTGTCCTCCTCTTCAGTGGGAATAACATCTTCTTCCCCGTCGTGCTACTGGGGACCATCATGGCGGGCGGCGTCTTCTCCGGCGCGAATCCCAACTCCGTGGCCCGCGAGCTAGCGCACCAGCTGCGTGACTCCGGAGCCCGGTTTCTGCTGACCGCGCCTGAGAGCGCGGATACGGCGACCAAGGCGGCGCAGGAGGTTGGTGTACCGCTGGACCGCGTGTTTGTGTTTGACGATGGGCGGGATATGCTTGATGGGAAGGCTGTGAAAGGCGTGGGTGAGCTCAGGCATTGGAGCCATCTGATTGCGGATGAGGCGACGGGTGCCGCATTCGTATGGGAGGATTTCGAAGGGGAGGAATCGGCGCAGCGTATCGCAGCGCTAAATTACAGCAGTGGGACGACGGGCGTGCCCAAGGGCGTGATGATCACGCACCGCAATTACATTGCCAATGCGTGTCAGATGGAGGTGCAGGCGCGGATGGACGCTGGGTATCCGACAAGGCAGGAGAAGTGGCGGTATCTGTGTTTCCTGTGAGTTCTTGCTGCGTGCGACTGGGGGGGGTGCTAATAATGTTAGTCCGATGTATCATGCTATGGCGCAGACGATTTTCGGTATCAACGCCATTAAGCAGGGCGTTCGCACGTACATCATGCCCAAGTTTGATTTTCTGGCCATGCTCGACAATGTCCAAAAGTACCGCATCACGTACCTGACCGTTGTGCCGCCCATCGTCGTAGCGATGGTCAAGGACCCGCGCGTGCGGAACTACGACCTCAGCTCCATTGAGCGCGTGGGCAGCGGAGCTGCGCCGCTCGGCCGCGAGGTTTGCGTGGAGCTGGAGAAAATCCTGGGAGGGCGTGTGAACGTCAAGCAAGGGTGGGGGATGACTGAGTACGTTGGCCCCAGCCTCATCTCAGTTCCCGGGCTAATGAAGTAGAATCACCTGCTCCGCCATCGGCTGGGACCCAAACCACACCTCCACCTCCTTCAGCGTCGGCGAACTGAATGCCAACTGCGAAGCACGCATCATGAACGAAGACGCCACGGCCGAAGTACCCCGCGGCCAGCGGGGCGAGATCTGGGTCCGCGCGCCCAACGTCATGAAGGGCTATTGGGGCCGCCCGGAAGCGACGGCTGAGACGCTGACACCGGATGGGTGGTTGAAGACGGGGGATATTGCGTTTGTAAATGAGGAGGGGCGGTTTTTTATCGTTGATCGCAAGAAGGAGCTTATTAAGGTTAAGGGTAATCAGGTTGCGCCTGCTGAGCTCGAGGCTCTGCTGCTGGATCATGAGGCTGTGGCCGACGTGGCGGTTATTGGGGTGCCGGATGCGAGGTGAGTTTTTCCCATCGCTTTCTCTTCTTCAGGGATGAGAGGAAGGGTCATGGATTTTATACTGACGCCCCGCAGCGGCCATGACGAACAGGTCCGCGCTTACATAGTGCGCCGGGCCGGGTCTTCAGTCTCGGAAAGCGATATCCAGGAATGGATGAAAAAGCACGTGACGCGGACCAAGTGGCTCACAGGCGGCGTGCGGTTTGTGGATGCGATTCCCAAGAACCCGGTATGCTTCCCTTGATGCTTTGATATGCTGACAGAGTGACTGACGGTTGTGTAGTCTGGCAAGATTATGCGGCGTGTGCTGCGCGACCAGGCTAAGGCAGAGGCGGATGCTGAGGGGGCCAAGGCTAAGCTATGAGGTGGTTGTGGTTGGCCCTCGGGTAGTGGTAAATGGCTGGGCAAGGCTGAGGAGATCTAATCGTGGATGATATATGGCAGGTACTCGATAGACTGTCTGCAAATACTTATAACATGGCCCCGATATCGCTCGCTCCTGGCTTACAGAATCACTAATCACAGCACACAACAGGCGGAAGCAGAACAGACTTGATTTTTCCTTCCACTGCAGACAAAGGGCAGCGAACCGTCTATGGTAACTCCATCCACACAAAGATAGGCGAACAGATCTCATCGCCACCCATGAACATAGAAACAGGCAACAAGGAAACAGACAAACGCCCCAGACGCCGCATTTTCAGCCTTTCAGGCATCCTGGTCGGCGCTCGGCACGCCCTCGCCTTCGAAGCTGATCGTGCCATCGGCCATCACAGCCCCGTTCACGGTGCCGTCATCATCGGCGCCAGTATCGGCACCAGCATCATCCGCCTCAGTGAAGTCCGCGCCCGCTTCGTCGCGCTTCGACCACCCATGAGCCTTGCCGCCCTGCTTCCCGGAGCCCATCGCTTTAGCCCCCTGGCCCTTTACCCAGCCCGCCGGCGGGATTTCTGGCACGACAATGCGCTTCGCGTGGGGCGGGCGAGCGCCAACAGGTCCCATGCCGGAACCGGTGTCGCCGACGAAGCCCCACCAATTCCCCTGGGGAAGAGCGTCCTTGGGGGCACCGCCCACGTTGATGCTAGAGTAGGGGCCGATGCCGCCGTTAATGGGGGGGTGTTTGCTGGCCTCGTTGCTCTGGGCCACTGGGAGGGCGAGAGCGGGGGTCAGGAGGAGAGTTGCGAAGATGAGAGGGTGCATGATTGCTGTTTTTGTTGGAGGAGTGAGGTTTTTGGTTTGTGGAATTCGGTGTCGTAGATGGTTGTGGGTTTGTGGAGTTGAGGTTGGAGAGTAGATGTTGAGGATGTCGAGGACGTGGGTATTTATGCGTTGCATCACTGTGACTGTTGCTTTCTTCGGTAACAGGAGAGTACGGTGGGTGACTGTTTCCTTTGGCTCGGTCATTGTGGTGCATCGCTGTTTCCCAACTGATATGTTGGCAGATGCGAAGGGGGCCTTTGTCCCTGACATGAAGTAAGCGCGATCCGATCCTTCACGTACTCAACCTGAAAGCATCACCACCCTCAATTCCACCCCCATCACCCTCACTCCGTATACAGCTTCTTCTCTTTGATGCGCTTCAGAGCCATCACCTCCACCCTCGCAATCTTCAATACCGACCCTCTTCCTTGTGGAGGCAGTTAGGCAATCCAGTACGGATCTAGAAAATGGTCTCAAATCCAGACCTTAGCTTCAAAGGGCACCCATTGTTTTCACATAGGATTGTCCCGTATCTAAACAAAGCCGTGAACTCGGGCCAGACCTCACCACCACGAGCTCGAGACCCCATGGCTTTGCGGCTTTGAGCTGCAAAAGTCGGGACTGGGATGAAATGTTGGTCGGACTGCATTCATCAGGGCAGGATGCGTGGCGCTTCACTATGCTGGGCCCACGTCGAGGCTGAGGCCATGCGATAGTTGTGGGTGTTGATGAGGAGCAAGGATTGATTGTTCAGCTAACAACTGATGACTGATGAAAGCATTGACTATTTCAACCGAATATCGAGCCACCGTACCAAGATGGAAGCAGCATTCGTCTGTGTGTACAGTGCTTCGGATTGTGCCACAGAGGAGGGTCCGCAGGGCCGCCATCGGACGGCAAAAAGGAAACTGAGAAATGAGTGTCTAAGTGCTGTAAGGACAAGCAGTCCGACCACGCAAAACCCTCGAAAGCAAACGTCGACAACCTCGTCTCTGACGTCTCACTTGGGCACCCGCTGCGCCAACTCCTCAAGGTTATCACGCAGCTTCGCAATCTTATCATCTCTGCGGCGAACCTCCTCGTTCAGCTCCCGAATTTTCGATTCTTTACTTGTGAATCTTCGAATCGTGCGCCTGTACAACTTGATCCAGATTCTCAACATACTTCTGGAGTTGTCCGACCTGGTCCTGGAGCCGCGCCTGATTTTGCCGAAGCCTATCGTTCTCCCTCTTGAGATCATCGGCCACACCGGCCACATGCCTGACATGAGCCTGCAGCTCCTCGAGCATCCTAGGGTCGAAAAAGGACATTGTAAGCGTGGGATGCTTCGTAGGTGCTTGTATTCGTAGTGGGGGTGTGGGGAGGCTGAGCGCCAGGTGGGGGTTCCGCGGGGGTGTAGTGTTGTTACTATTCAGAGCAGGGCGCTAAGGGTTGCGTCAGAGGCAGTGATCGGGAAGTGAGATATCGCGTCGTCGATGGCTGATTCGAGAGTCGGAAAGCGAATTGGAGTGGTTGGTGTTGTACAGTACGATGTCCTATACTTCCAGCTCGAGGAGTAGTCATGTACGATATGCAGCCCCGGCCCCCACATACCTGCTGGTTGCCTCTCAAGCGGCTGAGAAAGCCTCAGCCTAGTTATAGTTCTAGTTCTAGTTGCCTCGTCTTGGCCCAAGGCAAAGAGCTACAGTAACAGCTGCAGTTGCGGCACTATGTGCAAACAACAAAACAAGCTGACACGAACGTGAACTGCCATGCATCCCTCCTCCAATTGACCTCTTAAACCCTGACACGACTGAGTTCTCGCACCCCGCGCCCTCATCGCAATGGACCAGGCACAGCCTTACGGAGGGATGAAACCCCACCACCCGGAAACTGCGGGGTAGGCGAAACGGCCCCCGCGTTGGGCCTAGGAAACCATATAAACTCGCAACTACGCAAAGGAGTTTAATAAACTTGCTAGGTGTGGGCATACCATTTCTTTGTGTCCTCAGACCAAGTTTTGGGCATTTCTCTATCGCTCGTTCTTGTCGATTTACCTTCCCCGCCTGACCAAGTACGCTTAGAAGTACCCCCACGATACGAGCAGTGAGGCTGCCATAAAACAGGGCGAACCACTGCATACACATTGCCTTAATCGAGTCCCAGTGTTGCCTGCTAAACCTCACGCCATGATGCAGAATAGGCTTCGGGAGGAATAAGCCTTTGCCCTACATGCGAAGGGCAGCAACGCTGCGGGCTAGGGAGATGCAGGAGGCTGCTTGCTTCTGTAAACAGCCGACGCCTTTTTGAGTCAGTATGTGCAATACGTGTGCTATTTGTGCTATGCGCAATATGTGCGGATGATGAAGACGGAGGCCGAACATGGCACGGCTGGATATTCCGGACTGACGCCAACGCCCTGGTAGACGGTCAACACCACAAAAAGCCTCCCAAACAATCCAACTCCAAACCCGGACAAAAAGTGCAAAGCGACCAAAGCAAGAAGCACTGTTTTCCCAAGCCCAACGCCCAACGCCCAACGCCCAACGCCCAACGCCAAAAGGCCGCCCAGTTCGAGCCGATGTTACTCGTGCCCCCATCGCCAAAGCGTTTCCACCTCCTCCCACTCCATGCTCTCCGCATCAGGATACTCGTACGTCCCCACCTCCATCTCGTCCAACCCCTCTCCTCCCCACTCCACCACTTCATTCCGCTTCACCCTCTCTTCCCTCCCCGCATCCTCCCCCCACACCAACCCCCCCTCCCCCAAACCATTCCACCTCCCAACCCCGGCCCCATTATCAAACGACAAGCACACCAACCGCCCGCCCACGCCCCCCTCCCCCGCCGCAAGAAACACGACACAGCGCTCATCCGCCGCGCCCCGAAACACCTCTCCATGCGACCACGCCGCCTTCTCCCGCGCCTTATTCATAACCCCATGCGCCGCGCCCGCGCCCCGCGCCGGCCATAGACGCACGGGGCTGTATTCGTAGTCGCCGACATCGGGCAGCGCGGTGCGGGCAGGTTCTTTGCCCTTGCCCTTGGGATTGGCCATGAGAACGCCGACATCGGGCGGCGTAGGCCGGCGCGACGCAGTGCGCAGGCGCAGGCAGGGCGCGGCTGCGGAGGGGCAGCACGTGCTGTCCGCCACGAGCTCGAGGAAGGCGTTGGCGCCGGCGAGGTAAGTCCTGAACTTGGTGTGGGCGAGGATGAAATGGGGGGGGGCGTCGGGCGCGTGGGGGTGCAGGGGCTCTGGGTGGAAGTGCCAGGGGGAGCGGGTGGGAGAGGTCATGAAGGTTGCGTGGCTGTCGGCGAGGGGGGCGAAGGCGGAGTCCGGATTTGCGGTGGTGGGGGAGGTGCTGGGGGTGAAGGACATTGGTGTGCGGTAGAAGGTGCGGGCTTGGGTGGAGCCGCCGCGGTACCATTCGCGGCGGGCTTCGACGATGGTGAGGCTTGGGTTGTGCTCGGAGGTTTGGAGGGTGAGGTCGTTCCAGCTGTCGTCGATTGGGCCTTCGTAGTGTTGGCGTCTGTAGAGGTATCGATTGGTATCGACCTGTTCTGGATCTGGATCGGAGATGGAGAACCGCACGCAGTGGTAACAGGATGTCCAGTCTACTTCGATAACATTGAAGGAGGAGCAGTTGGACACGGCGTAGAAGTAGCCATCGTGGATAAGAAAGGCGTTGGTGTTGCCAATATCAGCACCTGGGAAGTCCTCCAGCTGAATGCCAATGCTAGAGTTGGGTCCGTAGCGGTCGACATTGCACTCTTTTTTATTAAAGCCGTGGTTCGGGTCGAGACTGATGCCCCTGATGATCCACTCGTGATGACCATGGCTGCCAGTGACGGAGTGCATCCCGTAAAAGAGATACTTGTCCGTATTGCGAACGAATAGCCGCTGAGCTCCGAATATTTGTCGCGGAGTAATCACGAGGCGCGGTTGCCAATGTTCATTGGGTTTTACGTCGCTTATTTCATATGCAAGAAGCCATTTCTGGTGCGCCATGTCTTCGAAAAGGAGCGTCAAAATGCCATGACTGACGTTGATCAAAGACCACAAGCCATGGTCGGTTTCCGTAATGGGCAAGTCGTCCAAGGCGTCTTTCAGGCTGAAGTGTCGTCTATGGCCAGATTCGTGGATGTAATCAATTTGGACCATCATATTAATGTCGACCGAGCAGATGATCCCCTGCCCAAAAACGAAATCGGTCGCCCGCTCCTGCAGGATGGAAGCTGACGCTGGCTTACCGACACTTACAGCCTGTCGCCGGCGATAGGTCCTAAGGAGAGCCTGGTCGTAAGAAATTTCCTCTTCCCGGGCTAAGCGAGCCTCCAGGGAGTATGGTACTGAGTTCTGTGGGAGTCAGGGTCAAAAGTGAGGAGGAGAGAACGCACTGTCGGCTTACCTCGACTACCGTCTTGCATAGTACAGTTACATCTCCGTAAGCTTTGAGGGAACGGCATGTTGATCTGAGGTGTACCACGTCGTCGACGTCCAAGTTTTTCCCAATCTCGTAAATGATGTCGAAAGGAAGTCGGCTGAGATTTGGTGTCATGGACGATAATTCGGATATGCCCGGCGTAGTAGGTAAACGGAATATATATCTGACCAAAGATGTGGCCTTTCGCACAAAGATCAAGTGCTCTGCGAGTTGTCATGGACACATAAACCAATCCAATAAAAAGGGGAGTAAAGATGTTTCGTGCTTGTTCCTAGCACGGCGAGGTGGGTGCCTCCTAAGCTTTGGGGAGCAAGGCAGGCTGTCCTTTAAGCAGGTCTCGATGGAGCCTCATCGTTGCTTGGTGTGGGCATTGTTGGATCTGGACAGTGGCGCTAAATGTGATTACGGAAGATAGGCTCCTATTGCTCGCAGAGCCGCATACTGTAGGAGTATGCTCAAGCACGATATGCTGACGTGCTAATCAAGGTGAGAATAGAGGGTGTAACCGGAAATAAACGGCAAGCACTAGGTGGTGCATCTGATTTGCATCTACCTGTACAGCGGGTATTGCGGAGCAGAGCCTCAATACTACCAGTATTTGCTTCGTTTTCGCGCCATTAATGGGATTCTAGCTGCGGATGCCGTTCGTGTCGGGGATGATTGAGGCTCTGGTAGGTGGCCTGTGCCCGCTAGTCCAGTCTGGTTCTCCCCTCATGCCTCCTCATCCCCCCCTTCCCACCCCCCACATACATATTGTACCCAAATACACGTTCATTTACTTCTGATATCTTCTCCTCAAAGCTGCAGATGAAGACTAAGCCCATTTATCTTTTTTAACCCATGGTATACCGCGTGCCCGACATCGTGCGCCATACCCCGTACGAGGCTGATTCGATTTTGGTGTACGTTTCTTCCCTGGCCAGCCACCCTTTGGACACCTTCGCCCCGATACTCTATATGTGTCTGCACTTCTCTTCTCTGCTGCCCAACCCAAGATGCATATAATTTCGATTCGGAGCCCAATTCGACTCTAAACGGTCCACGTCCGCTCAACCTTGAATAGTACCCTTACTCCAAGTCGCAACTTTGCTAGAAATTAGCCTGGCTACCTTCGTTCCGCCTGTAGCCGACCGAGCCTTACCGCCTAGCCAACCTTGAGGCATAATTTTTTCTCCTTCCAGCTCCCTGAAACCACAAGAAAACAAACTCCGCATCTTCTATCCGTCATGTGAACACATCGTAACCACCTACTAAGCTTACTCCATCATCACTGCAGGCCGCCCTGCCCCAGGACACGAGGCTGTTTGCGGCTACACCTAAAGTAGTACATACCACGGATGAACCGACGTTGCATAGTACACCTATGCTTGCCTAGCCGTAGCACATCCCATCTCCTCAGCCTGGTATAATCTTCTCTAAATTAGCTTCGCATCACGCTGCCGGACTTCCCCCTCCATGTCCGCCCCAGTACCCGTACGTCACATCCACCCTATCCGCATCACACGCCGATAGACTAGTTCTAATTAACCCAAATAGCTCGCCGCTTACGTCTCCCTCCAGCCTCAGTCGCTGAAAATCCCTCTACTTGTTTCCTTTCTCCGGGCGCTGGTGCCCAAGGAGTCCGTTTGCCCGGAATACTAGGCCCCACGACCCAATAGCAAGCATGCCGGGCAACAGCCGCTTTAAGCGCACTAATTTGGGTTGCATTCTATAGGAATCTATGGAAGCCCTTCCCGACGTTCATGTGAGACCGATGACCCACGATTCGGCCGCCCTGGCCCAACTCTCGATGCTAGCTCAAACTCACCGGCCAAATGACGTGCAAACTCGCCCGACTAGCAGCCCGACACGAGCTTCAAGCCCAAAGAGCCTCCAAAATTTCAACATGTGGTATATCGATATCTAGATCTCATCCACTCTACATCCGTACGCCCTGCAACAGCCAGCAACCGGCGACATCGGACGCAGCGTGATCCAGCCTGATCCTTCGGCCGACCTCGAAGAGTATCTCGGGTATAGTTCTAATGCATGTACTGCGCTACACGCCGCTGTTGCTCATACTGCCCGCGGGGCTGCATGAGCGGCCTCCCGGGCGGTTCATCTGCCCGCATTCCCACATGACGGAATTGTACCTCCGGCACTCCGAACAGGATCTTGGAAGAACTGATCTGGCGCCTGCTTTCGGAACCGCCACGCGTCTTTCGATATAGCTTCGCATCTTGGAAGGTGCTCAGCCTTGTTCCCTAAGGTTATCTTGACGTTGATCGCAGCCCCTCACTTATGCGCTGGCAACACCGCACCCAGCCCCTCCGTACAGTAAGGCTGAAGTGGCACGGTAAGAGACTCCCCCGCTCTAGCTCCAGCCCCGTTCGATCTCCGAACAATAAAAGCGATTCAAATACGCCACATAAACGGTATCTACCGTAGCCTTACCCCTCCACAAGAGCATTGACACCACCTTCGCTAAAAGAGAGCCTAGCCTAGACTCAACGACTGGCCATGACAAATTTTGCTCGTGAAAAAGTTGATTGGCCCGCGGCAAGATTCCCTATGCAGCTAGGGCAAGACCCCGCATTGAAGAGCCGCATTCTTGGCTCAACCGTTGCGCGCGCAGGCACCCTGGATCCCTCAGAACAGAACAGAACCCATTGCCCAACCAAACCCATCCAGCTGACGTTCCAGCACCATCGCCACCGTAGACGCCAGCACCCGATCCTACTCGTCCATGAACGCCCCATCCCAGCACGCAAGTTTCGCATCCGGCCATTAGCCTCAGTTTCCGAAGATCAATAACCCCATCACACGAATCACATCTCGGCTCTTGCCCCCGCGCCTCCACCCCCCTTCCTCAACATAGCAATGACACTCTTTCCCCCCTCCTCACTCGGCCCAGCCGCAGCCTCCGCGCGGCTCAACGAAGCGTAAAAGCCCCGCACGGCATCATGCGCCATAACCTTGCTAGGATCGAAGCGCAGCACCTGGAGCCCAGCCATGCTCGTCGCACGCGAAAGAGCAACATACGCCTGTCCCTTTTCGAACACACGGCCGAGATCGACCTTGACGCGCTCAAGGGTTTGGCCTTGAGCCTTGTGGATGCTCAGTGCCCAGGCTAAGATCAACGGCACCTGTTGCCGACTCGCTTGCACTTCGCCGTTGGGTAGCTCGACGGTCCATTGTTCGCGCTGGCAGAGAAGGTCGCGCGTGCTGCCGTCGGCGAGGACGAAGCGCACGACCGGGAAGTTGCTTGCTGAGCCGGCGGTCAGGGATTCCTTCTTCGGCTTCTTGGGTGGGCCGCCGAGGCTGCCTGGACCATCGGCTTGCGCCTCGAAAAAGTCGGCTTCGCGCAGTTGGTACGAGTCGAAGGTGGCTTCTGACATGAAGCCTATTACTTTGCCCAAGCTGCCGTTGACGAGCGTTTCGTCCATGTTTTTGATCAGCATCACTTGCGAGCCCTTCTTGAGGTGGAGCACTTCCGGCGCTATGCAGCTGCTCAGTAGTCTATCTCGGTGTGACTTGTCCATGATAGTGCCGCCGTCTCGCGCGGCGAATTCCTCGGTTTGGCCAGGCAAGTTCCGCATGCGGGCATTGTTGGCTTGCTCGACTTCGGCACGAGTGGGGAACCTATGGGGAAAATCGTTAGTAAATGGATGAATTGCCGAAAACGGCAGGTGCTGGGGACGTACAGCTCTGTTGCTTCAATATCATCATCCCTCGCAAGGTTCCGGTTTAAGCTTCTAAACCGGGCGATTGACCTTGATGACAAATGACCCTCACGCATTTCGTTGAGCATGCCAGCGAATTCTAGTCTTGATTAGCACGCAGTCTTGGGCGTGGGGGTACAATGTTCAGCCTTACCAGGGTCCTTTTGACGGAAAATGTGATGGAGACCAATCGTATGTTCGATAGTAGTGTTCCAGGTCCCAGCTTGAAAGGCGAACTTGGCCATCCTGCCGTTCTCAGGTACAGGGGGCAGCTGAAAAAAGTCACCTGTAATGACCAGCTGAATGCCACCAAAAGGCCGACCGTTATTCCGCAAACGGCGTGCGATCTCCTCCAGCTTGTCGAAGAGGTCTGCATCAACCATTGATATCTCGTCGATCACAAGCGTCTTGGTGCGCAGCCACCTGTGCTTGGCCTTTTGGTTTTTCTTGACCTTCTTGACCAACTCCGGCACCTCTTCCTTGCCTAGACCGATGCCAGCGAAGCTGTGCAGCGTGACACCACCAATATTGCAAGCGGCTAGACCTGTTGAGGCTGTGACGGCGACGCGTTCCGTCTCGCGGGCGTTCTTCTTGCGCAGTGCAGCGATAACCTCGCGAAGTAACACCGACTTGCCCGTTCCGGCGGAACCAGTGAAGAAGACGCTCTTGCCGCTCTCAACGATCAAGTCGAGGACATGCTGCTGCTCGTCGCTAAGGTGGACCTTGTATGGACGCTTCTTGCTGCCTTTCATCGCTTCGACCATGACCGACGAGTCTTTAGTCTTCTTCTTCGACTGGCGGAGCTGCTTTTGTTGCTCTTTGAGCGCGCTCGCGGTGGTATTCCATGGGAGAGATTTGTTTGACTCGCGTTTTTCGTACGTGTCATCGTCTGACGACCCATCGGACCATGGCAACGCTCGACGCTTCGCCGGACGTTCCACGTCCTCCTTTATAGCAGGAAGGGGGGCTGTGGTGGGGACGTTGGGGTTCTGATACGAGAATTGGCGGAGATCGACACGCTTACTTGCAGGTGTTCTGAGGTGGTCAGGTGGTGAGGATGACCAGGGAAGCTCGTTCTGGCTCGACGCAAGCGCCTGCATATTATGATTGACCGCAGTGTCATTAGCGGAGATAGTCGACCCGGTGCTCAGAGTTTGCTGCTCGATGAGGGCTGACTTTAACGTCGTCCCGGTGCTTGGGGCTTGCTGCGGGGTGAAGGACTTCAGCGTCGAGGGAAGCGATGGGGACGGAACGCGCGGTAACTCCGGATGCGTGACGGTGCCCTTAGAAGAGGGATCCTCAATGTCCAGTTCAACATCACTGTCGAAATCATCCTCGTCGAAGTAGACGCCCGGGGCGACAAAGATTGTCTTGGACGACGACTGCATGGAATTGGACTGCGCGGCGGACTGCGGGGGCGGCGGAAGTTCGTCAAACGCATTGCGGCCCGATAGCGCCTTTGCTAAGCCGCTCGAACTGCGCTTAACGCCTGCAGACAGGGTAAGGTTGTCGTCTTCGGGGTAGGTGCTGATGCTCGGAGCCATCATGTTGGGAGAGGCGGCGGCTAGGGGTTGGCCGGGGAGGAAGTGTGAGTGCGGCTTTGCTGCAGTGGCAGCGTGGTTGTCGACGGCACGTTTGAACATGGTGGGAGTCCCTGGTCTAGACGGCGCGTCGGAGTAGTCGGAGATGGAGGATGTGGATGCTTTGCGGAGGCGAGAGAGCGTGGGTCGGTAAAGACCGAGGAGCGCAGATGTCCTGGCAACAGCGGAGCTGGCCAGCATGCAGCAGATGGCGAAGTACAGTAAATATGCTGAAAGGGTGAGTAAGAGGTCGTAGAAGGAGGGTGACGGAAGGCAGAAACACAGCATAGGGCCAACGCTCGTCTAGCGGGCGGCGGCGTTGGGCTTTCGGTCGCGGGTGTGGAACATTCGCGCGCTTGGACTTGTTGGACCCTCTCGCTCCAAACCGCGTCGGGAGGGATTGGGTGTTGGGGATTGGACCTACCTAGGGCGACCCGAAAAAAGACGTGACCGCCTCACCTGGGCAGGTTTGCGGATGGTACGGCTACGACCTTTTCTGAATGCCCCTTCGACCAACTTTTACGAGATTGACGCGCTATGGAGTGGGTCACGTGAGAGCTCGTTGTTTTCGTTAGCCTCTTGTGTCGCCACTACACGTCTCGAAGGCATCTAGTCTCGAGCTTCAATTTTCTTATGGGATATGCCGATAGAATGGTGTTGACTGGTGCTACGGACTGCAATGGGCGAGAACATGCGACGGCAAGGTGCCACAGACAAAAATCGGTGAGAAGCAAAGACCCGTTCCTACCCCAACCCACAGCAGCATAGATGGCTTCAGACCGCTCCGAAATTCGATTCAAGATACTTTTTCTAGTACATACAGTTTCCACACGCTTGCTAACTTCGAAGCGGTGGGAGAGTGAAATGCAGACTGCTCAATATGGCCCTTGCCAACTATTCCGACGACCGACGACAGCTCACGCCCGTCAACGTCCTGGGTTCTTCCCATTCATATTCCCCATGCTCCCCACTTGAGCGGGCAAAGTGGACGACCAAACATCGGGGTCATTCCTCTGCGTATCCGCCCTCACCGTCTCATAGTTCATCCTCATATCCTCCACCTCCTTCCAGGTCACCTTCCTCCCACCTCTAATTTCCCGATCCAAAAACTCAATATCCTCCCTCACCCTCCTCAAACCATCCGCATACTGTAGCAGTCGATTCGGTAACCCCTGCCCTCTTATCAAGCTCAAAATGCCCGTAATAACCCCATTGACTGCCCCGAGCACCTCAATGGAAATATGCCACCCCCCCTTCAACGCCCCAAAAACAATGAGCAGCGCACTAATGACCAGCTGCGCAATCAACGACCCGTACACTATCCAGTCATACAGGTAGAATCGGTGCCACGTCGCCCGTTCCTCCCTCACGAGCGCATAGTAGATGCTCGTCGGCGCCTCAGGGTCTTCGGGTTTGCGGCTGAGCCATCGTGGCAGCGACGAGATGCGCGGGATCAGCCCTGGATCTGGCTCGCCGGCGAGTGCTGGATCGGTGCTTGTCGGGTGCGGGTTCGTGGAGGGGATGCCCAGAAGCATACGGAATTGCTGGATTGTGAGCGGTGCGGTTGGGAGCTTGATGGCATGCTCCATCCCGGATGATGGGTTTGGCGTCGCTGGCCCGTGGACTTTGACATCGGTCCCAGATGTTGGGATGTCGCGGCCCAGCTCGGGGTCTTTGACGTCGGTCCCTGACATTGGGATGGCGCGGACTGGTGCTGAGAGTGAGGTTGCGAGATGATCACGAAGCGCGCTGGCAGGAAGCTGAGTTCAAAGACGAGGTGTTAGGGGCGCCTCAGCTGAAGTATGCATAAATATGCTTGATGGGAAACAAGAAATGTGGTGGCTGAAGCCACCGCCAATAGTAAATCATCCACGATCCAGCCTCACGCCCAGCTGAAGTGTTTAACGAGGGCCAGCTGAAGTGTGTAACAGGAGGCGCAGCTGAATTGGGTACACATGAGTCCAATGGCTACCCCGAAAAAGTCATGTCACGTTCCAGAAAGTTGTGGCCACCAGGTGCTAAGGCTTTTGCTGAGTAAGAAGGCAAAGACTATTAGGAGGGCGATATGGCTTTTTCGGCTAGACCTTGGTGCCTCATGAAGAAGGCAAGCAAAT
Source organism: Trichodelitschia bisporula (assembly GCA_010356995.1). Classification (NCBI taxonomy): domain Eukaryota; kingdom Fungi; phylum Ascomycota; class Dothideomycetes; order Phaeotrichales; family Phaeotrichaceae; genus Trichodelitschia; species Trichodelitschia bisporula. The sequence goes on from ML996702.1 coordinate 485,926, forward strand.
CAAACGTATGCCGAGCGTTGTGAGTTTTTGATAGGCGATGTGTTGCGGATCTCTGAATCAAAGGCGTTAGTGGCAATAGCGCCGGAGTGGTCAGGGTATCCATCCTACATATCAAAGCTTATATGAAACGTCATCGTACATTGTCGTACATACAAGCGCAACGCATTTCTTCTTCCAGTTCTTGGGAATTTGAGTCTTCACGATAGCATTTTCGTGTCAAAGTTGACATATCATTTCTAAAGGGTACTGGCTACCTTAACACGCATTCTTCAGTAGCGCCGCCAACGCCCAACGTGCACCGTCATCAGTCATATCTACGTTTATACGTCTATGCTATCCCGATGCTCCACAAAACCGCCCCCAGACCGAGATGTATGCAATGCACGAAAGGGATCTACGAGGACGGATTGACAGTGGTTTTGCGGAACTGCAGCGGCTGTGAAGGAGAGACCGGCTGTGAAGGAGAGCGCGGCGTTGGGGTTCCAGCCAAGGGAGGCGACGGGATCGGCTGTCCTTCGGCCAGAATCTGGGGAGTTCCGATGCCGGGGAAGGGTGAGATTGTGCCTGGCGCTGACGGCGGAATCGGAGTCTTCAGGTCCTCGGGGCTGCCGGGAATGACATGGTCGGGGAGACCAGGGATGTGGATGCGCTTGGCGACATTGCTGTAGCTTGAGGGAATGATCTGGGCCCAACGTCAGCTAAGAATCATATAATCCGGCAGGTACAAACCTCAATGATCTCGTTGCGCGGGAACTCCAGCTTAGGAATGTCGGTCGCATTGCAGGCCATGAGATACCCGTAGAGGACGCGAAGAACACTCTCGTGGGCGATGATGAGCAGGTCATTGTGCTCCCGCTCGAGCTCAAGGATGATCGGTTCGAGGCGGACGGCCAAGTCATGATACGACTGTAAAGGGTCAACGGGGCAACAAGATACGTTCAAGACATGAACAAACCTCAGCACGCGGGTACCGGTGGTGGTAAGGATCAGCCTGGTGTTTAGCAACCTCCTCTGGATACTCCGCTCGAATCTGCTCTTCGCTCTTCTTCTCGCATACGCCAGGGTTTAACTGACTGAGCTGAGAGCGCTGACGGACGCGGTACCCGAGAACTTCCAAGTACTCGCCAGTCTCCACGGTGCGGCGCCGAGTGGAGGTCCAAACGGTGAGAGGCTTCAGAGCATTGTCTGGCCCACCACGGGCGATGACTTCCTCACGCTCCTGCTCGCGATGCTTCAGCAGAGTCTGGGTCATCTTCTCAGCGTAGTCACGGCCCTCATCAGAAATAGAGGCATCCGCCTTGTACGACTCCTCCTCGGCAGTCGTGCCAGCCCTAGCGAAGTAGGTCTGGCGCGATTTGATATGGAGATTGAGAAGATAGAAGACGATGCGCTGCGACAGATAGCCGAAGTTGCAGTTGTTGACAATGACACGCGCCCCGGCGTTGATCATCTTGATCCAGGCGAGTTCCTTCTCTTCCATCGTCTCAAAGTGGGGAATGCGCGCGGCGATGCGGCCGAGGTAGTGCTTGACAGCCTCTTCATCCGACCAGCCCACGTAGTCCGGCGAAGATATTTTCACGCTGCGGACATTCTCCTCAATGATGCGCTCGTCGGTGCAGTGCGACTCGATGAAGAGAGTCTGAACCTGGTGCTTCGCGAACTCCTTGGCAAGGGCCTTGCGGCCAACGGACAGGGGGTTCACGGCGTCATAAATAGCAACCTGGCCGTTCTCCTGATCCAGGAACTGCAAAATATCCTCCCGACACTTCTTGAGAATCTTGTTTCTCAGGAGGACTGACGACGGCGATGCGTTGACGTGAAAGTAGTCATCCGGGATCTCTTTGCCCGGACCGACGGTGGCACGCCGGTAGTCCCCGAGATGAAAGACATGCGTCTTCACCCCGAGCCAGCGCAGGTAGCGCGCAACGGCAACCGAGATGTGTGTCTTACCACGGGCAGGAAGACCAACGGTCGCGATGACAATGCGCCCCGAGTGGAAGAGGCGACCGGACTCTGTGCTGTACAGCTGCGCGGGAGCCATCTCTTGGGTCTCCGGGAGGTCGTGGATTGCGTCGATGAAAGTGCTCGACCGCCTCCGAAAGCGGGGAGAGTTGGCCGCAGCCTCGGCAGTACTACAATTGTGAGACGCTGGACATATAGAGACATGGTCGAACCGCTATAGTGATGCTTCGGTAGAAGCGGGGAAGCCATAAGAAACGGGAGACATACAGAAGGGTATCCATCTTGTAGACGTGTAGCGTATGATCTCGTATGTGAAATTCTACGAGATGTGTCTATGTTTTACTCACGCGCGATGCGAAAAGGTAAGATCGGGTTGGTTGCGGGGTTTATTGATAGGCGCTGCGGGAGATATCAGGCTGGCGATTGAATGAGGATCGTGAAACTGGAAAGGTCCTGCTGCCCACGGCGGGGCAAACAGGAAAAAGAGAGGCTGACTCAGGCAAAATAAAATGCTGTAGTGGTGGTGACGATGTTTGCGACAGGTTGGTGGGGGTTGGAGAGGTTGTTGGAGTTGCGGGAGGCCGAGGACTGGCTTAAGGGCGGCGTTCGCGCACGAACTTGTGTCATACTGCGGGCGGCTTGATAGGCTGGCGCGATCGGTCTGGTTGATTCGAGCCTTAGGCCTGTCTTGGATGCTTGGCTGCTAGAGGCTAGTTCCAAGGTCAGATTGATAAGGCCATGTAGTAACGTGACTTGATGCCCACCCTGCGCCTGCCATCTACCCGGAGCTACAGGCGCCGTCTTCCGACTGCATTCTGGCGCTCCTGGAAAATTAGTTCTACTCCATACGACTTCATACGATCGCAGAGCGGGCGCAATAAGGTCTCCAGTCTGACGTCCCCATCACTTCGAGTCGTCATCTTTCCTGTGCAACTACCCATATCCCTCCCCTCTCTCCTTGTCGACTGGAGTTCCTGAGCCACCCCCCTCACCTCCACCACACTCAATGGCTGTTTCCGAGAAGCAGCAGTCCGCATTGGACGTCCTGACGTCCAATGTCATCGGCGCACGCCTAGCAGACGTATACCTGGGCTTCCAAGATCGGCGGAAAGCTCTAGGCCTTCCGAACCCGGGTACTTTGGACAATATCGCGAAGGAGGTTGAGCGTGATGTCTTCCTCAACAACCTCAGCTTCGCCGGCCTGCGGGCCGATATCAACAAGGCTTTCAGCGCCTCCCCGATCTTCCAAGTTTCACATTCGCTGTCCATGGGCTCGCAAAGCTTACCGCCCTATGCATTCGCTACCATGTATGGGTCGCCGAAGGTATGTTGATTCGGAGTCGGCAGTATGACTGCGCTAACACCGCACAGGTTTTCCTCCAAGCGAACGTCGACAATGAATTCAACCTCATGGGCCGCTTCAATTGGCGATGGACATCGGCCCTCGTGACTAAGACCAGCGTGCAACTCATGCCTGGCGGTCAGAGCAGCATGATGTCGGTAGAGCAGGACTACACCGGCGCCGACTTTACCGCTAGCGTGAAGGCGATGAACCCTTCGATTCTGGAGGGTGGTCTCACCGGCATATTCATCGGCGACTATCTTCAAGCTGTCACCCCCAAGCTGTCGATTGGGTTGAACGCCATCTGGCAACGACAGGGCATGAACCAAGGTCCCGACAGCCTCCTTACTTATGGTGCGCGGTACAAGAGCCAGGAGTGGATTGCCACGGCGAGGATGGCTGCTCAAGGTGGCCTGCAGGCGACCTACTGGCGGAAGCTTGCGGACAAGATTGAGGCTGGTGTTGACATCAACCTTCAGTTTGCACCTGGCATGGGTGGCATTATGGGCGGTCCCATGCGCAAGGAGGGCACCACTACACTGGGCGTGAAGTATGACTTCCGTGCATCGAGCTTCCGCGCACAAGTCGACAGCAACGGCAAGCTTGGCTGCTTGTTGGAGAAGCGCGTGGCTCCGGCGGTGCAGGTGACGTTCTCCGGAGAGATCGATCACTACAAGGTAAGCAACTCCCAACATGATAGGAGGCGTAGCTGACCCCCGGACAGAGCCAGACAAAGCTCGGCCTTGCCGTATCGATTGAGAACGCTAGTGAGGAAGTCATGGAGCAGCAAGAAAAGGCCGCTAATGAGCTGCCACCTCCGTTCTAGATGCATAACGACGGTCTCGGAAGCGCCGATGACCGCTCCTCCCCACGGCGTCGGCGCGATTCTCCCCTGTATTATCAGATTTTCTTTCCACTAGGTACCCGCGAGCGTTCAGTCAAGGTGCTGGCTGACGTAGAAACGCGTAGGAGCGTAGTCATCTGTGGAATGAGGTAATGCGAGCCATGACTTGGAATACCTCGGGAATCAGGGCATAGCTTCGGTTAGAGCAGCGGTCTGATGGGTTCTGAGCGTTGACGGTGTTGATGATGATGTGCAAAAGGATCAAAATCATGGCCCGTCGCCTGTACAGATAGGACTTGCGACGAGCTGGAAACCATTTCTCCACTTGCCACTGCATTGTGCTTCGTTTGATTGTGCCATTTTGATTTTCCGAAAACCCGTGTCAGAGATGGGATCTATTCATACAACGTGCAGCCTCGATCAGGGGCCTCCGAGCCCTCCATAACCATCATGAAAAGCCCACAGTACGACGCCGCCCACTAGAACCATCGCATAGCCAAACCCATTCGTCTCCCCTTACATTCGGGGCGCCGCCTGGGTCGTAGCACCCGGCGTCAACAGCTACTCATATTAGCCATGCCGCTCCCTTGAAAGAGGCGGGGAAAAACTCACATCATTCGCACTCTGCTGCATCTTCATTTCGCGCTCCATCTCAATCATCTGCTGCTCCTCCGCATATGCCAACGCCCACGGCACGCCCAGCAACAGCGAGCTCGTGCTAATGACCCACAGCGCCTTGCCGCCAAAGCCCAGCGTACCCTTAACCCAGCCCGTCACAGCCGCGACCGCCGAACTCGCCGCCTGCCGCTGCTTGGCGGGAATCATGGACTGCAGCGCAGAAAGGCGCTCGAGGAAGGTCTCATCAGGGTCGATGGAGGAGGTAGTAGAAGAGGCATCCGAGTCTATGCGGTGTTAGCTACGATTTGGCGCCGCGGGGCGTGGAGCCGTACTATCGTCGTCGTCTGTGTTCCAGTCGTCATCGCCGCCCAGGGGACCTGTCTGCGGCGCAGTGAGGTCCTCGTCCGCGACTTCTTCGAGCTTGACCATTGTGACGATTGGGGAATTGGTGGGTGGGAGGGTGGTAGAGATGTGTTTGGGCGCGGGCTGGTGGACTCGAAAACTGGAGCGATAGGAACTTTTGGATGGCGTCGGCGAAGCTTTTTACCGGGGACAGGGGTCGGGGGCGGGAGGTGACGTCCAGACATTGCACACTGCCGCGCGGAAGGCACTTTGGATGAGAGATATGGTAAGGAGCGAGTGATCAATCAATTGAGCGCGAGGCATGAGGTCTAGAGCCCTGCAAATATCCAAATTTTGATCGCAACGTTTTGATAGCTACATAGCAACACCGAGGAATGAGATCTCTCTCATTTACCGCTTTGTCTTCTTCTTGAGCCGCTTCAACGCCCGCATATCCTTCTTCATGCGCGCATCAACCATCTTGTAACGACCCTTCGTACCCTTCGGTCGCCCAGATATGCCACGGTTTCCACCTCTCGCAACCACAAGCTTGACAGACTGCTTCGGCTTGGACTTAGTAGCCCGGGACACCATGCGCGCAATAGCCTTAGCCTTGTCACTCTCATCCATAGCCTCGTCCTCCAACATAACCGCACTCTTCTTCTTCATCTTCTCCAGCCGCTGTGCCGCCTTAAACTTCTTGCGTGCCTTCGCCTCGCGCACCTTCTTGATGGGACGAGCGTTGAAAGCACGCATCTTGTCCTTGATGGCCTGGGCGGCGGCCTTGGTGATAGGCCGCTGCTGCCTCGAGTGCTTGTTCTCATCGTCAAGGAACCACTCGGGCAAGCCCTCGGTATCGCGCAAAGCGTACTTGTTGAAGCCGTCATCAATGAGGTCTTCGGGACGCTTGGCACCGGTGGCGAGCTGATGGGCGAGCGTCATGGCTTCCGCGGTGACGATGTCGATATCTGTCTGGCCCTTCTTCGGCTCGCGAGCATTCTCATCCCAGTTCTCCTCTTCCTCCTCGTCGCGCTTTACGACTTCAAAGCCGTATGAACCCTCAGAACCGTCATCTGAGGCGGCTTCGGAGTCAAACTCTGCGAAACTGTCGTTGTCTGATTCCGGCTCTGCCCCAGCCACAGCATCGGTCGTCTGCTTTGCCGCAGAGGTTTCTTCGACATCTTCCATTTCGATCCCGCTGTCCTCGTCGATATCGGCCTCGACACCGATGTCCTTGAAGATATCCTGGTCGAAGAAGAGTTCAGCTCTGCGACTTAGAGCGCCGTTGGTCGACTGGTCGACGCCTAGCTTGGAAATGAGGGACTTGGGCTGAGGGTCTGCCTCGTCGTCCGAATCCGAATCCGAATCAGACTCGGGTTCCTCAACAAAGGCTTCCTCATCACTCTCTTCTTCCTCATTGTCCTCGATGCCATTCCACTCGCCGTCGCCTTGTTCGAGGCGCGCCTTCTTGACCCGGTACTTGGGATCCCGAGTGGCCTGCTTCTCCACGTACTGCTCGTACATGTCGTCGAGCTGTCGCTCCAAAGCGTCACCATCAGAATCGCTGTCTTCCTCCACTTCATCTTCCTCCTTCGGCTTTTCCTCCACGATAGTCATCTTGCCCTTCGCGATTTTGCTGATAGCGCCAGCCTTATCCACAGCCTTTAGATTGAACATCGACTCCGCACCCAGGGGTCCGTTCTGCTCTAGCCCCAGCTCGACGGGCGTCGTCATGTGAAGCTGCATGCGCACAATATCCTTTTGCTTGCGCTCATTCTCTCTGCGCCGTTCTTTCCGGACCTTCTTCGACTCGCGCTCTTTCAGCTTCTCCATGTCCTCTTGCAACTTCATCTCCTCATCCATATTCTCCACTCTTGCCACCTCCTCTGCTTCTTGTTCCTTCGCAGCTTCCTTATCCTGCTCTACCTTGGTCTTCTTGGATGCGAAGCCAAAGACTTCACGCACCCTCAAACGCCACTTGAGCAGCAGACGGAATTCTTTGCGACCCAGCACCCTCAGATCGGCACAGCAGTTCCTGATCTCCTCGGTGGTCTCCGGCAGCTTATCAAGCGTCGCTAGTGCAATGTCGCCATTTGGCGGCTGCTCGAAGCTGAGCTTGTTCATTCCGCCCAGAATAGCGATCGGATCCGTTGACTGGATGAACTGACTGGCAGGGATCTCCTTGAACTGTGTGTAGTTGCCCTCTTCATAACCGTCACGCTTGCGCTTCTTGACTTCCGGGTTGAAGACCTTGGCCTCGTTGTTCGGGGTCGGATCCGCAAGCTCGGCGAAGACGGAGCGGGCGTCCAGGAACTTAGGGTCGATGCGCTTGGGTGCCTTGTAGCCGCGGCACACGACGAAGATTTCGGCGGAGACATTGCGGGAGGACGGCGGTTTTGTGGCCTCGACTTTGGTGAACAGCTGGTTGAAGACCCAAAGTAGCGGGTTGTAATCTTTTGACCGGAACACCTTGGTGACAAACGTTCCGCCTTCCACCAGAAACTCCGTAGCTAGTTTGAGCGACTGCAGGACAAGCTCTGCCTGCGAGAAAGCGTCCTGAACCCACGCCGTACCGACATTCGGCGCACCGTCGTGCAAGACAGTGTCGGCCTTCCATGTCTTCAGATGCTGTCGGATGGTCGCGCGGCACTTGTCACTTGTGATATCGCTCTGGAAGGTAATGCAACGAGGGATTGCTCGGATAGGTGCCAAATCGACACCGATGATCAAAGCATTTGCGGGACAGACTTCTGAGGCGACTTGACACCATGACTACGCAGTCAGTCAGTCGCTGAACATGAACATCGAACAGGAGCGCTTACCCCGGGCGCAGCGCAAAGATCAATGACCACTTTGCTCTTCTCCAAGAAGTGGTACTTTTGATTCAACTGGATAAGCTTGAACGCCGCACGGGCGCGATAGCCCTTCTCTTTCGCGAGCTTGTACCATTTATCGAGACGGCCTTTGCCGTGCTGTGAAGTGTCAGCGGTAGCTCCAGAGAGACAATGATATCATGTACCTTCTTCTGAATCGCCATGGTGAACTGGCGGCGAAAAGTTGGTGAGCGGTGGTGCAAAACAGCAGTCTCTTTTGAGATGTCAAACTAAATTTTAGCCCTAGGCTGGTCGCATCCACGCTAGGCCGGAAGCGAACAAGGGCGACGGGGTGGTTAGGGCAAGGCAACGGCAAGGCATCAAGACGCGGTGCCTTGGGGCAAGATACCCCAACCGGCGTCATCGACTAGTTCAGGCGACGACGATGGATGCCCGCCAACAAAGCTGAGGCCTCTACCAACCCTACGATATCCTCTTCCTTCACCTACAGTCTCAAGGTTGGTTTTCCCTTGGCTACTGTATGCACATAACAACTGTTTGTCGCTCTCCCTGCCTCTACAGCCTCCCCCGCTATCACCGTCCTGAGCGTCCGTTCCGTTGTTGAGGTCCTTGCGAGTACTGCGTGTCCGTTCGTTTCGACCCGCTGGTGCTTACCCTCTCGCAGCGACGTCTCAGCCTCTTTCATTATCGTACCTCTGAGCACCCCATGGGGCCCCGGAAGAAGCCCAAGTCCAGCAACGCCACCCAAAATGCACCTCCGCCGGAGAGTACCCCTACCGGGTCCAACCCCGGGAACCCACCCATACCCACTTCATCAAACGCTCCCGATATCGTGAGCACGCGATCCGAGCACACTGGCAAAAGTCCACCTATGGATATCAAACCTTCAGGAGCGGCGCTCGTTAAGGACAGCATCGCCCATCGCGCGAGCTGGTACGGCAGTTGGCGGGGCAAGTCGAAGCCTGTGGCCGAGGTTGCCAACGTGTCCGCCGGCCAGAGTCCGCCGCAGGAGGAGAGACCTGCAACACCTCGTCGGCGAAAGACTCCACAAAAGAACCCTCCAGGCAGCCCGTACGCTACCGTCCGTCACGCACCCTCCCAAGCCTCGGTTACGAAACTCAGCGTGACGTCGAATGGCATGGAGAACTTTTTTGACTCTAAGAATCCGAAACCACCGCAAGAAGATGTTCAGATGCAGGATGCGCCTGCTTCCGACGTACCCGCGCCAGACACAAACCAGAAACCGGAGCCAGAGCCTGCGCCAGCCGAGCAGACAAACGCGGCTCAACCGAAGCCTGACCCGTCCTCAGGATGGTTTGGGTGGTGGTCTCGTCCTGATGGATATCAAGATAAGACTGGTCCCAAGGAGCCACCCGCTGATAAACCAGCGGTGGCAGAACCGCCTCTGCAAGATCCACCGGCTGTTCCACCCTCGGTAGCAGAGCCCCCGAAGCCTGTGGAGGCTCCCGCCGCACAAACAGATTACAAAGAGGCAACTTCTAGACCTGCATCTGCTATGAGCGCTAAGCCATCGGAGCTAACGCAAGACTCCAAAGAGACCGCAGCGCGAAATCGATCATCATGGTTCTGGGGCTGGAGCTCAGCACAGAATGCGCAGCCAGAGCCGTCGGCCAGCGCGGCGGAGAGTAGTGCCGAGCAGACTCAGGCGCCACAAGATCCCCAACAGACTGCACCGGCTGTACCAGCGTCAGACATTCAACATGCACCGAGTGTCACAGAGCCTACAGCGTCGTCCCAAGCTGCCTCGAAGCCGCAGCCTCCCAAGGGTCCTCAGCGTCAAAAGTCAACAGGCTGGGTCTTCTGGTCCAAGAGCCAGCCCTCCGAAACCGATCCAAACAAACAGGTCGGCGAGCTCGCAGTTGCTGACACGCCGTCAGCTTCTCATCCCGAGGCCGCACAGTTCAACGAGGGAGAGGAAGCTCCGAAGACGACTCCCAAGGAGGCTTCGAAACCTGTGAAGGCTGCACCTCTGGCTCTCAAGCCCTCTAAAAAGGATGCAAAGCGGGAGCCGCTTGAGACTCCCAAGCCTGGCACCCAAATCCAGCGCAATCCGAATCTTGTGCTCCCCGAGTTTCATAAAACGTATACGCTCGCTCAACCTGCCTCCCTATGGCAGATTGCCCGGCGGTACGTCCTGGGCCAAGATCCTGAGCTCAGTCACCTACACATCAACCCCAACCCGCCCCGCATCAAGAAGGCCATTGCTATGGGGGTACACGGCTTCTTCCCTGCCCCAATCATTCAAAAGGTGATTGGACAACCAACTGGTACATCCATTCGCTTCGCCAACTCTGCGGCAACAGCCATCCAAAAATGGACGGAGGAGCAGGGCTACGAGTGCGAGATTGAAAAGGTTGCACTCGAAGGCGAAGGCTTCATTGCCGATAGGGTGGACCTCTTGTGGAAATTGATGCTCAACTGGATTGAACATATTCGCAAAGCCGATTTCATTCTCGTTGCCTGCCATTCCCAAGGCGTCCCCGTTGCTACCATGCTCGTTGCGAAGCTCATTCAGTTTGGCTGTGTGAACAATGCGAAGATTGGCATTTGTGCCATGGCCGGCGTCAACCTGGGTCCCTTTGCGGAGTACAAAACGCGCATGTTTGGAGGTTCCGCTTTAGAACTGTTCGATTTTGCAGATCCGTCCAGCCGGGTTTCGGGCATGTACCGCACGGCTTTAGATCAGGTGGTCAACCACGGCGTTCGTGTGGTGTACATTGGCAGTATAGACGACCAGCTGGTGTCGTTAGAGGTTCGTTGTATCGTCCGTTTTGGGAAATGAGGCTAACTGTGGGCAGTCCTCGACGTTCAGCAATGTTTCGCACCCATACATCTATCGCGCTGCTTTCATTGATGGCCGCCTGCATGCCGCCGACTTGTAGGTTTTTCTCGTATACTGGTCTGAGTCATCTGACATCTTCCAGCATCGCGCACCTCGTCGCCTTCTCCCTCAAGCTCCGCAACCTCGGCCTCTCCGACCACGGCCTGATCCGCGAACTGTCACCCGCCCTTGCGGGCAGCCTCTACACCGGCGAGGGCCATAGTCGGCTCTATGACTCGCCAAACGTGTACTCGCTGGCCATCTCCCACGCGCTGGAAACGACATCCCTGCCGCACTCCGTGCCGCTGGTGGTGAAGCCGTACGAAGGACCGCCCTCGACCAAAGACGCCAATCCTTACTTCCTGCCGTGGGCCATGCGCGGCGTGCTCGAGGAGGAAAGGGTGCGCAACGAGCTCATGGGCGATTGTCAGGATCTGCTGGCGCTGTTCGAGGAGTGGCGGCCGCAGAGTAAGGGGCTGAAGGATATCAAGTTTAGGCTTGAAGCTCTTAGGAGCAAGCTTTAGTCGGTTGGAACTTTTGGAGTGATGGGTACTGGGCGGGGGAGTGGTGTTTGGGACTGGTTTGTAACTTTTGGGCATGGGCTAGAAGCATTGAGCGTTCGACTGACGGTCATAGTCACGAGGGGTGTATCTATTCTCTTTCTGTTGTTACTAGAATCCAGCAATAAGCCAGTAAAACCATTCATGTCGTTGAACGCGGGGTATCACAACGCAGACCAAAACCGGAAAGCAACAACGCCGGCCTACCGTTAACAGCAAGCACGAATTCAAGTGAACCCACTAACAACCCCCGCATGCCAAACGCCATAGATCCCAACTCCCCCAACCACAAGTCCCAGCGCCATCCCCACCGGCACGCCGTAATCGAACCCAAACCACCCCTCCCCGCTCCGCTCCTTCTCCTTGACACCCGTTTTCTCCTTCGCGACCTCCTTCCTCACGCCCTCCTCCTCAACCCCTGTACTCAGCACCACCGCCAGTTCCGCCAGCATCCCCGCCATCCTCTCTGCAACCCCCTCCGCCGCCCTAACGACCATATCCTCCTGCTCCTCCCCCAACCACCTCCCCCACTCATCAACCTCCTCCTCCCAAGCCCTCCACACCCGCTCCTCCGCAGCCGCAACCGCACCCAGAAACTCCCATCCCGGGCCCCGAATCTCTCCCACCATCACCGCCATGGCCGCGAGATCAGCGACAGCGCGGGCCAATGCGTACGCCACGCCCACCCCCGTCGCCGGGAGGGCAAAGACAGCGAAGCGCGCATAGTTCAACACATCTTCCGAAGCCGGCGTCCCCTTGATAATGGGGGTTATAGAGGAGGATGCTGTGAGGACGGCGATGTCGCGCCGCAGGAGGGAGGTGGGGAGTAGCTCTGGGGGGGGGCTGGGGAAGTGTGGCGCGCGGAGCGTGGGGGGGAAGAGAGTAGCTGATGGGGAGGGGGATGGGAGACGAGGGTAGGAGAGGAGGATGTGCGCGAGGGGGAGGAGGGCGGTTGTGTATTCTGAGCGGGTGCTGGGTTGGAAGGTTGATGGGGGGAGGGGGGAGGGGATGTGTGGGCTGGGCTTGTTAGCGGGGGGATTGTGAGGGAGGGGAGGATGCGGGGGATGGGGGGGGCGTACGAGATTGCAGCGCGGAGGCGTGCGGAGAGCGAGGAGTCTTCGAGATCCGAGAGGCTGAGGTTGTCGTTCTCGGCGAGTGGGAAATCCATGCCGGCGAGGCCGATGAGGTCGTCTGTTGTCCCTTGGTTGGGCGGCATTGCGTTTAGGCGTCCTTGGGAGAGGTTTGGGTGTCTGTAAGAGCGGTACGTCGTTTTTATATCCTGTCGATCTGTGGCATGAGGCCGGCACAAGGCTGCCGCGCCTGGCCTTGTCTGCGCGTGGGGCGGGCGCGTGGGTGGGGCTTGGCGCCTGGGGTCAGAGATGACTGGAAGGGAAAGGGGTCATGTGATCGCTTCTTGATGGGTCATCGCTAGTCCAAAGCAGGCTGCACCGTAGAACCAGACCGCAGTGTCTTGAAGACATCGATTATTGTATGCGCCTTGCGCTGTTCCACTCCGCCTCCTTCACTCAAACATCTATCCTACAAGCGCACCCGTACCGTACCCAACGCTGTCGCCCATTCTATCACCGCTTGTATTACCCCTTCGCCTTTGTCGTGTCTCTCAGCATTACAACAGCAGCAAGCCGCCTACTAGGCCCGCGGCTCCGAATGCCCATCGTCCGGTCTTTAGACGGCCGATGCCGCTCGTTGTGTCGAAGAGCGTCCCGCCCGCAGCGGCCTGGCCCTGCGCGCGCGTCGGCGCCGCTTGTGTAGATTTCGGGCTCGGGCTGGAAGTATCAACCACGATCCCATTCGTCGTGCTCCCCTTCGTCTCCGCTTCCTTCGTCGTACTCGTCTTCAGCGTAGTGCTCTCCAGAGCCGTCGTACTCGGCGCACTCGGCAGCGCCGTATCCGTTAACAACCCCGTCGGCTCGGGGCCATTAGACGAAAGCACCAACGTGCTCTGCCCGATCAACGGCGGCGTGGTCTTCGGCTCCGCGGGCTTGGGCGTCGCTTTCGGTGTCCCGGTTGTAGTGGTGATGACGGCAACGTTGCAGAGGACTTGGATTCCTTTTCCCAGCTTGAAGAGCCCGACGATGCTGGTTTCGCCGACGTCGATGCCGGCGCAGGAGGATGCGATTAGGGCGTTGATTTGGACGAGGCCGGAGAGGCAGGATGCGCTGCAGGAGGAGCCGCCGGCGAAGTCCCGCGCGGTACAGCCCGGGATGGGTGTGCAGTACGCTGTGCTGCAGGACCCGGTGAGGGTGGAGATGCTGGGGGAGAAGTCGGAGAGGGCGACGGCGTGTGTTGTGGGGAGGATGGTGAGGAGGGAGGCGGCGAGGCGATGGCGCCAGTGGAGTCGAGCCATACTGTGATGTGGTTGTGGGAGGGTCGAGATGTGCGAGTGTCGTGAGGTCGGGAGAATGGGTGTCGGCGGGTAGAATGCCAGATTCCAGCCTTGCAGCGTTTACCGGCTTGCGGTCGTGTCGTCGGCGGAGTCTATCCAACCGGGCGGTGCGGCCTACCTGGGCTGCTTCTTTTCCCTCACCGATGCGGATGCAAGCTACGCCCAGCGTTACTTGTTGCGCGGCCGAGGACGGGCGTTGTTTATGCGTTTGCGACACCACCGGGGAGCATCGGGTTTGGTGTTTCGCGTTTGATGTGGCCGGCCTGGTGGGAGGGTGAGTGAAACCTGCCGCGAGGGAGATAGGACAGGACGCCGGATCCCGTTGTGCGAAGGGGAGGTTGATGTTGATGAGGGGAAGAAGCACACGTCGAGCCAGCTCACGACCGTCGCAGACGGGGCGTACACAACCCGGGGAGAAAGCGCGGGTCTTGTATCTCGTTCGCGTGCGCCAGGCGTGCGTGCGTTCAGTTCAGGAGAACTACAAGCTGAAGTCTCGATTCGGGATGAAGGTTCTTTTCAGAGGGGGGTTGAGCGGAGAAGTGGGGACAGTTGAACGCCACACACGGAGGTTCAAGGCGAGGGGAAGGGGAGGGGGGGAGCGGAGCACCGGGTGGCAGCGTGTTTGTTGCCGCCCGTCACATTCTTGAGCTGCGTTTCGGAGCCCCGATGGAATGCGCACTTCAGCCTGTCACGGCGGGCGAGGCTGCGCGCGAGTCCCGTTGGCGAGATGTTGGTGCTGGCGCGAAGCGAACGGGAAGCAAGCAGGTTTCGGGCCAGGGGGGCGCGAGAGGCTGCTCCGGTGTACAGAAAGGTAACAGCTTGCTGCGTCGCTCGGGAGCTGGAAAACGCTGCTTCGCTTCGCACTCGCGGAGAGGGAGTGCATTCCAGCTCCCCTCCGAAATGCACGTCTTTCATCCGTCCAAGGGGATCAGCATCACGAAGCCCCAGCTACCATCCGCCAGCACCCGGGGCGCTCGTTCAAGCCAATCCCGCACCCCACCCGACTGCTGAAACACGTCCGTCTCAGGAGTGCTCGAGCAGTGAGGCTTGGTGTGTGGGTGGTGCGGGATTGGCTGCGAAGGCAGGGGGGGGCGGGGGACAGATCGTCGAGAACGAAGTGCCATTTGCTTTCGCGAGATCTGTGGTGCCCCCTTGATGCGAGCGCGGTCGCGGGTTTGCGTGGGCGCTTGCGGGGGGGAGGGGAGTATACTTAGGACGGAGGGCGATATATGGCAGACATCGATCTCAGATTCGGGACGGACGTCAATGTATCTCTGATGGAGTGCGCCGGTGCGCTGCTCGGCGGTATTTGCGTGTGACTTCAAGAGGGCAACGTGCGCTGCGGATGCCTAATGCGGGTTCTGGCACAGACCCGAGGCACAGGAGTTCCGAGTTGAGGCTCTGAGATGATCGTCAGGCACGCAGGCTGTTTTTCGCCTTGTACTTTGTGTTGAGACTGATGTGCGGATGCTGATGCGCGGCTGACGTTCGCGATGCCGGGTGATGTGTGTCACGACTCGGCGATGCGCTGATGCAGATGACTGCAGCGACGTCACGGTATGGACTGCATGGCCCCCTTTCGCATGCTTTAGGCATCCCTGATGATGAGACGTCCTGTTCAGGAGACGCGTGCTCTGTCATTGCCGGATTTGGTCGCTTGGTGTTCCCGATTCGGGTCCCGCGGCTCCGGACGGCAGTTGGGCTATCAAGCCGAGTTCCCGTTCTTGGATGGCCCGACGGTTCAGTGCCGGGCTTGACGTCTGGTTGAATGAAAGTTAAACAGATGAGGCTGAAAGCTAGATGGACCTGACAGATCCGAACCATGGCTGTGATAGTAATATCACACTCGGTTTGCGGCTCTTGTACATCCGTAGGGCTGACCTCATATCGCATCCTTCGACATCATGATATTTGTCTGCCCCGACTGCCTCAAACCATGGAGTATCGCGATAGCTAGCCCGAGTTCTGGTAAAGACATATTGGAAGAGTCCATATGCTAAAGAAACACTCTCTAGTGAACTGATCCTCGAAAATACGATCCGTACAGCTGCAGGAACCCGAGTCTGAGCCACTGCCATTCCACGGAATGTGCAGATGCAATGAATGCACCGCAGGTCGAAGAGCAAAACTCAAGCAATAAATACAGCCCAGAGAGCCAAACTCGAAGAAATAAATCCCAAGCAAGTCAAACCTATCCCGCTTCTATCTTCGTCCCAAAAATGCACTCAAAGCCCCAAACAAACCGACGATGCACCTTCATCCATCTCATCAACCCCCCTCCCCCGCAAAACAAATGTCTGCCTCGTTGCCTCACCCCGCACCCCAGCCCTAAGTTCCTCCACCCTCACCAGCCGCAACCCGCGATCCTCCACGTCGCCTTCAACAACACAATCCGCCACCTACCTCCTCCACCCTCTCTACCATCACCACCACCCTCCCTATAACCGTGCACGCGGGCACGCACAATCAAAATGTCCACCCCAAAATTTAACACCAAATCCCCCACAATCAAGCGCATCCGTCCGTCCCCCTCCCCCCAACCACCCCCCCCCCCCCCCCCCCCCCACCCCCCCCCCCCCCCCCCCACTAACACCCCTCTAGTCAAAGAAGCCTCCGAACTAGCAACCCACCCCTCCCCCGACTTCTCCGCCTCGCCCACCGAAGCCAACCTCCACGAATGGCACTTCACCCTCCGCGGCCCCCCGTCCTCTCCCTACACCGGCGGCCTCTACCACGGGCGCATCGTCCTGCCCTCCACATACCCCCTCCGCCCGCCCTCCTTCCGCTTCCTAACGCCGAGCGGACGGTTCGAGCCGAATCGCGAGATATGTCTCTCTATTTCGGGACATCATGAGGAGTCGTGGCAGCCGGCGTGGGGTGTAAGGACGGCGCTGACGGCGCTGAGGGCGTTTATGAGTGAGGAGCCGAATGGGCAGATTGGGGGGTTGAATGTAGGGAAGGTGGCGAGGGAGCGACTTGCGAAGGAGAGCGGCATGTGGACGTGTGCGGCGTGTGGCAAGAGTAATGCGGATATCATGGCCGAGCACGACGAGCTGGTCCAGCAACTGGACCCGCAGGGCAAGGACAAGGACCGGCACGACGAGCAGCCCCCTCCCGAGCTCCGCCTCGCCTTCCGCGATGAATTGAAGCCTTCCAGTCTCACGTCACAAGCGCCGGTCGAGCGCGCCGCTGAGACGCCGACGAGTACGGGATCGGATGCGCTGCCGGCGCCGGATATCGGGCAGGTGCAGGTGCGAGCGCCGACTGAGACGCAAGTGACGGTGCCGATCCGACAACCGGTCGGGGTGCAGACGCGGCGACGTGCGGCGGGGGAGGAGGCGTGGCTGGATAAGTACATCTATGCCGTTGCTGGGATACTGGCGTGGCTGGTTGCGCGGAAGGTGTTGGGGTTTATTTGATTGTACAGGATGGGTCTGAGCGGGAGTTGGGTGTTGGGGGGGTAGTACCTTTTGGCTTGTGTGATTCGTGCACGGGGGAGGAGCATCTGATGGTATTAATACGTCTTAACTGACTCTCTGTGACCAGTTAACCTGCGAAATCCGTGGATACTAATACCGGTACGTGATGAGCTCTGTGGCATGGGATTCCTGTAAGGTGCCGGTCCGGCATTGTCCTGGACTTACATACGACTGAGCTCATCTCCTACCCTTATTTGGGTCTGCGGAAGCCGCTGGGGAATTGGGCCGCATGGGGTTGGGTGTTAAGGTACGGTGGTACCTTTTGGCTTCTGTTTTTCCTGCACAGGGAATGAGAATCAGCTGCTATCGCTACGCCGTAACCGACTCTCTGCGGCTCATTAACTGAGAGCCGCCGAACTGCTGCAGCATATACGCTAGAAGTAGTGTAGCGTATATGCTGCTGGAGTTCGGCGCTTCTCAGTAAACGGGCCCCTGGGAGTTGAATGTCAAGGTGCCGTAATACCATTCGATTCTCATTTTCATGCACTGGATGGGAGAGTCATCTAGAATTAGATAGTGAGCACTGAATGCCTACATGGTCCACGTGGTCGTATGAAAGTGTACCTATGTGCCGTATCGTACCTCCCTGACCGAATAGCGAGTGACAATGCACACCACTCCTCATCGCTATGCCATCCAACCCGCCCCGCTCCCTCCCAGCAAGCAAAAACGCCAGCAATACACCCACCCTCAAGACAGCAAGCAACCCATCAACCCCGTTTCCAAAAAAAAAACAAAACCCCGAACCAGCAACCGAGAAAGCAACAAACTATCTATACCGCCTCGGGCCCCTACTGCCTCTCCTCTCCCCCGCAGGTCCAGCCAGCATCTCAGCCGGGACATCATTCCACGCCGCCTCGACCCTGCTGCCAGGATGCGGACCCGGCACCTGACTCTGCGCCGCCAGCAACGCCCGCGCATCACCCCGCTCCTCCTCATCGCTGCTCGTATCGTACTCATCCCCCTCATCCACCGCCGAGGGCCTCACCGGCCGATCCGCATACATCCCCGGCCCCCTCCCCAGTACCCGATCTGCCTTACTCCCCCTCCACGCCCCCTGCCCCGGCACGCCCATCGCCGCAACCCCCCCCTGCCCCACAACCCCCCTTTCCCACCCCCCCTCCCACCCGCGCTCCGCCTCGCGCCGTCTCCGCACTTCATCCCGGCGGCGCGACCACTCAGCGCTGGTTTCCCACGTCCAGCCGTCGCCGACGGAATTACACACCGGCACAGCCCAGAGCCAGGGGTTTGGGCCTAGGACGGAGCGTAAGTTGTGGGCCCAGCCGAGGTCGAAGGCGTTGGGGAGGGACTCGTCGTCGCGCTCGTCGAGGTAGGATTCGTAGCGTGCGCGTTCGCGGGCGCGCTCTGCGGCGTCGAAGGCGGCGGCGCGGCGGAGGGAGGAGGCGGCGGGGGAAAGCCCAGTGTCGGCGGGGGTGGGGAGGGTGCGGAGGGGTTGGTCTGCTGTCCAGTGGTTGGGTTGCGTGGGTTGCGGGGTTGGGGGGTGGGTGCGGAGCGGGGAGAGATAGCGTGTTTTTTCGAGGGATTCGATGGTTGTGCGGCCGCGGGCGGTGAGGTGGATGTGCCACGCCGTGAAGCCGGTGAGGACGAGGCCGAGGACACCGGAGACGACGGATAGGAGGATGAAGTTGACGGGCATGAGGGAGTCTTCCACCGTGCCGTCTATGATTATTTCGCTGTAGATCCATTGTATACTGGTGACGAAGGCGATGCCGGCGAGGAGGCAGGTGTAGACTAGGAAGAGGAGGAAGGGCTTGTAGTTGCGAAGACCGATGCAGTTTGCTAGCCAGGGGCAGTGATGATCCATTTTCAGGACGCAGCGCTTGCAGACGGAGCAGTGATGCGCGCGGTCTGGCTTGGGCGCCTGGCATTTCTTGCAGAAGCGCGTGCCGCCCGTGGACTTCGCTGTTACGGCTGTATAGACGTGGGGCGGTTCTTGCGAGGGTAGCGATGTGTATTCTGCGGTATGTATGGAGGGCGATCCAGGGTCGGTGAATACGGCTGTTGTGTAAGACCAGATGAGCATCAGGAAGAAGAACACGCCGAGCGCCACCTCGAGATAACCTATGCTTCCATTAGCCTGCGCACTTAGCAAGGAGTCGGCGCTGCAAACCAAGCTTCGACTTCATCCCCAAGGCTATTGATGTCTGCACCCACACCGTCCACGCCGCCACGCCGTACACGAAGGAGAGCGGAAAGTAAGTCAGCACGCCGCAACAGCAGCGCTCGACTTTGCGCGCCCAGGTCCTGCGGCGGCGGGTGCGGAGCGGCGACAGGGGCGGCGATTCGGGTGCTAGAGTTGCCATGGTGGTAGAGGATGTTGCGATATGGAGGATTGTAGCAAAAGCGCCGTCTGCATGGCACGCTGGCGATGTGGCGGACGAAGGACGGACGGGACAAACGCGCAGCGCGGTTAGAACATGAACATGTCAGGGAGGAGTGTTTAGCGAGCGGATAAAACTGGGAAAAGACGATTCGGCGGGAGGGTTTGTTGGGAGAAAAGGACTCGGCGCTGCTTCAGGTTGGCATTTGGCTGTTGTTAAGGATTGAGGGATCGCGGAGGTTGATGAGATGAACTGTGAGCAACCCCGGGGGCGGAGGCGGGCTTGGCTGCGTTGGTGTGGCTGTGCTTTGGGGTGAGACGGGGAAATCTTGGCTAGCAGTTCCAAATCCGGGCTGGAAGCCTTGCGGCCTTGAGGCCTTGAAGCCTCGTCTCTCGCTGATTCATTCTGGTGACGACAGCGTGCGCCTCACAAGGTCATCATCACTCATCGCCGCCCCTTCAATTAAGGAGGCATTTGGTTGGCAACATCCCACCGTCAACCCACATTGAGCAGAGTACTAGAATTACTGATGGCGATCTACCGAGTACAAAATACAAAAGCATCCAGGCAGTCCTAGCCAACACGAATGCCCGCCCGAGACTCCCCGAAACCATTATCCGAGTTGCATAACAATCAATGTGAGCCAAAAATCAAACAACAAAAATGAAAATCGTACGCCGTGCTTCATAGCCTGACAACTGACCAGAGGCCAGACCATCCGCCCGTCGTTCGAATGCTGTGCGAGTGTGGTGCGACGCCGAGCATCAGTCGAGCCGGCGGCCTTGTTGCAGAGTTCAAAGCTTGAGTAGCCGAGCCTTGAGGAGGGGCCGTCAGAGTCGAGAGTTGAGCGGCAGATGCGATGGGATGCCGGTGGCATCTTACATCACGATGCACCAGCCATAGTTGTCGGTTTGCCAGTCAGCTGAACTTCCACCTATGCGAGTGTTAGCAGATCTTCGAATGAGGGGGGATGATACATACCTTCCATGGTGGGCTTCGCGGTCCTGGGCATGATATCCGTAGTGAAACCAGACATTGTATCGGTTGTTGAGTTTGGTGGGCCTGGAAAGAGGAATATTGGATGTGTGTAAGAGCGAATGATGATGTCTTTTGATGAAGTATCCATACTGGAGAGGGCAAGGGAATTTATAGGTCAGTCGCCGCTCCTAGAATTGCAAGACTCTCGCTTCTTTTCTCAATGCTGAAAGAAAGAGTTCAGAAGGGATTGGTCGAGTCATCGTCAAGTTCGTGATGTTCTCGAGCCCGATGCGGCAATTTTCTCTTTGTCGTCCTTAACATTGTCCCCCCCTGCCCCTTTGAGCATTCGCGCCACACAACGCCATACCGGGAAAGGATCACAAAGCCGACATCACCAAAACAACGCTGAGCTTTGTTTGACGGGAAACACAATGTTAAGAAGAGCAACATCATCCGCCGTTTACATCGCGACAAATTCGGCAGTGTGAAAGACCGTCGGTTCCGAGGACAGGGCTGTGATTGGGGGGTTTCGTCATGACCGCTGGGATCAATGCTGAATTCCGGAGAGTGAAGCACTTCTTTGGTAGATGTCAAGAACTGACAATGAATGGAAGCCTTGGCTCAGTTTATGGAAGGACCGAGGTGCTTTCCGGATACCGAGCAGGATGATGGACCAGTTCCAGAAGACTTCGAAAGGCTGGAGGCTGAGGTGGGAGCGGACACTGCAGCCGGGTGGCGAGGGCGGGAGTGTCGTCACTCCTTCCAGTCAGCTTTTGGCTTCTGGGGCGAAAGGCGATCGGCAAGCGGGATCTCACGTCAGTTTTTCGGGCCGCCAGCTGGCGGCGGATGCTCCGGATGAACTATCGTATTCAGCTCTTCACTAAGAACACGGCCATCACTAGTCTGCAGGTGATGCAAAAAGGCGACTTCGGGTCTTGGGATTTCACTGAGCGACGCCTGGCTACGAACACAACTGGTGTCACTCAAAATGTCATCTGATAGCAAGGTCTGCCTATTGGGTCATAACATTAGCGCTGGCTAATCATATTTGCATCTTCTCATAGAGTACAGTTGCCAATCCAAAACTCGCTCCGAACGTCCAAAAGTCACACCTAAACAAATCCAGCGCAGGTATACACAGCCTTCTCCCACCGCTCAAACATCTTCTTGCCAGCATCCTTGGCAATCTTGGGCTCGAAGGACGTGGCGCCCTCGGTGTTGATCAGCTTCAGCTCCTCGATGTCGTTCCACACGCCGACGGCCAGACCGGCGGCAATGGCGGCACCTAGGGCAGTGGTCTCGCGCATCTTGGGCCGAACGACGGGGATACCGATGAGATCGGACTGGGTCTGCATGCACAGATCCGAGTTGCTCATGCCGCCATCGACGGCGAGAGCCTGCAGCGCCTTGCCGCTGTCCTTCTCCATGGCATCGAGAATGGCCTTGGTCTGGTAGCACGTGGCCTCCAGAGTGGCACGGGCAATGTGCCCCTTCTGTGTGTACTGCGTGACACCGACTGCGGATGTTAGCCAGGAAATTGCGGGAATCGGACCAACTTACGGATCGTTCCGCGGACATCGTCAATCCAGTACGGCGCAAACAGGCCGCTGAAAGCGGTGACGAAAACAACACCACCGTTATCGTCTACAGTTTCGGCAAGCTCACCCACGGCCGCGGATGATTCGGCGAAGCCCAGGTTGTTCATCAGGAACTTGACGCCGCTACCCGCAACCGCAATGCTGCCCTCAAGCGCATACACGGGCTTGCGCCCGGCGAAGTCGTAAGCCACCGTAGCGAGCAGGCCGTGCGTCGAGATTACAGGCTTCTCGCCGACGTTGTACAGCAGGAAGCAGCCGGTACCATAGGTGTTCTTGGCCAGGCCGGGCTCGAAGCCCTTCTGACCCACCAGCGCAGCGGACTGGTCGCCCAGGCAGCCCGTGATAGGCACACCGGCAAGGGCGCCCTCAGCGAGCGACCCATAGACAGTGGGGTCCGACGACTTGACAACCTTGGGCAGGTTGATCTTGCTGCGGTCAAGCTGGAAGAAGGAGATCAGGCTATCATCATAGTCGAGGGTGTTGAGGTTCATGAACATGGTGCGAGACGCGTTGGTGGGGTCCGAGACATGGACGTTCCGCTCCGGGCCGCCGTTGAGCTTGTACACCAGCCACGAATCGACGGTGCCGAAAGCCAGAGTGCCGTTGTCGTAGGCAGCCTTGACGCGCGGCACGTGCTGCAGCATCCACAGGAGCTTGGAGCACGACGGGTAGGTGCTCAGAGGCAGACCGCACTTGGCCTGCAGAGCATCGGCACCCGGGCGGGCCTTGAGCTCGCGCACCAGAGCGGCAGCACGCGTGTCGGTCCAGACGATGGCGTTGTACAGAGGTTGGCCGGTCTTGCTGTCCCAGACCACGGTAGTCTCACGCTGGTTGGTGATGCCGACGGCCTTGATGTTCTTGGCGGAGTAACCCTTGCTCGTGAGGTCCTTGACCGCGCCCTCGAGGCAGGTTGTGACGGAGGAGACAAGCTCAAGCGGGTCATGCTCGTGCCATCTGATTGCATGTCAGCACGTGACAGGTGAAGAATTAGGGTTCAAAGCTTACCCGGAGTTGGGGTATATCTGAGTGAACTCCATCTGGTGGGAGGCCACCGGCTGGCCACTCTTGTTGAAAATCAGAACGCGGGAGCTTGTGGTGCCCTGGTCAATGGCAGCCACGAGCTCCGCCTCAGGATCCACAACAACCTCTCCATTTTGCTCTTCGACCTTCTCCACGGGCTTCGTCTCCTCGACAGCAACAGGGGCCTCGCCATTCACAGCAGGTTTGCTTGTGTTCGAGAGTTCTATCTTCTCGAGTCTCTGCTCCAGCTTCTCGTTGGCCTTTTGCAACGACAGCAAAATATCGAGAATCTGCTGGTTGCTGGGCCCCGCATGCGGTGCTGACGCCGGCGCCAGACTGTCGGTGCGGAGAGGAGTTGCTCCAGACACGATGGACAGCTCGCTCTCAACGGCGCGGTTGAGGTCAGGCCTCTCGGTGAATTCTTGGGGGGCCATTTTGGAGACAGATACGCAAGCTGGTGATGGGGTCCTATGAGTCTGGGGAAGAAGGGACAGTAGACACGTTCTTTAACATCCTATATATGGGGCAGATGGGGCTATATCAACGGGGTAATTGAGGCGGAGCCAAAGCTCCCGCTGGCCGACACTCAAAGCCAAAGGCGGGGAAGGTAAGGCAGCGTCGCCTCAAAGACCCCACCATATGCCACATGTGACCGATCAGGAGTGAGAAAACAGAGCTAGGAGGAAGGATGAACAAGCCGCGTGGGCTTATCCCAATCTCCTGAATAGCACGGAAAATTCGGGCCAAGGGGTGTGTGTTTGCGTGTGTATGTGCGGTAGTCAAACAAAGGGTAGTCTTAGCCGAAGCAGCACTCAGCGCGCATTATTTCTCCCCACGCGCGTAGGGGCGAGGGTTAGTGGCTACATAGTAGTACAGTTCGTACTGCGCCCGACCGTCCGCCGGTGGAGCCGGCAACCATCCCCGTGGGAAAGGGAGCAAGAGAAACGGTGCAGGCCGAGGATGGTAGTACGGCATGCCATGCGGCAACTCTACTCCGCGAGCTCCTAACTAGCTCAAAATCGATACGGACGAGCGTTGAGCCGAGGATCGCCTTCAGTTTCTCCCCCATTCGGGTTCGGGACCGATACTCAGGGTTCAGATTGAATTCTGGGCATGGGGGATTTGTGGAGTTAATAAGCGGATAGTATGCCGTTTGGAGATGGGGAAGTTGGAGGAGGACGAGGGGAAGAGGGGCAGGACGAGGGGGAAGAGGGACAGGACGAGGGGAAGAGGGGCAGGACGGGAGGAAGAGGGTGGAGGGTGGAGGGTGGAGGGTGGAGGGGTAGGACGGGAGGAATCTCGGGAGAAAAGATGAGATGGAGGCATAGAGGGCAGAGCGTGAGACCCTGAAAAGCTTCAAAAGTTTGCGACTCTTGAAGATTGGGCGACGATGTGTTGGGGGCCATTGTCGCGGTCTGAATGTCACTATCCGCTAAAGTTACTATTGTAAAGACGTCCAAATGTTGTCAAGCGCTTTGCTCGAGGTTGCATTGACGTAGGAGCTTCTTCCGTCAACGCGAGAAGTGCGAAGATGGCCCAACGCCACAGCATCCAGAACCCAAGTCCTGAACGCCTCATCCGCGCTTTCCTGCATGATGATCTCTCATTCTGGGCAAAAGCGCGTCGCCTATTTCCGCCCCGCGCTCAGCCGCTGCCGCTACCTTATCCCAACCTTCCTCACCACCATCCCATTTGCAGAGTAGACGCACACTAAGCGCGACATCATTGACCCATTTCTCCGACACGCCAGGCGCCCTTTGCCCCAAGCTAGCCATTAAACGCCGCAGCGGAGTCATTCTCGCGCATGCAACCACACCTGCATCGGCCTACTGTCGGCCTACTGCCAACTACTGTCAACTACTCCCAGCTGCTATCAACTACTGCAAACCACTCCGCACTTGGTACAGTATTTTCAGGTAATCGACTCCGCAGTCGACCCATCTCATCCCCTTCCCCCGCCATCATCCCCGCTACCCGTATCTCCAGCCTCGCATCCCCTCATCTCACCCCGCTTAAACCCCGCCTCATTCTCCCTTGTCAGCACTAGACCCCACATCACCGGGCTAATGGTCGTCAGGACGTTGGTAACCCACTGTCGCCACGTCGGTATGCGTTCTCACAGGCCACGAACCATGCATCAAGCGAGTTCTCAACCGCCGATCCCACCCTTCCCCGCTCCCTTCCCCGGCTTCCCCGGCTTCCCACGCGTGTACCATCCTTCCATCTAGGACCGTTACAGTGATAGGCCCCCTCGCGTTCGCTTCGAGTTCCAACCCGCATACTAGCCGTGTAGTTGGTGGAGACCTGGAGACTGGACTCCGCTCCAACTAGGTTTCCCCTCACTGAAATCCCCTCCAACCATTCGGACCCACAGTCGGGGAATTATCACAGGCTATTCACAGGATGACATCCAATGAGCGTCTCTTCTTTTCCACCATCATCTTGATGGGCTAGCCTCTCGTGAGCTATTGAGCGATTGCACTGTTTGGTTGACACCAACATCAAGTGGCGTCGGCCTGTTGGACAGATGGCCGTGATACGGCCCTATTCTGGAAATGTCGTTTACGTTCGCCAGGAGTACCCTGTGCGGGAGGTATGGTCTTGCTAATCTACTCCGGACGTCAATCTTCGATCGTGGACGAACTTCACCCGCAAATACTGCACGCAACGACGCGACACCAAATTATAATCCGATCCACACTAGCCGACAAAGTCTGCCGGTCGAACCCTGTTAAGTAAGCGTGGGCCTCCCGTCGTAGGTTAAGCTTTGGGAACGAGAAAATTCCCGACATCCGGCGCACGGCGGCCTCACGGAGCAAACGGCTAGTGTTGCCCTGAATCTGAAATAAACGCGGGACGAGAAACGGGCCTACTGTCTGACCCGCCGCGGTTCTGCTTGTCCCTTCCAACCGGCTCACTTGGCACCGACTAACAGGTCTTGACATCGACGACGTAACACTGCAGTCGTATTCCGCTCCGCCGGCGCTCGCCACGGTTTATGTGGTCTTTTAGTGCCACGGCATTGCGCAAGCATGAAGTGAAACCTGCCGTGGAAGAATGGCTGGGCTCGTCGAAAGCGAAGTGAGGTCAGAACGAGGCGTCAAATGCCTGCTGATGCACGGGTTTGGCGTGCGCAGGAACGCTTGAGATTGGACGGCTCTATGCAGGACTACCGTTGGCTCGCGGGGTACGTCAAAGGCTGAATAAACTAGGGACTCGCTGCAAGCAATGTAACCCCGCCAGATTGAGCGTTGACACTCATGGAGTGCTCGGCTTTGAGCGTACAATGGCTTGCCGGTCACATTACTTTTATCAATTCATAGTGATACGAGCGATGGCGCACCCCGGGGCGCAATATCTCTCCAAGTCCCTTGTCAGTGCGGCTCTATATTCGATCTGGATGGGTTTAGATGGCGCGACGCCTATACCACCGCACATGTGGCCAGTGGGGCGATCCCATTATCAACATCATAGATCGCTGCAACTTACGCACAAGCGGGCTGAAGTGCTGTTCTCAGACTAGGGTTTTGCACAATTCCTCTGAACCATCCGCTGTCTAGCGCCGGGAGTCCGGGGCCGCTCTACATCATCCGCATGGCATAGTCCTGCCAATATCTCCATCCCCGCTATCGCCTCTCCGCCCCGGCTAACGTCAGTCCAGGATGGGCGATGGTGTGGGTGAGTGGGTTGTCTCCCCCATGGGCTGTGCTCTCACTCCGCAGTCTCGTCCCAGCCCATCCGTTAGTATGACACCAACCGATCACAAGGTCGACATACCTTCCCTCTAGCCTTGAGCCTAGCGATTCCATCACTCCATCTGCTCGGACCCTGCTGTCCGTGCCTAGCGGCTATTGCTCCCTGGAAACGAGCGCGTACCGCAACCTTGGATGGCCTGGCTCCACTTGCTCAAAGTCCATATTACAAACCCGAGAGTTCTCGATTTTTGTTCCCTCTCACCGTGCTCTCCAATCCATCCATCATGTCCTCCGCCCAGAAGCTCGAACACCGCACCGGCGACAGCAGCCCCCACTCCTTCTTGGAGGATGGCCAGAAGGGACTGCCGCTCGAGGAGCGCCAACACCACGAGCACCACCATCCGCAAGCTCTGACTGAGCATGGCGCGCCCATCGACTTCCACACGGAGCAGGCGGACGCCCTCGAATCGAACCCGAATCTTGCGTGGAGCAAGTTCCGCAGGGTGATGCAGGAGCCCTTCTCCGAGTTCTTCGGCACCTTCGTCATGATTCTGTTCGGCGACGGTGTCGTGGCGCAAGTCACGCTTTCTGGGGGCAAGAATGGCGATTACCAGAGCATCAATTGGGGTGAGTCGTGATATCCGAGTTTGGTCCGAGAGCCATGCTAACAGTTACAGCTTGGGGGTAAGCTTTTTCCACGCGTTCGATTTTTTATCCCGCATCGGGGCCCTCGTGGTTTCGTGTCGAGCTTCCCGGTCACCCGGATGCCGGCGGATCGGAACACGAGCCCCGAGCGGCCCGGTGCTCCCGTTTAGCTCGCTCTCCCAGCCAGTCCCGTAGAATAGTCGCTGACGTATGACAGACTGGGAGTGATGCTCGGCGTGTACTGCGGCGGCAAATCCGGTGGGCACCTGAACCCCGCCGTGACGTTGGCGAACTGCATCTTCCGCAAGTTCCCCTGGCGCAAGTTCCCGATCTACCTGCTCGCGCAGACGCTGGGCGCCTTCGTCGCCTCCGGCGTCGTGTATGCAAACTACAAGTCGGCCATTGACCAGTTCGAGGGCGGGCGTGAAATCCGCACCGTCCCCGGTTTCTCCAACCACTCCACCGCCGGCATCTTCTGCACCTACCCAGCCGAGTTTCTGACGCGCACGGGCATGTTCTTCAGCGAGTTCATCGCTAGCTCCATCCTCATGTTCTGCATCTACGCGCTGAAGGACGACGGTAACATCGGCGCCGGCAACCTCACCCCCCTTGGGCTGCTGTTCGTCATTTTCGGTCTGGGCAGCTGCTTCGGGTGGGAGACGGGTTATGCCATGAACTTTGCGCGCGATTTCGGTCCCCGCTGCATGAGCTTTTTCCTGGGCTACGGGCACGAGGTGTGGAGCGCGGGTAACTACTACTTTTGGGTAAGCTAGCCCCTGACCATGTGGGGCGGCCTCGTGGCTAACAAGTGGGGCAGATTCCCATGGTTGCGCCCTTCTTCGGCTGTGTCTTTGGCGCTTGGCTGTACGATATGTTCATCTACACGGGCGAGAGCCCGATTAATACCCCGTGGATGGGTCTGCGCCGCTTCACCCGCCCCACGAAGAAGGAGTGGTCGAACACTGTCTAAACGGACGGGGCTTCAATGCGGGGACAGAGGCATGATACGGAGGATACGGTACTTGAGCGCAAGGGCGCGCTGGCATATGTTGAGATAATTTTCTTCCTCTAAAAGGGATCGGATCGCGGGAGCATAGGTTTGGGGGTGATTGGACACCGCCACGGTTAGGACGATGCACAATGGTCGTTGCGTTTATTACGTCGTACGGGTTTAGCTTGGCGCGAGCGATGGAGCAATCTGGTTACGCTGGATATGCGGGATATCTTTCTTTTTCAATGCAGCACCCGATACCCCAATGCATATGTTGACCGTGCCAAACGTAACAGCTTTCTACGCTGAATGCATATCGAAGATGTCTCAGCCTCGAGGAGCCTCCTTCTCTTTCGGGACCGCAGATACGTCCTGCACCCTCCCCCGCACCCCGCAGCGGCCATCATCGATAGGCACAAAACTCAGCACGCCCGCGCGGGCAGCATCGGCTAAACGCGCGCCTGCCGTGCGAGGCTGGGCTGCGGGCGCCCGGTCCGGCCGAGTGGGCCCAAGGCAGCCGGGTGCGATTCGGGCGTTGTCGGCTCATGCTCGTGAGTAAAGCACGGGCTTCCACGCGCCGGGTGGGGTTCGGGCACAGCGGGGTTTGTGCCCATGTGGGGGTTGTGAATTTTTCACCTCGTTGAGTATCGAGATCCGGGGATGGACAGATGACTTAATGTCCTTCCGGGGAAGGCGCGGATGGAGGATTCTCCGGAGATTGAATGCGGGTTGACAGGTAAGGTCCGGGATTTTTGGGCGTAGGCGGGGGCGCGTGCGCGTTGCGATCGAGGGCGGGCGGGCTTTGTGCTTCGTCCTTCGTGCGGTCGTGGCCCGGAGTGGTGGGTCGGATTTGGGCGTTAGGGAATCTGCGGTGCGACGGTGTGTGGTAATCGAGACTGTAGAGCGCGATCTGCATGTGGTGAGGGTTGAGATTACCTGCTTTGGGGCGGGTTGGAGAAGGGGAAAGGGAGAGGTGGTTGAGGGGGAAGGTTGAGGCTGTGGTCGGGAAGGCTGGAGTCGTTGACGGGAAGGGACAGCCTTGCTGGCTGGGTGGTGTGTGTGGGAGGAGCGGACTGCACCACAACAATGGGAGGTGTACTTCTGGGGAGACTCGGTCGTTTCTCTCTTTTCCAATCTTCTCGCACCGCTCACTTCGCCCGGATCAATTGCTGTTTGGTGGTACATTACTGCAGATGACTGTCCAGACCTCCACTTGACCATTCTTTGTTAGTATCATTTCGTTTCACCCTCTGAGACCACTAAGGACGTCTTTCCGGACGGTCACACAGCACGGCAGGATGACACGATACTCTCGACTCTCGATTCAATGACTGTGCAGCGGGCCGTTCAGGAAGCGGGCAGATAGACAAGGTGATCGAGTTACTAGAACATATCATCGCAATCCAATCCAAGGTACTACGGGAAGATCATCCACACACAACATGCTTACCCGGCACAGATTAATGACGGGCTTCCTTTGCAAGAAGCGAAGCTACAGCCACCCGATGGAGCGCCATCGAAACAGACTATTCCGAAATGTCCTCTGCAACACGAGCGCTGGCGACAAACTCAAGCACTTGGAATGTGAAGTTCAAGTGCAACCCATACCTGCCTGCGGCAGTAAGGCAATAACCACACACGTGCTGTGACGTTGTCACGCACATGAACTCCATTCTGGCCATCATGGGTCAGAATCTCGGATATGTCGTCGAGAGCACAAGTGAGTTTCCGCGCATGTCGTGTGGGCAGCCGCTAACACCTTGCAGATAGCCAGTTCATCTTCGACAGCGCCTGGCGCACTGGAGGACACTTGTGCGGTTGAAACAAACATATTAGAGCGGCGCGCCATGGAATATCCGCCTTCATTCGCTCGCGGAGAGACTGACTCCCTTCTCAATCGGTATGGGCCGGCTGTCCACTCCGATGTCCACTCCTCTCCACTCAGTCCCGGTCGCTCGTCCTTTGCCGCCAGGCTGAGCACGCCCGATGGCGCTTCGAAGACGGGATCCCGCGCAGCCTGCCTGGCCACTGCGACATTGTTAGTGCCCTCATACACGCAACAATCCTTGAGGCTCTGCGGGCAACGCACAGCGAGGCTCGCTCACAAATTTCCCAGATCCTTGGTCATCCCGCGGGACACTGGCCAACAATGTGCCGGAGGCAGACTTTACCTTTGTCATGTTCACGTCGTTTAATTTCACGGACGCAGGGACCAAGGGACACGACCATAGAGCTGGAATGCTTAGCGGTGGTGAAGGCCGCCACCGAAGAGCGTCGGTTGCGAACGGACGCTTTATCACAACCCGTCCTTCTACAACTCGAACTACGGAGACATGATCCGGAACCAGAAAACACTCAGGGAGTTGGCCAACGATTACCGGTGTGCAATCACAGTCAAAGCCCGCTACCCCTCCGAGCCGGCAACCATCGCCCACAACTTTGCGACGATGCACGGTCAACAGCTCCCGCAACAGTTCACCACCATTACCCAACAGAGGCCACAACAAGCCAAGAATGACGGGTTTTGACTTTACCCCTTCAAGCCTACCCTGACCTTCCGGCACAATGGGACCACCTGGCAGATGATGCACAAGAGGGGTATGAGGCTCTCGGGGAGGAGGTACAACAGGACTCTACCGAGGGCACCCATTTCTGAAGATCCGCTTTTCGAAAGCACCGCTCGGCGTCATGACCAAGAAAGAGGAACAACTTCTCATATTGCTCAGTGGCAGTATGGGCTCGCGGAAATGGACTTCGAGATTCATTTGATGTAAGGAACGATCACTCGAACCGACGTCTGAGCGACTGAAAGCCTTTAACGACCTTCGAGAGGCCTTTCCCGGCAAGAGATGCCTCGTGCACGCGAAGCGAGATATCCCGATGTTCACTGACGTTGACGCTTCGAAAGAGCGCGGAATTGGAGCAGTGGTGTACCACATCAAGTCGGACAATGTCAACAGGTTATCCCTATCTTCGTCGTTTGGCGGACAGTTCAGGACACCGACTATGGCACCAATCACACAGACCCCAGCGAGAGAGATGGGTAAAGCGGATGAAAGAATTCTACTGTCACCCGGGCTCAAGACTATCGCGAATTCGGCGGTTCCCGACTGGATTTTCTGACGAACCCAGTTTTGTTGGATATCGATGTGTCTCAACTTTGATGAGAAGTTGGAGACTTCGCGATATCCAACAGAACTGGGTCCGTCAGAAGATACAGTCGGGAACCGCTGAATTCACCATACCGCCGGCATTCCTAAGCGAAAGGACAGGACGTGCTACGGGTCCCTCTAGGGCCCATAGAGCTACAGCTTCCGCATGCGGGCTGGTGTTGACCCAGAGGGCTCCGGGGCACTTACCCCCGAGCTGAGGAAGACTGGAGTATTTGCACGACAGATCTGTTTGCTTCTCTACTCCTCAACTGGAGACTGTTTGATTTGAACCACTACCTCCAAAAGGTACTTTGGTCCCAGGGACATAATCTTCAGTTCTCCGAGGCCTGGGATACTGCTAACTTCGGACAGAGTTCTCAATCGAGGCGGCGGACTGAAGGCCAAATCAGCAGAGTTCCTAATAGGAGACACCAATGGAAGGGGCAAATTCCACAACGGTACTCCCGCTACCTGGCGTGGTCGTTTCTGCCTCAACCATCGTCGAGGCTCGTCTCATCGGTTTGGCGATTCTTAACGACTGCATCTTCGTAGGCATATATGCTTCCGATGTGGGGAGAGAATGAGCTGGAATGACGGGACGCAATCGCCAGAGACACGTTTCGCCACCGGTAGAGCGTTATTGGCGTCTCCCAAGCTTCTTAAGATCATGTGAGACTTGCACGACGTATCGGAGGCACGATGGGACGGGCAAGGCTGTCGATAAGTCGAGAGATGGAGGAGGAGTTCAGCACAAGATGAAGCAGAAATTTCAGCGAACGACAGAAGCGACAAGAAAAGAGGAAAGAGGAAAGAGGAAAGAGGAAAGAGGAAAGAGGAAAGAGGAAAGAGGAAAGAGGAAAGAGGAAAGAGGAAAGAGGAAAGAGGAAAG